>OY804575.1:27990493-28126197 GCA_963680875.1 Bathymodiolus brooksi
CCAAGGTTGTTAATGTAGTTGACTTCTGATCTAACATCACTGCCGTGAGGTTTGAGCCCCGTTATCCGCCTTAAGTGTTTCCAAACACATATATCCAGGACGGGATGTTTCACCTTTCATTTCGTTAACTCTGTCCTGACTTTTCTCCTACAATAAGACTGGTAGTGATGGTATAAGTAGAACAATTGCTGAAGGTGACGCTAAGCACCAATAACCATGAACATTTTATTCTCTTTTATTCGTTGGATTGTCGAATTGTTTTGTCTAATATTACATCATTCAAAAATCTTCCGTAACATGAAAGGCGGGTTAAAAAACCCAATAAAAGTAAAACCCTGGAATAGTGTTGAAATTTTCTTTGGTACTTTGGTATGTGATCAATATTAGAGCTATAACCGGCATACCTTTAGGTTAAGAACGTCAATGTATCTTCAATAGTTGTAGCATTTTATTTTTATTTTATGAACTATCATTTGATACTTCAATGACCTAGCACTATATAAATCTAATAGTGCGCTCTCAAAATACGACACGCGTTAAATATTAACACACACACACTGTGCACCTGTATCAGCCAGTAGTACAACAAAGTGATATGCAAAAATGTTTCGCTCATGTTTTGGTTAGATATCTGAGCGAATATTGCGTGAAAAACTACTATACATTTTCATTAATCAACTATTAACCATCTGTATCCGATGGTCTGATGTAACCCACAGTAGAGAGGACTGGCCTTTCAGGGGGGGTAAACTCTGATTGTAAACGCAACCAAAAACAAACCACTGATTTTTATAAAAATGGGTTATTATCTAGAATAACACGCTATTAACGATAAAAGGGACTCCCCCTTTTTTGTGCGGATCCTCATGCTCATGAATAATTAAGGGGGGGATCAGGTAATGATCATGTGGCCCATGTTGTTACCCACCTTTGCCTCGTGATGTAACTCATATTGTAAATAGTTATATAAAAAGGAAATTAAATGGCCACAATAGGTGGCCCAGAAAATTCCAGTCATAGTTAAGTTGTATATATTTATAAGCCAGTAAGCATGCGAGGCAAACGGAGCAAGCCGCAGATGAAATTTATTATGTTTGGGTCTGTTGTCGTACACATAAGAGTAGTTTTTGGAATAGATTTGTATAGACGGAGAGCATAAATGCATATTATGTGTTCTACCAAAATGACGAAATACTTTAATTGTAATTTTAAAACAAATTTTTCGGAATGAACTTAGGAGAATCCACTTCTGTTCTTGAGTCTATCTCTGTAGCAGCCACACCTACCAATATTATTGTTGTTGTTGATTCAATATCGAGCTGATAATGAAATAATTCCATACATACCACTTTTTTTTAAACAGGAATTTTAACAAGCACAGCTTCAACGACAGATTCAACCCAGCAAACAGGTAAGAAATACGTTGTTACTACGTAGAGCTTTTATTTGTTAAACATTTTATACAATACTCTATAAACTTGCCTTATCAATTTAATAAAAAAAAACAAAGCAAAAACATAACCATACCTTTCTTACCAATGAAAGTGTGATAAAAGTGATGTTAAATGTCATTTTAATATTTTCACTGTTTGAATGTAGTTCATCATATATCTAATGTGTTTCATCTCTCCAATTCTTGTCCCTTTTTTGCTATGTATTTGTAGGTAAACGAGAAAAAGGTTTGGTTGGTTTAAGGTGTTTAACACTACTTTCAACAATATTTCAGTTATATCGTGGGAGTCAGTTTTATTGGTGGAATAAATCGGAGTGCCCGGAGAAAACCACCTACCTGTCGCAAGTCACTGACAAACTTTATCACATAATGTTGTATCGAGTACACCTCGCCATGAACGGGGTTTGAAATCACAACGTTAATGGTATTAGGCACTGATTGCACAGGTAGTTGTAAATCCAACTACCATGCAATCACGACCACGACGGCCTCTCGAGAAAAAAGGAGCAAGAACGAGTACACAATTAATTGTTATTTAAGTATCTTACTTTTGTACATTTTCTCATGTTGCATATAAATCTATTTACTATTCTTTTATTCCATGCTGATAAAAGTGTTATTGTCTTATTTTACGTTATTCGTAGATAGGAAAACGATAATTGTTTCTTTTGTGTCTTAATTCCATCCCTAATGGACTTAGATACCACTGTAAACCAGGTCAATATTGACTTAATACTATCATATGCCGTGATACTTGTAGTCATCATTATCACTACTCTAATATTCCGCTTTTAGACAGGTGTAATTAAATCAAGACCAATTATCAACATGATTTAGAATTAATTTAGTATACTTGGAAACGAAGAAACCAAGATAAACAAAATACAAACATAATGGAACACGCAGTTTATAGCACATATAAATCCTATAAATAATGACTGCCTTAATGGATAGCGTGTTCTCCTAGCTATATTGTGGATTTGATATCAGGTCGTTATTAGTATATCATGGCGGCCTATTTAATTTGTGGGGAAATCGGAGTACTTGCTGTAACCCACTGACAATCTTTTACACTTAAAATGGTATCGAGTTCTCTGTGTTTACCTAATATGATATGCAAGTGGTATTCTTTCTACGGATTTAATATTGTTATAGTTGTTGTTGTTTCCGACCATAATTCTAACTATGCCTGGAACCTTCATTAGTATTTAACCTCCATTGTGTATTTGCATTGTAGATATATATTTTTACTGCTTATATACTACATCTGTGTTTTTATATCGTGACAGGTCGTATATATTAAACATGCATTCAATTTTATTTATGCTTTTTCGCAGATTCTTCTACCCACTCTACCCTTTCATCTACGTCTTCTTTATCATCTTCGTCATCAACGTCTTCTGTAGCATCTTCATCAGACATTTCCATAGAAAATACAACATCGTCAAGCAATTTAAATGCAACGCATATAAACATGGACACAACGTCATTTCTTCTCAATTTTACTACATCGCCTACAGTAACGCTTACAACGGATTTTTTAATATCCTCATCATCAGAAACTTCATCTCCAACACAAACATCTTTACCAACGGTTGATTCGACATTAAGTTTGTTAACCGAAAATAATACATCTGCTATTTTGTTGGAGACAAACAGTAATTCAGCTACAGTCGATACAACCACTGAGCTTCCATATACTACAATTGTTACTACTGGGTTATCTACTGAGGTAAAAAAGGCTGAGTTCCAAAGTACTTTAATAGATATAACTACCGAGTTCCCAACTACTGTAATTGGTACTACTACTGATTTATCAACTAGTGCAACTGATACGACAAATGAGTCTCGAACTACTGTAATTGATACAATTGACTTCAAAACCACAGTAATTGGGACTAAGACCCCAACCACCGTAATTGAATCAACTACTATGTTACAAGCTACTACCATTAAAACAACTACTGTGTTACCAACTACTATAATTGATACAACTACTGAGCTACCGACTACTATAATTGATACAACTACTGAGTTACCGACTACTATAATTGATACAAATACTGAGTTACCCACTACTGTAATTGATACAACTACTGAATTACCCACTACAGTAATTGATAAAACTACTGAGTTCCCAACTACTATAATTGATATAACTACTGAGCTACCCACTACTATAATTGAAACAACTACTGAGTTACCAACTACTATAATTGATACAACTACTGAATTACCCACCACTGTAATTGATACAACTACTGAGTTACCCACTACTGTAATTGATACAACTACTGAGTTACCCACTACTGCAAGTGATACAACTACTGTGTTACCAACTTCTGCAAGTGATACAACTACTGAGCTACCAACTACTGCAATTGATACAACTACTGAGCTACCCACTACTGTAATTGATACAACTACTGTGTTACCAGCTTCTACAAGTGATACAACTACTGAGTTACCCACTACTGTAATTGATACAACTACTATAATTGATACAACTACTGAGATCCCAACTACTATAATTGATACAACTACTGTAATTGATACAACTACTATAATTGATACAACTACTGAGTTACCCACTACTGTAATTGATACAACTACTGAGCTACCAACTATTGCAATTGAAACAACTACTGAGTTACCAACTACTATAATTGATACAACTACTGAGCGACCCACTACTTTAATGGATGCAACTACTGAGTTACCCACTACTGTAATTGATACAACTACTGTGTTGCCAACTACTATAATTGATACAACTACTGAGATACCAACTACTTTAATTGATACAACTACTGAGTTACCCACTACTGTAATTGATACAACTACTGTGTTGCCAACTACTATAATTGATACAACTACTGAGTTACCAACTACTATAATTGATACAACTACTGAGTTACCAACTACTGTAATTGATACAACTACTGAGTTACCAACTACTATAATTGATACAACTACTGAGCTACACACTACTGTAATTGATACAACTACTGTGTTGCCAACTACTGTAATTGATACAACTACTGAGTTACCCACTACTGTAATTGATACAACTACAGAGTTACCAACTACAGTAATTGATAAAACTACTGTGTTGCCAACTACTATGATTGATACCACTACTGAGTTACCAACTACTATAATTGATACAACTACTGAGTTACCAATTACTATAATTGATACAGCTACTGAGCTACCCACTACTGTAATTGATACAACTACTGAGTTACCCACTATTGTAACTGATACAACTACTGTGTTGCCAACTACTATAATTGATACAACTACTGAGTTACCAACTACTGTAATTGATACAACTACTGAGTTACCAACTACTATAATTGATGCAACTACTGAGATCCCAACTACTATAATTGATACAACTACTGTGTTGTCAACTACTATAATTGATACAACTACTGAGTTACCCACTACTGTAATTGATACAACTACTATAATTGATACAACTACTGAGATCCCAACTATTATAATTGATACAACTACTGAGTTACCAAGTACTGTATTTGATACCACTACTATAATTGATACAACTACTGAGATTCCAACTAATATAATTGATACAACTACTGAGTTACCCACTACTGTAATTGATACAACTACTGTAATTGATACCACTACTATAATTGATACAACTACTGAGATCCCAATTACAATAATTGATACAACTACTGAGATCCCAATTACAATAATTGATAAAACTACCGAGTTACCCACTACTGTAATTGATACAACTACTGAGTTACCCACTACTGTAATTGATACAAATACTGAGTTACCCACTACTGTAATTGATACAACTACTGAGTTACCCACTACTGTAATTGATACAACTGCTGAGTTACCAACTACTACAATTGATACAACTACTGAGTTACCCAATGCTGTAATTGATACAACTACTGAGTTACCCACTACTGTAATTGATACAACTACTGAGTTACCAACTACTATAATTGATACAACTACTGAGATCTCAACTACTATAATTGATACAACTACTGAGTTACCAACTACTATAATTGATACAACTACTCAGTTACCCACTACTGTAATTGATACAATTACTGAGTTACCAACTACTGTAATGGATACAACTACTGTTATTGATATAACTACTGTGTTACCAACTACTATAATTGATACAACTACTGAGATCCCAATTACAATATTTGATACAACTACTGAGTTACCCACTACTGTAATTGATACAACTACTGACTTACCAACTACTGCAATTGATTCAACTGCTGAGTTTTCAAGTACTATAATTGATACAACTACTGAGCTACCCACTACTGTAATTGATACAACTACTGAGTTACCAACTACTGTAATTGATACAACTACTGTGTTATCAACTACTTTAATTGATGCAACTACTGATTTACCCACTATTGCAATTGATACAACTACTGAGTTACCAACTACTGAGATTGATACAACTACTGAGTTATCCACTACAGAAATTGATACAACTACTGAGTTACCAACTCCTGTAATTGATACAACTACTGAGTTACCAACTACTGTTATTGATACAACTACTGGGTTACCAACTACTGTCATTGATACAACTACTGAGTTACCCACTACGGAAATTGATACAACTACTGAGTTACCAACTACTGCAATTGATACAACTACTGAGTTATCAACTACTGTAATTGATACATTTACTGTGTTACCCACTACTGTAGTTGATACAACTACTGAGTTACCCACTACTATGATTGATACAACTACTGTGTTGCCAACTACTATGATTGATACAACTACTGAGCTACCAACTACTGTAATTGATACAACTACTGTGTTGCCAACTACTATGATTGATACAACTACTGAGTTACCAACTACTGCAATTGATACAACTACTGAGTTACCAACTACTGTAATTGATACAATTACTGAGGTGCCAACTACGGTAATTGATACAACTACTGTGTTGCCAACTACTCTAATTGATACAACTATTGTGTTACCAACTACTTTAATTGATATAACAACTGAGTTACCAACTACTGCAATTGATATAACCACTGAGTTACAAACTACAGCAATGTATACAACTACCGAGTTACCAAGTACTGCAATTGATCAAATTACTGTGCTACCAACTACTGAAATTGATACAACTACTGAGTTACCCACTACTGTTATTGATATAACTACTGTGTTACCAACTACTGTAATTGATGCAACTACTGAGTTACCCAGTACTGTAATTGATACAACTACTGAGTTACCAACTACTATAATTGATGCAACTACTGAGTTACCAACTACTGGAATTGATACTACTACGGTGTTACCAACTACTGCAATTCATACGACAAATGAGTTACCAACCACTAAAATTGATAAAACTACTCCGTTTTCAACTACGAAAAGTGAAACAACTACTAAAACAGACACTACAATTAATGTGATATCAATAAGAAATGACATGAATACTGAATTAACAACAGAAAGTGACAGTGTATTAACACCTGAACGTGATACCACTGTTTATGTTACTACAGATGGTGATGCTAAAACGACAAATGGAGTGTTTGGTATAAATAAATCTACTTCGTTCACCGATACAACACGTAGCGTAGAGTATTTTCACATTAACTATCATGCATTGCACGAGTCACATTATAGCTTTCGACGATTTGCTAATTGCTTCAATAAAAGTAATATTTTAATTAGTTGTGTACTTTGTGTTTGGAGAATGTTGCGCTCCGTGCACGTAAAGAACAACTTACAGCATCTTCTAAAGAACATCTGTTTGTTAGGAGTTGTCGTTGGTGGTCCGTTGCAAGGTAAACATTGTACCACCCTGTCCATCGTTCCCACTTTTCCTTATGGCAATCAAAACCTCTGTCCATCCTAGTACCACTGTTACCACTTGACCGTACATGATTTCAACCTTTTACAATTATATGTCCTTACATTCCCTTACTAACCTCTGTCAATTTCTCAAATAGTTCAAATTTATTTTCCTGCAAGAATGTCCCATTAAAAGCAGAATTAATAGGAATATACCGGTATATGAATTTAATATTGTATAGATGACATTCCGATCCGACTATGCACTCGGGACTCCTCGGATGTTTCGACACTCAACACTAACCGCTCACCAGTAGCTTAGATTTCCCTTTATATAGATCACTGTGCATAGTATATATATCCACGCATATAGTATTCACAATGCTCAATGGTAAGATGTGCATTAGGCCTTTTCCTTTTTCTTTTAGGAAAAATTACTCCTTGTTTAAAATACGTTTTTCTACATATATATATAACGTTTGATAACTTATATTCACCATAATCTGTGCAGATTGTTTTCACTCCTATGTAAAAAAAAAAATCCGAACAATATTCATTTCAATTGCAATGATGTCTCCCATTTTAGGCTAGAAACCATTTGTCCATGAATGGAAAACAGCTCCACATGATAAAGGCTGGTATTATTGTTATTCAATGCCACTTTCCAAAATATTTCAGTTATATCATATATTTAGATTAAAATATAGGTGTTTTGTATATGCATTATCAATGATTGTCCCAAGATATCGCATACCCTATATCGTATAGGTGTCTTCTTCGAAGGCCGCGTTATATTGATCGTGTTTTCCGAAGTACATCTCTTTCTTAATGAAGCTAATAATGTAATGTAATATTTAAAAATATTTCATTTATACAAAGGGGAGTGCTAACCTTCTCTCTTTTCTTACAACACAACTACAATAAGTGCTCAACAATATATATACCTCTTTAAATTTGAAGTGTTACAGTATGTAAGATTTGGTTACAAAAAAAATCAAATTAACCATAAAAATTAAAATTTTACAATAGATTTTTCAGATTTTTGGAATTGTTATGGATGTATATAAATATTAGAATTGGACCAAAACTTACAAATATAACAACTTGAATACATATGAAAGAAATTTTAAAAATTGATAAAATTGAAAGGGGAAATAACTCTATTTAGATAGAAATATAGTGAATATCTAAATACATGTATTATCAAAGGCATGGTTGAAATATATGATATAATGAACATTACATGTCAAAATCTGTATCACATGCCGTATCAACCTCGACCTATATCACCCCTCGGGCCGGTGGCCCTCGTGGTGATAAAGGGTTCTCGGGTTGATACGGCATGTGATACAGATTTTGACATGTAATATTCAGTATATATCACGGCTGGCAGGTTTAATAAATTGTTGAAGAAATCGAAGTACTCGGAGAAAGCCTGTCGTAAATCACTCACAAATTATATCCCCGAAGAAACCCACAGATCTGCCGTAAGTCACTGATACATTATATCCCCGGAGAAACCCACCGACTGCCGCAAGTCATTGATACATTATATACATTATATCCCCGGAGAAACCCACCGACTGCCGCAAGTCATTGATACATTATATCCCCGGAGAAACCCACCGACTGCCGCAAGTCATTGATACATTATATCCCCGGAGAAACCCACCGACTGCCGCAAGTCATTGATACATTATATCCCCGGAGAAACCCACCGACTGCCGCAAGTCATTGATACATTATATCCCCGGAGAAACCCACCGACTGCCGCAAGTCATTGATACATTATATCCCCGGAGAAACCCACCGACTGCCGCAAGTCATTGATACATTATATCCCCGGAGAAACCCACCGACTGCCGCAAGTCATTGATACATTATATCCCCGGAGAAACCCACCGACTGCCGCAAGTCACTGATAAACATTATCAAATAATTATGAAAAGATAGTTTAAATATTGATGGTTAACAATTCCAAGAAAAGGAACAATCACTTCTCATCTCATATCATTGACCACGAAAAAGAGCACAACATGCCTATGGAAATCCAGATTCTTGCTTGGGACATGCACAAACATGTGGCGGGGTTTAATATGCTAATGGAATTCCAACCTACTCCCTCTTAATAATATCGGATCTCCAATTTCAATACAGATAAAAACAAATAATAAAAACATTCATATGTTGACTCGAAAAGACAGAACACAATCTATAATTATATAATCACAAACATCGATGACCACATATACTTGGACAGTACAATAGCAAGGTCACTGAATGCTCGTAAGTAACGAACTACTAGCTTAGAAGGTAGAATCTGTTGGTTAAAGACCAATAGTCTTGGGACAAATTAAGTCATCGATACTTCTCACGAATGTCATACAAATTAAACATCAAAAGAAATTACTGATTTTCGTGGGAGACCAGAATAAATAGGTCATACATTTGTTGAAATTAAATATTGAATATAAAATAGCAATATAATGAAACACTAGTTCTACCAGCAGATTGTCTTTATTTTGCATATACTTGTATCAAGTACACGTTTCCATGATCGACAATCAAACTCTGAAAACATCGTTAGATGTAAATCCAACTAAATAGTCATTTATATATGTTTAATTTTAAGATTAGCAAGAAATGATAATAATTAAACGGTATATTTATATTTTAAACATTTTAAGTTTTTGTAATTTTAACTAGATCTTATTTTTATTATATTATTTAATGCTTGTGTGTATATTATGTAGTCACTGTGGACTAAACGTTCTTTATTCAGACCCATGTTCAATGTTCTGAATTTCCTCTACTTATTTCATATGTATACTTAATAAACTTCACAACATACGATTTTTTCTCATTGCAGTTGTCATCATAAAGATCATTTGTTGTTTTAAAATAAAATCTTATGAAAAATGCAAATAATCTTTGGTAATTGTGCTGTTTTGTAATGAAAAAAAAGAACAAATTTCGGTTTCGCACTTAATATTCAATGTTGTTTTTGTAATCAAGACGTAGCTTCGAGTGTGCAGGTTATCATTCTTCGTATGGCGCATTCTGCTACCCATTTGGTGACCTTTCCTGTTGATGGTTTTTTGTTTAATATGTCTATTAGACATGCAATCTGGAATCTGGAAAACGTTTTCCATTAATTTAAATTGTTCTACTTATTATTTCAGAAACAACGTTCAAAGAAACAACAGAAACGACAACAACTGGATCACAAACTGAAAGCACAACAACGCAATCACAAACAGAAAGTACAACTACAAAACCACAAATCGAAAGTACAACAATGCAATCACAAACAGAGAGTACAACAACTGAACCACAAACAGAAAGTACAACAATGCAACCACAAACAGAAAGTACAACAACTGAACCACAAACAGAAAGTACAACAATGAAATCACAAACAGAAAGCACAACAACTGAACCACAAACAGAAAGTACAACAACGCAATCACAAACAGAAAGTACAACAACAGAACCACAAACAGAGAGTACAACATCAGAACCACAAACAGAAAGTACAACAACGCAATCACAAACAGAAAGTACAACAACGCAAGTACAAACAGAAAGTACAACAACAGAACCACAAACAGAAAGTACAACAATGCAATCACATACAGAAAGTACAGCAACAGAACCACACACAGAAAGTACAACAACGCAAGCACAAACAGAAAGTACAACAACTGAACTACAAACAGAGAGTACAACAACAGAACCACAAACAGAAAGTACAACAACGCAATCACAAACAGAAAGTACAACAATGCAAGTACAAATAGAAAGTACAACAACAGAACCACAAACAGAAAGTACAACATCCGAAGCACAAACAGAAAGCACAACAATGCAATCACAAACAGAAAGTACAACAAAATCACAAACAGAGAGTACTACAACTGAACCACAAACAGAAAGTACAACAACGCAATCACAAACAGAAAGCACAACAACTGAGCCACAAACAGAAAGCACAACAACGCAATCACAAACAGAAAGCACAACAACTGAACCACAATCAGAAAGTACAACAACAGTACCACAAACAGAAAGTACAACAACCGAAGCACAAACAGAAAGCACAACAATGCAATCACAAACAGAAAGTACAACAACAAAACCACAAACAGAAAGTACAACAATGCAATCACAAACAGAAAGAACAACAACAGAACCACAAACAGAAAGTACAACAACGCAATCACAAACAGAAAATACAACAACGCAATCACAAACAGAAAGTACAACAACTGAACCACAAACAGAAAGTACAACAACGCAATCACAAACAGAAAGTACAACATTTGAACCACAAACAGAAAGTACAACAACGCAATCACAAGCAGAAAGTACAACAACTGAACTACAAATAGAAAGTACCACAACGCAATCACAAACAGAAAGTACAACAATTGAACCACAAACAGAAAGAACAACAACTCAACCACAAGCAGAAAGTACAACAACACAATCACAAACAGAAAGTACAACAACTGATCCACAAACAGACAGCACAACAACTGAACCACAAACAGAAAGTACGACAGTATCACATATAGAAGGTACAACAATCGAAGCACAAACAGAAAGTACAACAACTGATCAACAAACAGACAGCACAACAACTGAACCACAAACAGAAAGTACGACAGTACCACATATAGAAGGTACAACAATCGAAGCACAAATAGAAAGCACAACAATGCAATCACAAACAGAAAGTACAACAATGCAATCACATACAGAAAGTACAACAACTCAACCACAAGCAGTAAGTACAACAGAACCACAAACAGAGAGTACAACAACAGAACCACAAACAGAAAGTACAACAACACAATTACAAACAGAAAGTACAACAACAGAACCACAAACAGAGAGTACAACAACTGAACCACAAACAGGGAGTACAACAACAGAACCACAAACAGAAAGTACAACGACAACAACAACAGAACCACAAACAGACAGCACAACAACACAATCACATACAGAAAGTACAACAACTCAACCACAATCAGTAAGTACAACAGAACCAAGAACGGAGAGTACAACAACCAAAGCACAAACAGAAAGTACAACAACACAATTACAAACAGAAAGTACAACAACAGAACCACAAACAGAGAGTACAACGAATGAACCACAAACAGGGAGTACAACAACAGAACCACAAACAAAAAGTACAACAACGCAATCACAAACAAAAATCACAACAACTGAACAACAAACAGAAAGTACAACGACACAATCACATACAGAAAATACAACAATGCAATCACAAACAAAAATCACAACAACAGAATCTCAAACAGAAAGTACAATAACCGAAGCACAAGCAGAAAGTACAACCACCAAAGCACTAACAGAAAGTACAACAAAGCAATCACAAGCACAAAGCTCAACAATTGAACCACATACAGAAAGCACAACAATTGAACCACAAACAGAACGTACAACAACGCAATCACAAACAGAAAGTACAATAACAAAATCACAAACAAAAATTACAACAGAATCACAATCTGTAACTACCACAACCGAATCACAACCAGCGGGTACTACAGCATCACACACAGACAGTACAACTTCGCAATCAGAAACAGAAAGTACAACAACGCAATTGCAAATGGAAATCACAGCAACCGAACCACAAACAGAAAGTACAACAACAAAGCAATCACAAACAACCAATACAACCAATCAACAATCAGTGAATACAACAACAGTGTCAAATGTAGAAAGTATCACGTCTGTGGAAGGTACAACTACAATATCTCAAGATACTGGCACAACAATGATTGATACGACAAAGTCACAAGAAGACTCTACTACAAATGGTACTACAACTCAATCGATAAACGAAACCACACCATTCCAGAACTCGACAAATCAATCAATAGAAGGGAGTACAAGTCTCGCCAGAAGCGAAACAACAACTCAGCCGATTATCGAAACCACAACTGAATCTCAGAATGGAACAAGTCAAGCAATTAATGAGAATATAACTCAACCCGTACACGGAACAACAACTCAATCGATGAATGAAACTACAACTGAATCCCAGAATGGAACGAGTCAAGCAATTAATGAGAGTACGACTCAACACCAAGACGAAACAACTACTCAATCGATGAATGAAACTACAACTGAATCTCAGAATGGAACAAGTCAAGCAATTAATGAGAGTACGACTCAACACCTAGACGACACAACAACTCAATCGATGAATGAAATTACAACTGAATCCCAGAATGGAACGAGTCAAGCAATTAATGAGAGTACGACTCAACTCCAACACGAAACAACTACTCAATCGATGAATGAAACTACAACTGAATCTCAAAATGGAACGAGTCAAGCAATTAATGAGAGTACGACTCAACTCCAACACGAAACAACTACTCAATCGATGAATGAAACTACAACTGAATGCCAGAATGGAACAAGTCAAGCAATTAATGAGAGCACACCTCAACACCTAGACGAAACAACAACTCAATCGATGAATGAAGCTACAACTGAATCTCAAAATGGAACGAGTCAAGCAATTAATGAGAGTACGACTCAACTCCAACACGAAACAACAACTCAATCGATGAATGAAACTACAACTGAATCTCAAAATGGAACGAGTCAAGCAATTAATGAGAGTACGACTCAACTCCAACACGAAACAACAACTCAATCGATGGATGAAACTACAACTGAATCTCAGAATGGAACGAGTCAAGCAATTAATGAGAGTACGACTCAACTCCAACACGAAACAACTACTCAATCGATGAATGAAACTACAACTGAATCTCAAAATGGAACGAGTCAAGCAATTAATGAGAGTACGACTCAACTCCAACACGAAACAACTACTCAATCGATGAATGAAACTACAACTGAATCTCAAAATGGAACGAGTCAAGCAACTAATGAGAGTACGACTCAACTCCAACACGAAACAACAACTCAATCGATGGATGAAACTACAACTGAATCTCAAAATGGAACGAGTCAAGCAATTAATGAGAGTACGACTCAACTCCAACACGAAACAACTACTCAATCGATGAATGAAACTACAACTGAATCTCAAAATGGAACGAGTCAAGCAATTAATGAGAGTACGACTCAACTCCAACACGAAACAACTACTCAATCGATGAATGAAACTACAACTGAATGCCAGAATGGAACAAGTCAAGCAATTAATGAGAGCACACCTCAACACCTAGACGAAACAACAACTCAATCGATGAATGAAGCTACAACTGAATCTCAAAATGGAACGAGTCAAGCAATTAATGAGAGTACGACTCAACTCCAACACGAAACAACAACTCAATCGATGAATGAAACTACAACTGAATCTCAAAATGGAACGAGTCAAGCAATTAATGAGAGTACGACTCAACTCCAACACGAAACAACAACTCAATCGATGGATGAAACTACAACTGAATCTCAGAATGGAACGAGTCAAGCAATTAATGAGAGTACGACTCAACTCCAACACGAAACAACTACTCAATCGATGAATGAAACTACAACTGAATCTCAAAATGGAACGAGTCAAGCAATTAATGAGAGTACGACTCAACTCCAACACGAAACAACTACTCAATCGATGAATGAAACTACAACTGAATCTCAAAATGGAACGAGTCAAGCAACTAATGAGAGTACGACTCAACTCCAACACGAAACAACAACTCAATCGATGGATGAAACTACAACTGAATCTCAAAATGGAACGAGTCAAGCAATTAATGAGAGTACGACTCAACTCCAACACGAAACAACTACTCAATCGATGAATGAAACTACAACTGAATCTCAAAATGGAACGAGTCAAGCAATTAATGAGAGTACGACTCAACTCCAACACGAAACAACTACTCAATCGATGAATGAAACTACAACTGAATCCCAGAATGGAACGAGTCAAGCAATTAATGAGAGTACGACTCAACTCCAACACGAAACAACAACTCAATCGATGAATGAAACTACAACTGAATCTCAGAATGGAACAAGTCAAGCAATTAATGAGAGTACAACTCAACCCGTACACGGAACAACAACTCGATCGATGAATGAAACTACAATTGAATCCAAGAATGGAACAAGTCAAGCAATTAATGAGAGTACGACTCAACTCCAGCACGAAGCAACAACTCGATCGATGAATGAAACTACAACTGAATCCCAGAATGAAACAAATCAAGCAATTAATGAGAGTACAACTCAACACCTAGACGACACAACAACTCAATCGATGAATGAAACTACAACTGAATCCCAGAATGAAACAAGTCAAGCAATTAATGAGAGCACAACTCAACCCCAAGATGAAACGACTACTCAGATTAACAATATAATAACAACTCAACCCCGGGAATCAACAACAACTCATGCAATAACATCCCAAAACCAAGATGAAACAGCAACCAAGACATTAGATGAGACAACAACCAAGTCATTAGATGTGACAACAACCGAGTCATTAGATGTGACAACAACCAAGTCATTAGATGTGACAACAACCAAGACATTAGATGAGACAACAACCAAGACATTAGATGAAACAACATCGATGTATTCTGTTGAGATGACAACACAAGCACCTGACCCGTGTAAAAATATCACGTGTGCTAATAATGGAATATGTACCGCCATTTCCGATACTGCATATGTTTGTCAGTGTAATTCTTCTAAATGTGGACAATGTGAGTATTTGTTAAATAAGATGTACAGACGATTATCACATATTTTATTGAAATAATGCCGAATTTGCATGTGTAATAAAAGCATAATTTGCAGGGTGTTATTTGCCTCCGGGGCAATAACATTTTACTAGGGCAATAACATGTTATCTGCCCTGTTGTGAAGGGCAATAACATGTTATCTGCCCTGGCAAAATATGTGATAAATAGATTAATGCATGGCCTTTTTCATATTGCCCTTGTCATCAGCCCTCGACTGATATCGTCCATCGGGCTAAAGCCCTCGGGGCCGATATCAATGTCTCGTGCTGATCACAAGGGCAATATGAAAAAGGCCATGTATTAATCTATAATTATCATGTTTAGGGAATACATTTGATAATTTCTGCTCAAGTAACCACTGCATCCAGGTCCAGTTGGGAAAGTCTTTTTTCATTTTTACACCAGCAATTTTAATATACTTTTACAATATATTCCATGTCATAAATATAAAAAAAAAGATAGATAGGGACCATTTAAACAAAATTCTAGCTGAAAAAGTAAGAGAATCCTTTTATTATTTATATTTAATCATGAAATTGATTTCTCTTATTTTCTGCGTGCAGCCTGTGAGTAGTGTGTTTTATTACTCCCAGGTGCATATGAAAAGAAAGATAGTACAGATTTGTACAAATATTTTTTCGTTAAATTAATTAGTTTTCTGCCAATTTCAACAATATTTCAGTTATATCGTGGCGGTCAGATTTATTGGTGGAGGAAACCGGAGTACCCGGAGAAAATCACCGACCTGTCGCAAGTCACTGACAAACTTTATCACATAATGTTGTACACCTCGATCTGATCGAGATTCGAACTCACAACATCAGTGGTGATGGGCACTGATTGCATAGGTAGTTGTAAATCCAACTACCATACGATCACGGCAACGACAGCCCCATTAAATTAATTAGTCATCTTATTAATTAACAACATAACTGGATGTATATTATTTATTTGTGTTGTTTGTGTACCTTTTTCAGATGCTGACAACCCATGCCTTAACACAAAAAATCCACCCTGTACATCCGATGGTGTGGCTCACACGTGTGTCCTGAAAACAGACGGAACATTTACATGCGCCTGCCAAAAGGGTTTTGTTAATTCTGGCTCTTACTGTATAGGTATGAAAATATGTTTTGTTAGATATCATAAACTAAGAGACGGACATCTATAGCAAACCAAACCGAATGAGTGATCATTTATAAAAACTTGTATTCAGAACTACTCAACATTGCCAGTTAACGTATAAGCATCCCATCATCTTCTTCCGGGTTCTCTTCAATTTTTCGTAAACATTAAAAACAGAGCTTGGGTCATTTAGGATTAAGGGTTAGGGGTATGGTGTTTAACGCCACTTTCAACAATTTTTCAGCTATATCGTGGCGGTAAGTTTTATTGATGGTGGAATCCGTAGTACCCAGAGAAATCCACCGACATTCCACATGTTACTGATGGTGGAATCCGTAGTACCCAGAGAAACCCACCGACATTCCACATGTTACTGACAAACTTTATCACATAATGTTGTTTCGAGTATTTTTTATTTCAAGCTGATTGAAATAGAAACGCACCAGAAAATCGCCAAACCGAGCATTATTTAATGTCAGGATGTCATCTATATCACTGAACGGATTTTGATATTCTCTTCTCTGTTCACTGGATTAGCCCTTGTATGAAGTCCACCTCATATGACGAATATATGAATAAATCGGTTGGAAAGGGTGAACAATCTGTAGTTATTGGAATACCAGCTGTCTGTTAAAAACGGCCACCAAACACAACAAATTTGTTGTTGATGTAAAATTCTAACATTATGAAAATGTCTGATAGATCAGTAACTGTGGCATACATAGCAGGAAGTTGTGATCCTTTCCCAGACTCGTTTATTCGTTAGTTTTTATACATCCGGTCTCTATACGAATAGAGTCCAATAAAGACTGGTAGACATGAACGTAAACTCAATTCAGTCTCTGGAAAACTTGAGTTGCTTCCAAGGTGTGAGAGACTCTGTCAGCACTGTACTAGTAATTCTATTGAGGATGAACTGCACTTTACTCTGGAATGTCCTTTATATCAAAAGCAAAGAAAAACCATTCTAGTCAAGTTATATATAAAATTTCCAAATCTATATCATCTAGAAAGACTAGATCATCCAAACCTTTTTATTTGGATGATGTCAAATGATGATCCTGTTTTTTTTATCTGCATTTATTGAGTATTTAGATAATAACGTTTTATCAAGAAAAGAAAAGAAGAATATTTAGAGTAAAGAAGACTATAATTATTTTTAATGACTTTTTAATATAATAAATATATTCATAAATAGTATCCTCTTTGTGGCTGACATGACTCTTTCCTCCTTATTATTATTTCTCTTTGTTTTCTTTGTGTTGTCTCCAAATAATGATTAAAATTAGTGGGAATGATTGTAAATGTTGATGTATGAATGATCTTCATGTTGTTGATTAATATGCCCATTTGGGCCCTATGATTAGGAAAATAAAAATCTTGTATCTTATATCTATACGTCAACACAGGACTGAGGAGTCCGTGAAATCACATTTGGTATGTAAATTCACTAGTTGGCAGGAAACGATATTGATTATATATGTATATATACTCGAACATCAACTAGGTTTACAGAAAAAAAACCGACAGACTGTACTGGTTTATTTTTTTTTACAAACACTACCTATTTCCACTGTTCGGAATATCAGATGTCTCTGTGAATATCTCACTTCTCAGTGTATTTTTTCTACAAAAAAAGCCATAACCAAATTTTTAAGACAAGAAATAAAGTTTCGGCTCTCGATTTCTACCTAAATATATAAATTTAATGATAAACAAGGTAGACAGTTACTAGTAGAATGGTCACTTCATCATTCTGAAAGCACCATCGTGCTAAATTGTGCTTCATAATAATAATCGACCTTTTGCACATTTCCGAAGTTTTACAGGAGTATATTTCCCTTTATGGTGGGCAAAGGGTCCCCTTTTATGCTGAGTTCAGTGAAAATAACTTCTATTTTCCCATAATCAGTTCAAAATTTAAATGTTACAACATATTCGGTAAAAAGTTCCTGAGAGCTTCTTCTTCTTCTTCTTCCATTAATTTGCAAATCACCTCTGGTGTATTATCGCAAATGACTAGCTTGGGTTTATTGTTACACAAAAACAGAATTCAAATAAAGTTTTCTTATTATCTTATTATTGTGAATTTTCTAAAGAAATTTCCTCTGAATTTTTTTTACAATTGTTCAAATTATGAGAGAATTATATTCAAATTCGTTGTTCTTTCCATTGCTATTGCTAGATCAAGCACCATTTTGTCTGTCATAAGGTATAAAAACATATTATCTTAGAATCAAATCAGTAATGTGCATATGGTCTATTGACTGGGAGTAAGTCTATGTGCTATTACATTGTAATTGTGTCTTAAATTTTGGTTCATTTCAATAAAGCTTTAAAGACTGAAGGAGATAATAACAGTGTGCAAAATTAGCGATAGACCGATAGACATTGTCTTTAAGAATTCCAGTCGTTCTACCTTAATCTTTGTTGAATTAGACCTGATGTCTATGTATTGACCTGTAAAGAACATGCATGTTGAAGATTGACAATGACACCTCGTCTTTCACATGGTGTAGTATTTATTTGTTTAAGAATCCTAAGAATTTTTATATCCCAACCAATATTTCAATAAAAAATTGGTAATATTGAAGCTTCAAGAGATGCACAGAATGCAGAATTTTGCACCATTTACCCCAGACTCAAGGCTACACAATTTGGTCTATGCTAATCTTAATTGCACCATGCTAATATAAATCTTTTCAGTTTCATACACTGTCATAATATATTAAAAATGACAGAAATACAAAGAATTTACCATGAAACGAAAGAAGGGATAACAATGTATGAATAGCTTGATTAATTAGTAATAGCATAATGAAATATAGATCATCTTATATTCCTTAAATGGATTTTTATTTCAACTTTGCTTACTGGTAAATACTAAATCTTTTCTTTATATTTTTATTGAAGATATTGATGAATGTCAACTGGCTGAAAATTATTGTAAAAATGGAACTACACAACAATTTAAAACAGGAGTGGTGGCTTGCCAAAATCTTCCTGGAAATTACACTTGTAAATGTGATACTCGTTACTATACAGCTGACTGTCAAGGTATGTGTAAATAAAAATATGTGTAAACATTAATTTGAGCAATAGAGCATAACTGACTAAACCATCTACCAAGATAAATGATGTCAGTTCCAATCAATGAAATCCTCCTAGTTTACACATTTGAGAGTGTGTGTTTTAAGACAAAAATGAAATACAGTCAAACCTGTATTAAGAGGTCACCTTTGGAACAAAGAAAAAGTGGCCTTATAAGACAGGTGACCTCTTAAAAGAGGTTAAATTCATATGAATTGTTCTATGACAGGACAAGAAAAGGGTGACCTTTTAATACAGGTGACTGCTTAATAGAGTTGACCACAGGGCAGGCTTGACAGTACTTGACCTGTATACACTTATGTCCAATATGTGTCCAGGATCATGGAACATTTTCTCAATTGCTCAACAATTTTCATTTTTTGATCATTTGGTTAACTGTAGCACTTTATTGTGCAACATCCCAAGCTGGGAAAAAACACCATACTGAAGTCAACTGTTCTACAACTTAGCTAAAGAAGATCTTCACCAGATCAAATAAATCTATTAAAAACTTTTCTTACTTTAATTAACAATAGAGAGATGATAATAATTATGTCTTTTGTAGATATTGATGAATGTACAGCCAATACAGACAATTGTGATGACGATGATAGAGCCGTATGTACAAACACTAATGGAGGATTTATATGTTCTTGTAAACAGGGCTTTACTGGAGATGGCATCAGTTGTACAGGTATTATTGTAAAATACAGACAATCTTTATATAATTATAAGTGGAAATTTTGAGAAAAATATAGTGAATTGATTACTTGTGGTGTCTAACATTAAGCAGTTAGTTACTGATTCTTATGCACCACTAAAATAATTGATGAACCAACAAAATAATTTAGCTATTTTATTTTGAAAAGGTCCCAAATTTTGAGAGCTTGCATCTTTAGAACGTATATATAGAAGTTTTATTTTCATTGACATCCAATTTGATGTGTTTCTTTTTTCTTTGAATTGATTGTATTGAGAGCTTCTTCTAGTATGAAAAATATTCTTTTATCTTTTCTTTAAGGCTTTATTACATTAAAAATAAATTGTATATAAATTTTATTTTCCAGAAAACAGAATTTTGATTGACACATCAGCATCATCAAAAATTACAGCTGACTTCTCAGATTATAGCTTCTTAAGTTATGGAATACCAGTTGGAACTGATGTCTATCCTTCCTTTTATGTAAGTTAATAGAGTCATTTTGTTTTTATGCCCCCTGACGATGGGACATAAAGTGTTATCTTTGTTTGTCTTTTTGTTTGTTCCATTTTGTTTTCCATGCTCAAACTTTAGTTTCCCTATGTAAAATGTTTTTGAATTACACAATAATATTGACCACAATACACAGGTCAAGTTCAAACTTGGTTATTATACCTGTTATGAGTTATAAATTAATTGAAAATGACATTTTTTATAGTCTCCATGCTTTAAATTAGTTTCCCTTGGTTGATTTTATTTTTTATTTTTGGTGTTTTAATGCCACTTTCAGCAATATTTCAGCTATATCATGGTGACCAGTTTTAGTGGTGGAAAAAGCCGGAGTACCCGGAGAGAAATACCGACCATGGGCAAGCAACTGGTAAACTTTATCACTTGCGGCTGCGAGTACAGTGCACCCTTTTTTGTAAATTACAAAGCCGGGTGTGAACCCACGCTGTATAGGTGATAAGCTTGTATGAGTTGTTAAGTAATCCAACTACCTAACTCATTGAGCCACCCGGGCCCTTAGTTTCCCTTGGACCATGAATTTTTTGGAATATATATATAATCTTTTTGACCTCATTATACAGATCAGTTTTGAATATGGGTATTATTTCTATTTGTGGTTCCAGAGTTCAGCCCCTTAATAAGTTTAAAAATGGCATTTTTTAAATTCTCAGTGCTCTAACCTTAGTTTGGAATGTTTTGAAATTTTTACAAATGCAATGTTTTTGACCACGATACATAGATCAAGTTATTATCCCTTTTATGGTTTCAGAGTTAGGCCTTATAATTAATTGAAAAATGTCAAATTTGTAGTTTTCATGTTCTAGAAACTGGATATCTGTGGACACATTATCATACCCCCCCCCCGCAAACGTAGTTTGGGGGGTATATAGGAATCGACCTGTCTGTCTGTCTGTCTGTCCGGACCAACTTTCAAATCGTTTGTCCGATTTCCACCAAACTTTGTGGAATTTAAGATCATGATGTGTGAACTTTGCAGTATAAAGGATTTTATTGTCCATTGAGTTTTACCCCTGTTATGCCTCTTTGGACTTAGAAATTAATTCAGTATGCACTTTGTCATTGCAAATTCTCCTACATGATTAATCAGAAGTTCATGAAACTTTGTACATTGCAAGATCCTAATATGAAGATGTGCACATCAGTAGGATATCCCAGTCCATTGAGTTTTACCCCTGTTATGCTTCTTTGGACTTAGAAATTTTGAGACAATTCACCATGCACTTTGTCATCACAACTCCTCCCACATGCTTAATGAGATGTTTGTGAAACTTAGTAAATTGCAAGATCCTAATATGAAGATGTGCACATTAGTAGCATATCCCGGTCCATTGAATTTTTCTACAGTTATGCCCAAAACTATGCACTTGTACATCCTTAGATCGAGGACAAGTTGGTGTTGTCATGCAAGGGATCGTTCAATGCTGGACAGTTCTATAAAGCTATTTCCAGAACGAAAGACCTTGATGGACTCTTTCTTTTAGATGAAGTCACTTCAGCTAAGATAAAAGTCAACATAAAATCTTTGGAAGAAATCTGCAAAATGGCATCAGAATCCCCTTTTATTTCAATGGATCCCATAATATTTACAATGCCAATGGAAACTTACATCAAACTGAACATACTCAATATTAATTCTTTAATTCCACTGCTTGTCTGATTAAAGACAACATTGTACAAAATACCCATGTTACATTCTTACTTGAGACTTGGTTGCTACCAAAAGATGAACATCCACTGTTTTCAACTTTCAATACTTTGCGTAGGGATCGTTATGAAAGCAGCAGTGGTGGTAAATCAACTACAAGAGGAGGTGGACTTTTAACCTATATTCATTCTGATCTTTATCTTATAACTGAAAGACGTGTTCCAAATGTTGACATGGAATATATATATATAATCCTAGCACCTGCTGAAAATAAGAGAATTCGTATAGCTCTGTTATTGATTAACAACAATCCAAAAACTGATCAAAACAAATTTGTATATGACATAGAGAGACTCGTATCATCTTTACCTTGTGGAATTCCAGCTTTCGTCACAGGAGATTTCAATATAAACATTCTCAAGAAAGCCAGCATTACAAACAAGTGTCTTCAGCTTATGAACTACTATGGATTTCAACAAATTATCAAATTACACACCCATAGAAGAGGAGGCCTTTTAGATCATTTTTATACTAATATTGGATCTGAAAGTACTGGTATCACATTCAACACTATTCCAACTTACTACAGTGACCACATGCTGCTTTCTATTGCCATTCCTAAATGGAATTTACTGCAATAAACAATATTAACTAGTGTAATTAAATCAGGTACTTTAACATTAACTTTGTTAATTATAAATAACATTTTAAGAAACATTAAATTAAAGTTTGTTTTGTCCTTATTATTGATGTCTATCTTGATTTAGTGCATTAAGCAAAATAAATCTGGTCTGACATCTAACGGGAGATAATAGAACTTGCACATTTATTTCATTCATCATATGCTATTGACCTTGTAAGTGCAACTCTTCTGGCAGTCTATGAAAGTTTATATGTTGTTAGATCCACATGTGCCGATGTTGAAAGGGTGGGTGGGTCCATTGAGTTTTCCCAGAATAATGAGTCTAAAAGTTGTGTTCCAAATATGTTTTGGCTCAATTAAGATGATGGGGATGCTGAGGGTATTAATCCCACATAGCAGACAGTTAAGTTATTCCATTTATGTATCAAAGCGGGACTCCTGCGTCCAGCAGTACCACTAGTTAGACTTTCTTCTTAATTGATTATTATTGCAAACATTTATTTTATGCAGTGGACTTTTTTGCTATGTTAAATTTTGAGATAGTTTCAATATCTAGATTATGAGGTAATTATTTTATTCTATTGATATTTTATGCTTGGTTTAACAATTTCTTTAATACTCGTTAATTCACGTTCAAGGTGATGTATTTTTTCATTCACGAATCTGTAACTTACATGAGTGTAATGACTTATGTATATTTTGGTCTGAAAGAGTCAAACAATACAAATTATATTTATTGTGTCAATGTTATAATAAGTTTCAAAAACTGACCAACTTGTCCATTTGTCTACCACTATAATGACTGTGTGTAATAATTGTCACTGGTCAGCTCCCCTGTGTTTTATTTAAAAATGGTATTGTGGGTAATCAAACATTGATTTACCCCTTCTTTATTACAACATTGACAGTGAAGTTCAATCAGTTACCATACTTAATACATTAATTCTAATGAGTAAAAAATTGAAAAAATCTAAGAATTAATATCAATAGAATGTCTGTTCTGGATTATAGAATATAGGCGTTCAGTGACAATATTAGATATATTTCAGCCATAAGCCACTGAACAATTTCTTACATCTGGTGGCATTAGGACCAGTACACCTTACCACATACATAACAACAGAGGTTCTGTATACTAGGAGCATCATATAAGATCGTGTTGATTGTGATTTTTTTTTTTTATTGAGTAATTAAGAAATAATTGAAGTAATTGCAACTGTACAATAAATGTTCAAATCATTTAATATAATGTTTGTCTATGATACTTCAAGAGAAGAAAGTAGAAAAGCATACATTGTTACATACATCATCAAATTATCAAAACACCAAAAGGTGTTATCCCTTGCACCAGATCTGATTTTATGTATGAGGCATGGCCCAGGGGCCCCAAGCTGGGGGCCCAAATATATGCCATGTTACAATTTAGTAGTGTGATAGTTTTTGTTATTTTGGCTGTGGCAGCCAAGTTTGTTTATTAGTTTTGACAAGCACAATGATATGATTGACTTTAGACATCTAAACAGTTGAAAATTACAAACACAAAATCACAGGAGGATCCCAAAAACCTATTGACCCAGGTGCCACACTAGGTCTAAATCCAGCCCTACTTTGCATCTTAACTAAGATAACATGAATCAACTGATTATGAAAGTGGTAAGAAAATAACAATTCATCCTATTATTTTGCAGTTTGTAAAATTGAATGCTAAAAGTTTGTAGTATACTAGTAGTCAACAACTATATAACATACAATAACAGATATATTTCATTATTAAATAAACACATTTGAAACCTGTTATGTTACTGTAAACATATTGTATTAATTAATTCATCACATATTTATACAACACTAGTTGCAAGAAATTAAATATAATAATTAACGTATAAATCAAATCGAATAATTAAAGGGATTCAGAAACAAGTATGTATACTTATATTGATCTGTTTTCAGTATTTAATTAAACGTGTTATGTTGAAGTCAAAAGTACATGGCAAATTTAATTTGAAGTAATTTAGTATTCAAATTGACAGCTGTTATAAATAGGCCATATTTTAACTTAAATTTATCCAATCTGCATATTTAAGATTTTGTTGAGATGTTTTACTGGTAAATAACTAGTATTTGATGATTATCACCTTTTTTTATATTAATTTTCTAGGTCTCTAAAAATGGACTGATATTGTTTACATCAGTAACCTATGACAAAAGGGAAACAGGGATACAGAAAGCCTTCAGTAATCCTAGCAGTAAATCTTTACTACTGGATTCTGGTTTCCAGGAGAAAGCTATGGTAGCCCCATGGTGGGCTCAGATGAAAACAGAAAATATGGTTTGTTTAAAAAAATATTAAAAAAAATCTATGAATTTGAAGAATGTGTTAATGGCCTCCTACAATTGTATGTTTCTGATTTTGTTTCCTGAATGGACTGTTGTTGGTGGTGTAGCATAAATCTTATGACAAAATGCGGCGAAATTGAGCGAATTGACAGGACAAAAGAGCGAAATAAAACGGACAACTTGTAACCCATTTGAGCGAAAATTTAATAACCCATTTGAGCGAGAATAAAAACTCTTCCATTAGGCTGACATTAAGTACTTGTCCCCTGGGAAAATATTGATTCCATGGTAACATACCAATCTCAGATTTAGACCTTTTGTATTCCTGACTTAAACTGACTTTCTGTATTTGTCCCCACTATCCCATGGCAAGATAAAATCTACCAGTTCAAAATCTACTTGAACAGTAGCAGGATTAAGCCGTAATCCATCAAAGTGTGACTGTAGTTGACATGCAGTGACCATAAACATTTTTCGATTTTAAAGACAACAAGACAAATAATAACGTGACCTAGTGACCATTCTGAACCGTTACCTTTAGTTTATGTCCATCTTGACTAAATGATAACAATTAGTCGACTAAAACAATCTCATGTAATACTTTACAGGTGAGTATAGGTAGATGTTGTGAGAGTCGCTCAACTGGCCATATAGATTTTAGGGTCAATTGAAATTGTGTCACTCAAACTTCCACTAATGTTGTCGCACAAATGTCCACAGTGTAAATTAATTTTTTCACTCAAATGTTCATTAAGCGTCTGCTTTGAATTTCAAAATTGAAAAGGACTTTGAATGCAGAAATGCGAAACTACAATAAACAAATTTTAAGAAAAAGATAAATTCCTAATTTCTCCTTTAGGATGTTCTGATTCTTGAATGTAATGTTCATTTATTTTGACAACATGTGTATTGGTTTGATGCATAAATCTTGTCGTGCAACACAAAGCATCAATTAAAGTGAAGGCATCCTCATTCCTGTTATCAAATATGTCTAAATTATTGATGTTTATTCTAGTTACTTGTATTACAATAAGTGGAATAATCTTAAGCAAAACAAATGTTTGAAAGGTTGAAATAAACAGTTCAATTTCTCTACAATTACTAATTTTCCAATTATTTGTATATCTTTTTAGACTGATGCTTCTAGAGGAGTTACAGTTAAACTAACAGAAGTTGGTAACGTAGATACAGTAACAGTATCAAATGAGATTCAACACATATTTGGTGATACTTCATTTAATGGAAGTACCATGGTAACGGTCACATGGAACAAGATGGGTTACTCGGGCAATGATAAAAAGGTAGCAAATTAAAAACTAATTTGATGTTTGTGTTTTTGGAAATGACAATCTTGTCACCAACTCAATTATTAACGATTGCACTATATTTGACTTGCATCTTTTTGTAGTCCAATAAATTCATGTCAAATTTCATGCTAATAAAACCTTTTTTTGTTGCAGTCAATCAATACAGTGTTAGCATGAATGTATTGTATAGATATCAGTTTGAATCTTTTGGAATGCATAATGTACAGGTTTTGAATTGTAAATACATGTATGTTTAAACCTGTTTGAGCCAAACTCTGAATAAACTAGAAATCTTGTGTAAACCAGGCATTGAATTTAGCCTCAATGTACAAAATATTGGCCAATTTACTCTGTCTATTCAGGACAAGATATTTGACCCCAAAGATGTTCTATTTATACAGGTGTCACTTATAAATGTTTTTATACAAACATGAAATATAATTAGATTTTGCATACATCTTCTCAAAAAGGGGAAATAACCCATCCATTTAGAAAGATAAAACTGACATATATTGATAACCTTTTTATTTTATTTAGAAATCGTAAGATAATGAAAATAATTGGAGAGAGCTGAAAGATCTAAATAATGAATGCATTTAAGAATACACTGTTAGTATAATATTGTATTTTTTATTTCAGACTGTCACTTTTCAAGTGTCACTTATCACAGATAACAACAATACATATGTTGTAATATTATACCAGGACCGTGCCTTCACGTGGGATTTACCAGCTTATTCTCAACCAAATTACCCTGCTAGAGTAGGATATGCCATTCAGAGTAACGGAGCAATGATGTCAAAGGAGTATCCTTACTCTTACCTTGACCTTTCAGCATCGGATGTTGCTTCAATAAAACCATTATTAGAAAAAATAGATGGCGTTAGTGAAACCACGTCCCAGTTGTCAGGAACTTCTTGGAATAATTTAAATATGAAGATGCCAAGCAAAGGAAAACTAGTGTTTAAACTGACAGATAACGATGTTAATTTTAAGCATCATGGAATTATGTGTAGAGACTGGATCTACACTGATATAGCAGACATGCTTAGCCAGGTTGATGCGACTGATGTGACAAAGTGTCCCTGTGTAAAATCTCAAATGGTTGAATTATTTTTTGCTGTAATAACTAATAGTAGAATACCGTCAGGATATACCTGTTATATAACTGCAACAGCTGCCTCTGGTTCAAACCCTAGAAGTAGAAGATGTTGCTATGACAACCAAGGTCAGCTGATTACAGATCATGTGGTAGTGAATGGCATGAATACTTATCAGCGTCATTCTGGAAGTGTCCAAGATGAAGCAGATCAAATCTATGATTCTTGTTGTAAATCTATGTACTCTCACTATCTTAAGACAAGCCTATGTGATCAGTTTTTAGCTCAGAGACCTGTTTCATCATGCAGTTCTTTTGAAAGCAGTTCAATAGGTAGGTATTGATGCTTCTTTGCAAAGAACTAATTTATGGTCATATTAAATAAAATATTTGTTGCATGGGCATTTCTTACTTTTTATAAATTTGTACATTAGCATTTTTTCGTTCTGGTGTGTAAAAAAGTTTGTCAGTTAAAAAGCTAGAAGGGTATGGATAACTATTTATAAAAAAAAACGTTAAGCAAAATAGCTCCAATATTTTCTAGACCAGATCATTCTGGACAAAGAATAATATTATAATATTATTCACTGGATTGATATCTCCTCATATTAAAAGATCAGAAATATCAATAGAGAGATAGATTATTGCCTGCAACGCTTTTATTTTCTTTGCACTGAAAGTTGATAACATTTTTTCTGAATTCCACTTCCTTTATGAAATCAGAATCAACCAATATAAGACTCAAATCCATATTTTTAAGAAATTCCTTGATAGAAATCAATGAGAAAATTTCATATTTTCTCATTGTTAGCGAAAATTGAAATTCTGTTGATTTGGTTTTACTTTTTTTAGTCTCCTATGGTTCTGTTAGAGGGACTATAGGATTGCACTCTGTCTACATTTTGTATCTGTTCTTCTGTCCTGCAGATAAATGTTACCACCTGTAACAGGAAAATGGTTTAAGACCACAAGCTCATTTTTTAGAGAAATAGTGCATTTTGAAGGGCTGTTGCATGCAAAATATATATTTTTTTAAAGTAAAGGTGATTGAACGGCAGCCATTTTGATGACATTTTATCAATGTTTTTTTATGAGAGCACATGTAACTGGAAATTATTTTTATCCTTCCCATTGACATGTCAAACTGTAGAGGAGACATGTATCTATTTGTGATATTTATCTTGCTTGTTATTAGAAGAAATGGGTAGACAAATAACAAATAGATAGATGCTAAGATGGTTATACAGTTTTTAATTGTAATATTTAAAAAATAAATATAATTTTCAATAGCTGCTGGCATAGGAGACCCTCATCTTGAAACATTGGATGGATTGTCCTTTACTTTTAATGGGCATGGAGAATTTATACTTGCGAACTGTTCTTTGGTAAAACTACAAGGACGGGCTGTTCCATTTGTGAAAGACAATATTACCCAGAATGCAACAATATTCAGTTCCTTAGCAGCTCAACAGATTTCACCAACTAGCTCTAAAATTGAGTTCAGATTGAATTCTAACAAAGATGGTTTAGGTAAGTAGTTTTTTACTTTAGCTTTCAGTAAATCTGTAGGCTATGAAATATAATTTCAAAATGAACGAACCAATTACACGAATGAAGCGCAAGCGAACGGAAAACGAAAAACGAACGAACGATACACGCAAACGAAACAAACGAAAAACGCAAACGATGCGAAATATCTGTTAACTTAAGCGATCCAGGATCTGTAGCTTACTAAACCTTCGAAAGAATTAGATTTGTCTGCACATGTACTTTAATATCTGTCTTAAAAAATCAAATATGATGTTAATTGAAATATAGCTTTATAAGTAAAGCCTTTGCATATTCTGGTATACAGAATTAACTAAATTTATCCTAATGGCTGTAATGCTAACAAAGATTCATTTCAACATGTATGTCTTTTATAGAAATTTTAAACAATGGCATGATTATAACACCTGACCTAGATTCAGGACCTGTAGCTTACACAGAGGTGACATTAACTAAGGAGACTAGACCCAGCAACAAGACTGTGTACCAGATGACATTTTCTGCTGGACTGGTAGTAGGTACATCTGTCAACTTTGGCTTATTAGAACTTCTTGTTTCTGCATCAGCAGATCTCAAATCTACCTGTACAGGTAAGTCATTTTGTGCTGTGAAAGTGTGAATGTATATTTGTTCCACAAAATAATTTTTCTTGTGGATAATTTATTATAAACAACTTCAGAATATTTCTTTTCTGAGGAACAAATATTCTACACTGTTTATTCCATCAGGAATAGATATTGTAATTTTTATTCATTTGAATAAATATAACTCGAAAACAAATATGACAGAAATTCTTTTTCATCACAAAAGAAGTATTTCATGAATATATATTGTACCAATTTTATTCAAGGATAGCCTTTAAAAGTCCTAAGGCTTATTTTCTCATACAATGATGACCTGATAACAATACAGGCTCAGGTATTTTTAATGTTTCCATGTACTTTCATAAGGATCTGTACTGTGATGTCATGAAAAGTTGAGCTAATATTACAAACATTTTATGCATTTGTCAAATGAACCAGTAAAAATGTTGATTTTGCTTATTTGAATTAAAATGTTTAGGGTCAAGTAGATGGCTATCACAGTCTGTGCCAAAAACATTTTGACAAACTAGCCCAAACCACATTGTAGAAGAATTTTTTCTATTTGATTAAGCAAATTTTATGTAATTTTTACAAGCCCGAACCAATTTATACTAGATGGAGGCATAGGGCTAGTGGTTTTTGATGCTGACTGCTATCAGCTAGTTAAACATAGTTCTTTTCCATCGAAAATTTAAAAAAATGAATTTTTATTACATTTTTCATTATTTCACAAATTTCAGGTCTTTTGGGAAATTATAATGACAATCAAGAGGATGATTTTACTGACCCTGATGGTGTTTCGTTACCACAAGGATCTGCAGCAACAGAGGAAGAAATATTTACATATGGAGTGAAATGTAAGTCGTACAATATCTAATAGTAATGGATATTGTCTTGACAGATGTTGAAGACCATGATCCAAAATTTGATTAACATAAATCATCTTTCCATCAGACATATTGGTGTTCATTAGGTAAAATTATTATTTTCATAGGCATGATTTGTGTTGGTAGTGATCTATCCTACTCTCCACTTACAATCTGTCATTTATTATTTATGGAAAACGGCATCCACATTCTAAACTAAATCAATCAACTAATAGTTATGTTTGTTAACTAGTATATGACTACAAAACTGGACAGAATACCATGCTGATTACCTGGACTGGAAGTGTTGTATAAGAAGAGTTTGAAGATACCAAATGGTCAATCAGAATCCGTATATCGAAGAAGAACAGACAACACAATGGCCAAAAGAAAAAGTACAAAAGGACAAGCAACGATCTACCTAACATACATATAAAACTAAAGATCGAGTAACACGAACCCCACTAAAAACCGGGGGTGAACTCGGGTGCTCCGGAAGGGTAAGCAGTTCCTGCTCCACTAGTGGCACAAAATCATCCATTAACAGACAGGAAAACAAATCTAATTTATAATGAAAGAGATTTGGAATGGGTAGATTTTGGAGGATTTCGTTTATAATGAATCTACAATTTAATTTTATGTGGTATTTAACTAGAGTAATTTTTCCATATATGTTTTATATAATGGTTTCCCCTAAATTGTTTGAGCTAACAAGAATAAACCTTATGTTGTTATACTGACATATACACAAATGTACAGATATGTAGATTGTGTCTACAACAAGCAGTGTGATTAATTACATTTGTACTTTAATCGTGAGAACTAATTGAAGGTTAGGAACATCTCCAACAAGTGTGAAAAAATTATCAATCAATTGGAAGATATGCCCATTTTTAAAACATTTCATTATTTCTTCTGCACATCATATGTTTTATGTGACATTTTATGACAGTTGGTCTCTACGAGACAGCAACATGAGACCCTGTTTCACGTTATGCAATGTTAAAATTTTCATGTGCAAGACATTTTTGGAAGATTTTGTTGTAACAAAGCTAAATTTTTCCACTTTTATTGAATCTTAATTATTTTAATTATTTTCATGTACTAATATGTTTAAAAAAAATACTTTTAGGGCAAAATAATGAGAATAACAGTTTGTTTACCTATGATAATGGTACTAGTTGGAGTAGTTATGTAGATACAAACTTCATGCCAATCTTCTTCAATGCCAACCTTACTATAATGTTCCCTAATGCTGATGATAGAAAAACAGCTCAAGATGTTTGTTACAAGGTGAATGAGACCGACCCAGATCCTACACAACGTAGACTATGTTACTATGATTTAAAGGCCACAGGTCAAATATCATTGGCCCAGGGAACATCTAATGCCAAGGCAGAGGTGGACAATACACAAAATGCTTTGGGTAACTATTATTTTTAATTACATACTTTGCAAAAATATGACTTATTTTGCATATGCAATAATGATCCAATATACAATTTAAATCGGCAATGTTAAAAAATCTTATATATGATTTAATTGGCCAATGTTGAAATGTCCTACATACAAGTTAATTTAAGTCAATATTAACTAGTCATATGTACAATTTATTTCACCAATGTTTAAAGTCATATGTACAAATAAAATGTTTAATATTAAAAGTCCAATGTGCAAATTTAAATAATTACATTACTTCCGTTTTTCATTGAAATGTTACAATATGATTGGTTATGAAGTGGTCACATGATTATAAAAGAGATGTTTCACATCCCAATGAAACTCAAATCCGAACTTGCACGTGCCTCCATGACGACGTCAGATGTAAACAATCAATGGCGTAGTAATTTCCAACAGCAAATAATCTAACACAAATAAAATTCACAACGAAAAATTCAACTACCGGTATATTAAATTTTGGTGTGATTTAAATATAATCATAAGAATTGAATGCATTCTTTTGAAGTTTCATTGGGGTATGAAAGCGTTGATCGAACTACATTTTCAATGTACTTCGGTCAACGCTTTCATACCCCAATGAAACTTCAAAAGAATGCATTCAATTCTTAATTGAGCAATGTTTAAAAGTCCTATTTACAAATTATGCCATTTATATATTACAACAGCAAACTTCCCTCCAAAGATCCAGAATGAGAACACATCACTGGAAGTTATGAAGGGAAATAATTACACTAACCTGACATTTGTCACAGCCACGGACCAAAATGGTGATAACATTTTCTTATTCCTGAATAATGATGCGCCCTCTGGATTGTCAATAGAAAATGTAACAGGAGCATTGTCGTGGATTGATGTTCCTGATCTTGACACGGCATCGTTGATTATCACAGCGTCAGATGGTACAGCTACTTCTATCTGGACACCTCAAATTAAATATTGTAAATGTCAGGTCAGTATTTATGATGACGTTACTTAATTTTTGTGACATGTAAATTATTATATGGTAAAACAATGAACATCGCAATGTAAGAAAATAAACTAGTTGGTCTTGTGCTTCTCCATGACAACTTCAGACTTCCTCTATCAATAAAACTGTCTCCATGTCCATGATTTATTTACTTTGCAGTTGAAGATGGTATAGAAAACACAAAAGCTATTAAAAATTTCAAAATATATAATTAACCAATCAAGGACCCACTGGGAATATCAACAATGTGTAACATACATCATATATGAAATGATAATCAAAGTGTATCACTGACAACAAAATTTAGAACAGCACAACATAATACATTAAAATGTTCCATTTGAGTACTATATAAGGTAGGGGTGTCTTTGTAGATATATAAAATCTTATTATTCTCTTTGGAATCTAGTTTAACAAAGGGAAAATGTGTTAAAAAATGAAAATTTAGAAATTGTGAAACTGATTGGCAACCAAATTGTAGAAAATTACGGTATATAACCCAAGTATGTGATGTGATACAGATTCTGTTGAACCTCTGGCAAATTTGTCTTTTGTGCTCATTTTATTTTACCAATATTATAACCATGTTCTGCTTTTCTAACTTTGTTTTCAAAATTTAATTACTAAAAATAGATAAATTTTCTTACACAGTGTCACATATGTATGTTAAAATATAATCAACACAAAGAGTAGGATCACATTTGATAATCGTTCACATTTATTAAATCTTACAAATCAGATATATTGTTAAGACAAAGTTTTAAGCAGAAATAATTTGCCCTAGAATATTAATTAATTTATGTAATATCTTTCAGAATGGTGGTACATGTAACTTTAACATATTTAGTACAGAAAGTTTTATAATTGTACCCTGTGTATGTCCTAATGGCTATGAGGGAGATTATTGTCTGACAGATATTGATGCCTGTGCTGCCGGACCATGTCATCCACTGGTAACATGTACAGATGTCCCCGCCCACTTACTGAATACAAAGCCTGCCCCATTTGAGTGTGATGCATGTCCTCCAGGGATGGTAGGGGATGGGACTACTTGTGCAGGTAATTTACCACGATAGAAAATTCTTACATCACAAATATTAGTTCTACTTTCGTTATAATAGTTAATAAATGTGTTTTATTCAGAAAAAAACAAGTAATTTATAATATTTATGTTTAAACAATTTAAATATGTAACATCTTGAAATTACTTGTATCAGTATTTATTAAATCTGTATTTTAACAAAATAAATAATGTGATTATTTTAACACTAATGTGTGTCATACAAAAGAAATATTATCAAATCTTTACCTATTTACTCCTACAATTTTTTGGGTGTTCAACGCTAATATCATAATTTAATTTATGATATAGTTCTTGTGGAATACGCTTGTTTTCGAATCATGTCAATTCTGACCACGTTCCGTCTTTTTCTTGTCTTGGCGTCTGAACAAATCGGCAGGCGACTTCCGCTGTTTACGCTATTACTGTGACAACGTCAGCATATCATAGTCGTAGATGCGGTAGATTATAAGTAATTGTAATATGGAGACGCCAAGGAAACGGCTGAATAAATACTGGTGTTCGTACCCACTATCTGTCTGATATCAGAAATATATACATAAAGGCAGATCGTTTTCCTTTCATGATGCTGACAGCCGCAAATAAAGAAAGAAAACAAATTTAATTTTAAAGAAGTAATTGTCTCTGCATTGAAGTCTTTGATACAAATAAAATAATTTAATTGATATCTGTCTTTTACAGAAAATGTTAAGATTTTTTAAAGTTGAGGATTGAACATTAAAACGGCACAAATCGATTGGAGTATTTGTTGTGTACATTGACACCGGAAGTTGAATGCCGATTAGTTCATCAAAATCACGTGATCTGGCAGACGAAAATAACAAAATTTTTACGGAATGGAAATGATTCGAAACAACCGTATTGTATTATAATACAGTATATTAAGATATTTTACATTTATACAACAATCTTTTGATATAGATAAAAATGAGTGTGAAGAAGATCCATCGCCATGCCAACATACATGTAAAAACTTAGCAGCAGGATTTCAGTGTTCTTGTAACCAAGGTTACTCTTTGGCATCAGATTCGAAATCATGTGTTGGTGAGTCATTTGTTTCATATTTCTGAGGACAGTGAGAGGATTTTGAGTAATTATACTCCTCCAATTATTTATGGATTTCAACCAAATTATGACATATTTCATGCAGTACCCAACTCCATTGTATACCTCTTAATATTGCTTTTCTCTTTATTTGGAATTATGGCCATTTCAACACATGTACAGTATGCCATGTACTGTATGTAGTGAACATGCTATTAACATCTCTTCTTACACACTAGAATGATATTGAATACATCTTGTTTTAATCTTTTGCATTTTTTTTTATAATACTACATGTATATATATTATTATTTTTATAATTGCAAGTAAGGAGAGTTGAGAAAGTTGGAAATGAAATACAATGTATAAGGCATAAATTTGTTTTGATTATATTTTTTGGATTTTTTAGACAAATAAATTGAACAGAGAATTTCTTTATTTACAGACACAGATGAATGTAAAACTGGTACCCACACATGTCAAACTGGTACAACAGTCTGTAACAATACACAAGGTGGTTATGATTGTGACTGTTTGCCTGGGTATTACAGGGCTGGTTCTCTGACATCCTGTGAAGGTAAGACTGGTAACATGAACTGGTACCCACATATGTCAAACTGGTACAACAGTATGGTTTGGTTTGGTTTATAGTGTTTAATGCCACTTTCAACTATATTTCAGTTATATCGTGGCTGTCAGTTTTATTGGTGGAGGAAAAGTATGCTTAAAATAGTAAGGATTAAAAAATATAAATATAAATGTCTTTAATTCATGAAAGGAAAGAACTACAAGTTAAAACGTTCTTTCATCTGTCCTCATTGTTCAAAATTATGTGGAGTCTTTTGTGAAACCACTCAATTATGTGATCACTAGTAAGCATTGGTCACTATTTTAAAGTTTTATATCAAAATAGTGCTTCGTTTTCACCCATCAAAGGTATTATGATATACTGTGTGTCCATCCATCCATCTGTCTGTTGGCTTTGATAAAATTTTATCAAATTTTTACACTGCCTTAGGATTGATGAAAGTAAAATAAAATTTTGACATTTTCACTTTTATTGCACCAAAATTATTGGAAGTTGTCTCATAAAAAAATATTATGTTGTAAACATGTCATGGGAAAACTCTAATTTGCCGTGCCATATTTTCATCTAACATTACAAGATTATTAGAAATGGTGGTTTGAGGGTATTTTTACCTTTTGACGATCTCAAGTTTTTTTTACAATGAAAAATAGTTTTGTTGTAAACATGTTGCATGCTAATTCAAGCATGCCTATTCTGATTTTCTTCAAACCTTATTAGATTATTAATAATGGTGGTCTGAGGTATTAGATTATTAGTAATGGTGGTCTGAGGTATAAGATTATTAGTAATGGTGGTCTGAGGTATTAGATTATTAGTAATGGTGGTCTGAGGTATTAGATTATTAGTAATGGTGGTCTGAGGTATTAGATTATTAGTAATGGTGGTCTGATGTATAAGATTATTAGTAATGGTGGTCTGAGGTATTAGATTATTAGTAATGGTGGTCTGAGGTATTAGATTATTAGTAATGGTGGTCTGAGGTATTAGATTATTAGTAATGGTGGTCTGAGGTATTAGATTATTAGTAATGGTGGTCTGAGGTATAAGATTATTAGTAATGGTGGTCTGAGGTATAAGATTATTAGTAATGGTGGTCTGAGGTATTAGATTATTAGTAATGGTGGTCTGAGGTATTAGATTATTAGTAATGGTGGTCTGAGGATATAGATATATTTTGCCATATTTCATTTTTCAGAGTGCATTATATGCATAGTGCCCCCACTGTTTATTATATATGTCTAGGATGCCATAATATTTTCTGTTTAATTTTTATAATGAAATCATTTTATTACAACAAAAATGTTGACTCGTCAGCACCATTTCTCGCCATTATATAGCTGAAAAATTGCTGAGTTGGCATTAAACAACCATCACTCACTCATCAGCACCAATTTGATTTGATAACTGAAATAAATAAGTCAGGTATTGGTAAAAATTTATCACTAAGTGCATAAATACACTTAACATTCCAAAATGATGTTATAAATGATAGAACTATGAAAACTAGGTACATGGACAAACCTGTTATTATTCATTTGACTGTACTTTCTTTTTCAGATATAGATGAATGTTCCACCAACCCATGTCCTGCAAACTCAATTTGTAGAAATAGTATTGGCAGCTACACATGTGATTGTAACTATGGTTATGTTTGGGATGTCAATACATGTATAGGTAAGGAAATAATATTGATAGCTACACCTGTGATTATAAATATGGTTAACATAATAGTGTTAGCTACACATGTGATTATAAATATGCTTAACATAATAGTGTTAGCTACACTTGTGATTGTAACTATGGTTATGTATAGGATGTTAATACATGTGTTAGTAAGGAAATAGTATTGGTAGCTACACATGTGATTGTAACTATGGGTATGTATGGGATGTTAATACATGTGTTAGTAAGGAAATAGTATTGGTAGCTACACATGTGATTGTAACTATGGGTATGTATGGGATGTTAATACATGTGTTAGTAAGGAAATAGTATTGGTAGCTACACATGTGATTGTAACTATGGGTATGTATGGGATGTTAATACATGTGTTGGTAAGGAAATAGTATTGGTAGCTACACATGTGATTGTAACTATGGGTATGTATGGGATGTCAATACATGTATTGGTAAGGAAATAATATTGGTAGCTACACATGTGATTGTAACTATGGGTATGTATGGGATGTTAATACATGTGTTAGTAAGGAAAGAGTATTGGTAGCTACACATGTGATTGTAACTATGGGTATGTATGGGATGTTAATACATGTGTTAGTAAGGAAATAGTATTGGTAGCTACACATGTGATTGTAACGATGGGTATGTATAGGATGTTAATACATGTGTTAGTAAGGAAATAGTATTGGTAGCTACACATGTGATTGTAACTATGGGTGGGTATGTATGGAATGTTAATACATGTGTTAGTAAGGAAATAGTATTGGTAGCTACACATGTGATTGTAACTATGGGTATGTATGGGATGTTAATACATGTGTTGGTAAGGAAATAGTATTGGTAGCTACACATGTGATTGTAACTATGGGTATGTATGGGATGTTAATACATGTGTTAGTAAGGAAATCATATTGGTAGCTACACATGTGATTGTAACTATGGGTATGTATGGGATGTTAATACATGTATTGGTAAGGAAATAATATTGGTAGCTACACATGTGATTATAAATATGGTTAACATAATAGTGTTAGCTACACATGTGATTGTAAATATGCTTAGCATAATAGTGTTAGCTACACTTGTGATTGTAACTATGGTTATGTATAGGATGTTAATACATGTGTTAGTAAGGAAATAGTATTGGTAGCTACACATGTGATTGTAACTATGGGTATGTATGGGATGTTAATACATGTGTTAGTAAGGAAATAGTATTGGTAGCTACACATGTGATTGTAACTATGGTTATGTACAAGATGTTAATACATGTGTTAGTAAGGAAATAGTATTGGTAGCTACACATGTGATTGTAACTATGGGTATGTATGGGATGTTAATACATGTGTTAGTAAGGAAATAGTATTGGTAACTACACATGTGATTGTAACTATGGGTATGTATGGGATGTTAATACTTGTGTTAGTAAGGAAATAGTATTGGTAGCTACACTAGTGATTGTAACTATGGGTATATATGGGATGTTAATACATGTGTTAGTAAGGAAATAGTATTGGTAGCTACACATGTGATTGTAACTATGGGTATGTATGGGATGTTAATACATGTGTTAGTAAGGAAATAGTATTGGTAACTACACATGTGATTGTAACTATGGTTATGTATAGGATGTTAATACATGTGTTGGTAAGGAAATAGTATTGGTAGCTACACATGTGATTGTAACCATAGGTATGTATGGGATGTTAATACATGTGTTGGTAAGGAAATAGTATTGGTAGCTACACATGTGATTGTAACTATGGGTATGTATGGGATGTCAATACATGTGTTAGTAAGGAAATAGTATTGGTAGCTACACATGTGATTGTAACTATGGGTATGTATGGGATGTTAATACATGTGTTAGTAAGGAAATAGTATTGGTAGCTACACATGTGATTGTAACTATGGTTATGTATGTGATGTTAATACATGTGTTGGTAAGGAAATAGTATTGGTAACTACACATGTGATTGTAACTATGGGTATGTATGGGATGTTAATACATGTGTTAGTAAGGAAATAATATTGGTAGCTACACATGTGATTGTAACTATGGTTATGTATGGGATGTTAATACATGTGTTAGTAAGGAAATAGTATTGGTAGCTACACATGTGATTGTAACTATGGGTATGTATGGGATGTTAATACATGTGTTAGTAAGGAAATAGTATTGGTAGCTACACATGTGATTGTAACTATGGGTATGTATAGGATGTTAATACATGTGTTGGTAAGGAAATAATATTTGTAGGGGTTAGGGTTATGTGTTTAATGCCACTATTTATTGGTGGAGGAAACAAGAGTACTCAGAGAAAACCATCGACCTGGCACAAATCACTGACAAACTTTATCACATAATGTTGTATCTACTTCACCTCGCCATGAGCAGGACTGGAACTCACAACTTTAGTGGTGATAGGCACTGATTACATAGGTAGTTGTAAATCCAACTACCATACGATCACAATCACGATGGCCCCGGTTGTAATTATAAGTCGCTTGATCTTTTTACTTTGCATGGTGTAAGAGTGGTTCTAGGAATAACCTCTATATTTAATTAATTTAAACCTGCGTTTTAGTTATCCACTACTTACATGTTATTTATTTTATTTAAGATATTGACAAGTGCTTACCAACAAATAATTGTGACCAGACATGTGTTGATGCCATTGGTCTTTACACATGTTCATGTGGAACTGGTTTCCGATTATTAGACAATGCTGTATCATGTATAGGTATGTATATAATAGACCAGAAAATAATATCCCAGACATATAATATAATAATTAAAAAAAAAAATTAAGATGAAAACTTTTCTCTACATATTATCCATCTGGATGGTAAATGGACCTTTATCAACATATGATGTTGCTCAGAAAGTACATTGTATATTTACATAGATGAAGATTGGCTATATTTTAGACAATAACACAGGGATATTTCTACCTGGAAGACATATTTAAGACATATTCTGAGTTTTTTGAAAGTATGATCAGTGCATCTTATAACCTGCTGTGAAAATGACTTTTTCTAATTTTGTTAGAGAGGTGTTAAATACATTATACATGACTTTAGACATATTTCCGAATTGGGAGCTTGGAACCTTGCTGTATTTTGCATCAAAAACATGAAAATTCTTGTTTCTAATTGAAAATTATTCCCCCTCAGACAGAATCATAGATTGCAATAGTTCTACTCAAAAGTCTTTTGATAGTAGTTATGTTCCTTCTGTCTGTCAATCTGTCCATAGCTAAATACTCTTGTATTTAAAATGGAAATTCCTTAAGACTGTGTTCTTACTTATTACCATGTGTAGATTTGCATATCGTTATGTCAATTTGATCAGACCATTTTTGAAGGAGTTATTGCCCTTTTTGACTTTTCATCAAAAAGTTTGTTCATGCAATTCCTACATTTTAAATATGATTTCTTCAAAGCTTTATTTTTACATATGCAGACTTGCATATCATTATGACAGTTTTGGTCAGACCATTTTGAAGGAGTCATTGTTCTCTTTGACTTGTATTATTTCATCAAAAAGTTTGTACACAGAAATCCTCCCAACATTGTTAAGGAGATAACAAGATATCTTTCTCGAAAGATAAAAATGTGGTAAGGGAAGACATTTGTCTTTGCGTAAAAAATCATGTTTTATTTGCAGCTGAGAATGAATGTACGTCAGACCAGAAACTACAGTGTGATGGCGGTAGTAATAGTTCTATATGTGCTGTGGATTCTGTCAATGGAACAGACATCATCTGTCAGTGTCCAAAAGGTTATGCTTTAAACAGTACCAAATATTGTGTTGGTATGTATTTTGGCATATTTGTTCTTAGCTCACCTGGCCAATGGGAATATCACCAACTTAATCACCTGTAACTCAACTTACAATGTGATAACTACTCTTCCTACTGTATAAATCATATTCCTATTTTATTTCACAGAGATGTTATATAGAATTTTGTTCATATTCACTTTATTTAAAATAAGCTTTTCATATGTATTAAGGTATGGGCATTTCCTCACACAATGTTTTTTTCATAATAACCAATTCTCAAATTTTAACACAATGATGCATAGCACAGAATAAAGGTTTGAATTGACTTTTTATGGATTCTATCCCTACCTGATTCTTAACAAGAGGCCCAAATGTGAAAAAATTGTTTTAGCATAAATTATGAAATACACAACATACTTTGTATTTGAATAACTTGAAAATGATCAACAAAGCACCAGACTAAAAACTAAAACTTGAGTAACAAAGCACCAGACTAAAAACTAAAACTTAAGTAACAAAGCACCAGACTAAAAACTAAAACTTGAGTAACAAAGCACCAGACTAAAAACTAAAACTTGAGTAACAAAGCACCAGACTAAAAACTAAAACTTGAGTAACAAAGCACCAGACTAAAAACTAAAACTTAAGTAATAAAGCACCAGACTAAAAACTAAAACTTGAGTAACAAAGCACCAGACTAAAAACTAAAACTTGAGTAATAAAGCACCAGACTAAAAACTAAGACTTGAGTAACAAAGCATCAGACTAAAAACTAAAACTTAAGTAACAAAGCACCAGACTAAAAACTAAAACTTGAGTAACAAAGCACCAGACTAAAAACTAAAACTTGAGTAACAAAGCACCAGACTAAAAACTAAAACTTGAGTAACAAAGCACCAGACTAAAAACTAAAACTTAAGTAACAAAGCACCAGACTAAAAACTAAAACTTGAGTAACAAAGCACCAGACTAAAAACTAAAACTTGAGTAACAAAGCACCAGACTAAAAACTAAAACTTAAGTAACAAAGCACCAGACTAAAAACTAAAACTTAAGTAACAAAGCACCAGACTAAAAACTAAAACTTGAGTAACAAAGCACCAGACTAAAAACTAAAACTTAAGTAATAAAGCACCAGACTAAAAACTAAAACTTGAGTAACAAAGCACCAGACTAAAAACTAAAACTTAAGTAACAAAGCACCAGACTAAAAACTAAAACTTGAGTAACAAAGCACCAGACTAAAAACTAAAACTTGAGTAACAAAGCACCAGACTAAAAACTAAAACTTGAGTAACAAAGCACCAGACTAAAAACTAAAACTTAAGTAATAAAGCACCAGACTAAAAACTAAAACTTGAGTAACAAAGCACCAGACTAAAAACTAAAACTTGAGTAATAAAGCACCAGACTAAAAACTAAGACTTGAGTAACAAAGCATCAGACTAAAAACTAAAACTTAAGTAACAAAGCACCAGACTAAAAACTAAAACTTGAGTAACAAAGCACCAGACTAAAAACTAAAACTTGAGTAACAAAGCACCAGACTAAAAACTAAAACTTGAGTAACAAAGCACCAGACTAAAAACTAAAACTTAAGTAACAAAGCACCAGACTAAAAACTAAAACTTGAGTAACAAAGCACCAGACTAAAAACTAAAACTTGAGTAACAAAGCACCAGACTAAAAACTAAAACTTAAGTAACAAAGCACCAGACTAAAAACTAAAACTTGAGTAACAAAGCACCAGACTAAAAACTAAAACTTGAGTAACAAAGCACCAGACTAAAAACTAAAACTTAAGTAATAAAGCACCAGACTAAAAACTAAAACTTGAGTAACAAAGCACCAGACTAAAAACTAAAACTTGAGTAATAAAGCACCAGACTAAAAACTAAGACTTGAGTAACAAAGCATCAGACTAAAAACTAAAACTTAAGTAACAAAGCACCAGACTAAAAACTAAAACTTGAGTAACAAAGCACCAGACTAAAAACTAAAACTTGAGTAACAAAGCACCAGACTAAAAACTAAAACTTGAGTAACAAAGCACCAGACTAAAAACTAAAACTTGAGTAACAAAGCATCAGACTAAAAACTAAAACTTAAGTAACAAAGCATCAGACTAAAAACTAAAACTTGAGTAACAAAGCACCAGACTAAAAACTAAAACTTAAGTAACAAAGCACCAGACTAAAAACTAAAACTTGAGTAACAAAGCATCAGACTAAAAACTAAAACTTAAGTAACAAAGCACCAGACTAAAAACTAAAACTTGAGTAACAAAGCACCAGACTAAAAACTAAAACTTGAGTAACAAAGCACCAGACTAAAAACTAAAACTTAAGTAACAAAGCACCAGACTAAAAACTAAGACTTAAGTAACAAAGCACCAGACTAAAAACTAAAACTTAAGTAACAAAGCATCAGACTAAAAACTAAAACTTAAGTAACAAAGCATCAGACTAAAAACTAAAACTTGAGTAACAAAGCACCAGACTAAAAACTAAAACTTATGTAACAAAGCATCAGACTAAAAACTAAAACTTGAGTAACAAAGCACCAGACTAAAAACTAAGACTTGAGTAACAAAGCACCAGACTAAAAACTAAGACTTAAGTAACAAAGCATCAGACTAAAAACTAAAACTTGAGTAACAAAGCACCAGACTAAAAACTAAGATTTGAGTAACAAAGCACCAGACTAAAAACTAAAACTTAAGTAACAAAGCACCAGACTAAAAACTAAAACTTAAGTAATAAAGCACCAGACTGAAAACTAAGACTTGAGTAACAAAGCACCAGACTAAAAACTAAAACTTAAGTAACAAAGCACCAGACTAAAAACTAAGACTTGAGTAACAAAGCATCAGACTAAAAACTAAAACTTGAGTAACAAAGCACCAGACTAAAAACTAAAACTTGAGTAATAAAGCACCAGACTAAAAACTAAGACTTGAGTAACAAAGCATCAGACTAAAAACTAAAACTTAAGTAACAAAGCACCAGACTAAAAACTAAAACTTGAGTAACAAAGCACCAGACTAAAAACTAAAACTTGAGTAACAAAGCACCAGACTAAAAACTAAAACTTGAGTAACAAAGCACCAGACTAAAAACTAAAACTTGAGTAACAAAGCATCAGACTAAAAACTAAAACTTAAGTAACAAAGCATCAGACTAAAAACTAAAACTTGAGTAACAAAGCACCAGACTAAAAACTAAAACTTAAGTAACAAAGCACCAGACTAAAAACTAAAACTTGAGTAACAAAGCACCAGACTAAAAACTAAAACTTAAGTAACAAAGCATCAGACTAAAAACTAAAACTTGAGTAACAAAGCACCAGACTAAAAACTAAAACTTAAGTAACAAAGCACCAGACTAAAAACTAAAACTTGAGTATCAAAGCATCAGACTAAAAACTAAAACTTGAGTAACAAAGCACCAGACTAAAAACTAAGACTTAAGTAACAAAGCACCAGACTAAAAACTAAAACTTGAGTAATAAAGCACCAGACTGAAAACTAAAACTTAAGTAACAAAGCATCAGACTAAAAACTAAAACTTGAGTAACAAAGCACCAGACTAAAAACTAAAACTTAAGTAACAAAGCATCAGACTAAAAACTAAAACTTGAGTAACAAAGCACCAGACTAAAAACTAAGACTTGAGTAACAAAGCACCAGACTAAAAACTAAAACTTAAGTAACAAAGCACCAGACTAAAAACTAAGACTTAAGTAATAAAGCACCAGACTAAAAACTAAGACTTAAGTAACAAAGCACCAGACTAAAAACTAAAACTTAAGTAATAAAGCACCAGACTGAAAACTAAGACTTGAGTAACAAAGCACCAGACTAAAAACTAAAACTTGAGTAACAAAGCACCAGACTAAAAACTAAAACTTAAGTAATAAAGCACCAGACTGAAAACTAAGACTTGAGTAACAAAGCACCAGACTAAAAACTAAAACTTAAGTAACAAAGCACCAGACTAAAAACTAAGACTTGAGTAACAAAGCATCAGACTAAAAACTAAAACTTAAGTAATAAAGCACCAGACTGAAAACTAAGACTTGAGTAACAAAGCACCAGACTAAAAACTAAAACTTAAGTAACAAAGCACCAGACTAAAAACTAAGACTTGAGTAACAAAGCATCAGACTAAAAACTAAAACTTAAGTAATAAAGCACCAGACTGAAAACTAAGACTTGAGTAACAAAGCATCAGACTAAAAACTAAAACTTAAGTAACAAAGCACCAGACTAAAAACTAAAACTTGAGTAACAAAGCACCAGACTAAAAACTAAAACTTAAGTAATAAAGCACCAGACTGAAAACTAAGACTTGAGTAACAAAGCACCAGACTAAAAACTAAAACTTAAGTAACAAAGCACCAGACTAAAAACTAAAACTTAAGTAACAAAGCACCAGACTAAAAACTAAAACTTGAGTAACAAAGCACCAGACTAAAAACTAAAACTTAAGTAACAAAGCATCAGACTAAAAACTAAAACTTAAGTAACAAAGCATCAGACTAAAAACTAAAACTTGAGTAACAAAGCACCAGACTAAAAACTAAAACTTAAGTAACAAAGCATCAGACTAAAAACTAAAACTTGAGTAACAAAGCACCAGACTAAAAACTAAGACTTGAGTAACAAAGCACCAGACTAAAAACTAAGACTTAAGTAACAAAGCACCAGACTAAAAACTAAAACTTAAGTAACAAAGCATCAGACTAAAAACTAAAACTTGAGTAACAAAGCACCAGACTAAAAACTAAAACTTAAGTAACAAAGCACCAGACTAAAAACTAAGACTTAAGTAACAAAGCACCAGACTAAAAACTAAAACTTAAGTAACAAAGCATCAGACTAAAAACTAAAACTTAAGTAACAAAGCATCAGACTAAAAACTAAGACTTGAGTAACAAAGCACCAGACTAAAAACTAAAACTTAAGTAACAAAGCATCAGACTAAAAACTAAAACTTGAGTAACAAAGCACCAGACTAAAAACTAAAACTTGAGTAACAAAGCACCAGACTAAAAACTAAAACTTAAGTAATAAAGCACCAGACTGAAAACTAAGACTTGAGTAACAAAGCACCAGACTAAAAACTAAAACTTAAGTAACAAAGCACCAGACTAAAAACTAAGACTTGAGTAACAAAGCATCAGACTAAAAACTAAAACTTAAGTAATAAAGCACCAGACTGAAAACTAAGACTTGAGTAACAAAGCACCAGACTAAAAACTAAAACTTAAGTAACAAAGCACCAGACTAAAAACTAAGACTTGAGTAACAAAGCATCAGACTAAAAACTAAAACTTAAGTAATAAAGCACCAGACTGAAAACTAAGACTTGAGTAACAAAGCATCAGACTAAAAACTAAAACTTAAGTAACAAAGCACCAGACTAAAAACTAAAACTTGAGTAACAAAGCACCAGACTAAAAACTAAAACTTAAGTAATAAAGCACCAGACTGAAAACTAAGACTTGAGTAACAAAGCACCAGACTAAAAACTAAAACTTAAGTAACAAAGCACCAGACTAAAAACTAAAACTTGAGTAACAAAGCATCAGACTAAAAACTAAAACTTGAGTAACAAAGCACCAGACTAAAAACTAAAACTTAAGTAACAAAGCACCAGACTAAAAACTAAAACTTAAGTAACAAAGCATCAGACTAAAAACTAAAACTTGAGTAACAAAGCACCAGACTAAAAACTAAAACTTGAGTAACAAAGCACCAGACTAAAAACTAAAACTTGAGTAACAAAGCACCAGACTAAAAACTAAAACTTGAGTAACAAAGCACCAGACTAAAAACTAAAACTTGAGTAACAAAGCACCAGACTAAAAACTAAAACTTAAGTAATAAAGCACCAGACTGAAAACTAAGACTTGAGTAACAAAGCACCAGACTAAAAACTAAAACTTAAGTAACAAAGCACCAGACTAAAAACTAAAACTTGAGTAACAAAGCACCAGACTAAAAACTAAAACTTGAGTAACAAAGCACCAGACTAAAAACTAAAACTTGAGTAACAAAGCATCAGACTAAAAACTAAAACTTGAGTAACAAAGCATCAGACTAAAAACTAAAACTTGAGTAACAAAGCACCAGACTAAAAACTAAAACTTAAGTAACAAAGCACCAGACTAAAAACTAAAACTTGAGTAACAAAGCACCAGACTAAAAACTAAAACTTGAGTAACAAAGCACCAGACTAAAAACTAAAACTTAAGTAACAAAGCACCAGACTAAAAACTAAAACTTGAGTAACAAAGCACCAGACTAAAAACTAAAACTTGAGTAACAAAGCACCAGACTAAAAACTAAAACTTGAATAACAAAGCACCAGACTAAAAACTAAAACTTGAGTAACAAAGCACCAGACTAAAAACTAAAACTTGAGTAACAAAGCACCAGACTAAAAACTAAAACTTAAGTAATAAAGCACCAGACTAAAAACTAAAACTTGAGTAAAAAAGCACCAGACTAAAAACTAAAACTTAAGTAATAAAGCACCAGACTAAAAACTAAGACTTGAGTAACAAAGCATCAGACTAAAAACTAAAACTTAAGTAACAAAGCACCAGACTAAAAACTAAAACTTGAGTAACAAAGCACCAGACTAAAAACTAAAACTTGAGTAACAAAGCACCAGACTAAAAACTAAAACTTGAGTAACAAAGCACCAGACTAAAAACTAAAACTTGAGTAACAAAGCACCAGACTAAAAACTAAAACTTGAGTAACAAAGCACCAGACTAAAAACTAAAACTTGAGTAACAAAGCATCAGACTAAAAACTAAAACTTGAGTAACAAAGAATCAGACTAAAAACTAAAACTTAAGTAACAAAGCACCAGACTAAAAACTAAAACTTGAGTAACAAAGCACCACACTAAAAACTAAAACTTGAGTAACAAAGCAACAGACTAAAAACTAAAACTTGAGTAACAAAGCACCAGACTAAAAACTAAGACTTAAGTAACAAAGCACCAGACTAAAAACTAAAACTTGAGTAACAAAGCACCAGACTAAAAACTAAAACTTGAGTAACAAAGCATCAGACTAAAAACTAAAACTTGAGTAACAAAGCACCAGACTAAAAACTAAAACTTAAGTAACAAAGCACCAGACTAAAAACTAAAACTTAAGTAACAAAGCATCAGACTAAAAACTAAAACTTGAGTAACAAAGCACCAGACTAAAAACTAAAACTTGAGTAACAAAGCACCAGACTAAAAACTAAGACTTGAGTAACAAAGCACCAGACTAAAAACTAAAACTTGAGTAACAAAGCACCAGACTAAAAACTAAAACTTAAGTAACAAAGCACCAGACTGAAAACTAAGACTTGAGTAACAAAGCACCAGACTAAAAACTAAAACTTAAGTAACAAAGCACCAGACTAAAAACTAAAACTTGAGTAACAAAGCACCAGACTAAAAACTAAAACTTGAGTAACAAAGCACCAGATTAAAAACTAAAACTTGAATAACAAAGCACCAGACTAAAAACTAAAACTTAAGTAACAAAGCACCAGACTAAAAACTAAGACTTGAGTAACAAAGCACCAGACTAAAAACTAAAACTTGAGTAACAAAGCACCAGACTAAAAACTAAAACTTGAATAACAAAGCACCAGACTAAAAACTAAGACTTGAGTAACAAAGCACCAGACTAAAAACTAAAACTTGAATAACAAAGCACCAGACTAAAAACTAAAACTTGAATAACAAAGCACCAGACTAAAAACTAAGACTTAAGTAACAAAGCACCAGACTAAAAACTAAAACTTGAGTAACAAAGCACCAGACTAAAAACTAAAACTTGAGTAACAAAGCACCAGACTAAAAACTAAAACTTAAGTAACAAAGCACCAGACTAAAAACTAAAACTTGAGTAACAAAGCACCAGACTAAAAACTAAAACTTGAGTAACAAAGCACCAGACTAAAAACTAAAACTTGAATAACAAAGCACCAGACTAAAAACTAAAACTTGAGTAACAAAGCACCAGACTAAAAACTAAAACTTGAGTAACAAAGCACCAGACTAAAAACTAAAACTTGAATAACAAAGCACCAGACTAAAAACTAAAACTTGAGTAACAAAGCACCAGACTAAAAACTAAAACTTGAGTAACAAAGCACCAGACTAAAAACTAAAACTTGAATAACAAAACACCAGACTAAAAACTAAAACTTGGGTAACAAAGCACCAGACTAAAAACTAAAACTTGAATAACAAAGCATCAGACTAAAAACTAAAACTTGAGTAACAAAGCACCAGACTAAAAACTAAAACTTGAGTAACAAAGCACCAGACTAAAAACTAAAACTTGAGTAACAAAGCACCAGACTAAAAACTAAAACTTGAATAACAAAGCACCGGACTAAAAACTAAAACTTGAGTAACAAAGCACCAGACTAAAAACTAAAACTTAAGTAATAAAGCACCAGACTAAAAACTAAAACTTGAGTAACAAAGCACCAGACTAAAAACTAAAACTTAAGTAACAAAGCACCAAACTAAGAACTAAAACTTGAGTAACAAAGCACCAGACTAAAAACTAAAACTTGAGTAACAAAGCACCAGACTAAAAACTAAAACTTGAGTAACAAAGCACCAGACTAAAAACTAAGACTTAAGTAACAAAGCACCAGACTAAAAACTAAAACTTGAGTAACAAAGCACCAGACTAAAAACTAAAACTTGAGTAACAAAGCACCAGACTAAAAACTAAAACTTAAGTAACAAAGCACCAGACTAAAAACTAAAACTTAAGTAACAAAGCATCAGACTAAAAACTAAAACTTGAGTAACAAAGCACCAGACTAAAAACTAAAACTTGAGTAACAAAGCACCGGACTAAAAACTAAGACTTGAGTAACAAAGCACCAGACTAAAAACTAAAACTTGAGTAACAAAGCACCAGACTAAAAACTAAAACTTAAGTAACAAAGCACCAGACTGAAAACTAAGACTTGAGTAACAAAGCACCAGACTAAAAACTAAAACTTAAGTAACAAAGCACCAGACTAAAAACTAAAACTTGAGTAACAAAGCACCAGACTAAAAACTAAAACTTGAATAACAAAGCATCAGACTAAAAACTAAAACTTGAGTAACAAAGCACCAGACTAAAAACTAAAACTTGAGTAACAAAGCATCAGACTAAAAACTAAAACTTGAGTAACAAAGCATCAGACTAAAAACTAAGACTTGAGTAACAAAGCACCAGACTAAAAACTAAAACTTAAGTAACAAAGCACCAGACTAAAAACTAAAACTTGAGTAACAAAGCACCAGACTAAAAACTAAAACTTGAGTAACAAAGCACCAGATTAAAAACTAAAACTTGAATAACAAAGCACCAGACTAAAAACTAAAACTTAAGTAACAAAGCACCAGACTAAAAACTAAGACTTGAGTAACAAAGCACCAGACTAAAAACTAAAACTTGAGTAACAAAGCACCAGACTAAAAACTAAAACTTGAATAACAAAGCACCAGACTAAAAACTAAAACTTGAATAACAAAGCACCAGACTGAAAACTAAGACTTGAGTAACAAAGCACCAGACTAAAAACTAAAACTTGAGTAACAAAGCACCAGACTAAAAACTAAAACTTGAGTAACAAAGCACCAGACTAAAAACTAAAACTTGAATAACAAAGCACCAGACTAAAAACTAAAACTTGAGTAACAAAGCACCAGACTAAAAACTAAAACTTGAGTAACAAAGCACCAGACTAAAAACTAAAACTTAAGTAATAAAGCACCAGACTAAAAACTAAAACTTGAGTAACAAAGCACCAGACTAAAAACTAAACTAAAACTTAAGTAATAAAGCACCAGACTAAAAACTAAGACTTGAGTAACAAAGCACCAGACTAAAAACTAAAACTTGAGTAACAAAGCACCAGACTAAAAACTAAAACTTGAGTAACAAAGCACCAGACTAAAAACTAAAACTTAAGTAACAAAGCACCAGACTAAAAACTAAAACTTAAGTAACAAAGCATCAGACTAAAAACTAAAACTTGAGTAACAAAGCACCAGACTAAAAACTAAAACTTGAGTAACAAAGCACCGGACTAAAAACTAAGACTTGAGTAACAAAGCACCAGACTAAAAACTAAAACTTGAGTAACAAAGCACCAGACTAAAAACTAAAACTTAAGTAACAAAGCACCAGACTGAAAACTAAGACTTGAGTAACAAAGCACCAGACTAAAAACTAAAACTTAAGTAACAAAGCACCAGACTAAAAACTAAAACTTGAGTAACAAAGCACCAGACTAAAAACTAAAACTTGAATAACAAAGCATCAGACTAAAAACTAAAACTTGAGTAACAAAGCACCAGACTAAAAACTAAAACTTGAGTAACAAAGCATCAGACTAAAAACTAAAACTTGAGTAACAAAGCATCAGACTAAAAACTAATACTTGAGTAACAAAGCACCAGACTAAAAACTAAAACTTAAGTAACAAAGCACCAGACTAAAAACTAAAACTTGAGTAACAAAGCACCAGACTAAAAACTAAAACTTGAGTAACAAAGCACCAGATTAAAAACTAAAACTTGAATAACAAAGCACCAGACTAAAAACTAAAACTTAAGTAACAAAGCACCAGACTAAAAACTAAGACTTGAGTAACAAAGCACCAGACTAAAAACTAAAACTTGAGTAACAAAGCACCAGACTAAAAACTAAAACTTGAATAACAAAGCACCAGACTAAAAACTAAAACTTGAATAACAAAGCACCAGACTGAAAACTAAGACTTGAGTAACAAAGCACCAGACTAAAAACTAAAACTTGAGTAACAAAGCACCAGACTAAAAACTAAAACTTGAGTAACAAAGCACCAGACTAAAAACTAAAACTTGAATAACAAAGCACCAGACTAAAAACTAAAACTTGAGTAACAAAGCACCAGACTAAAAACTAAAACTTGAGTAACAAAGCACCAGACTAAAAACTAAAACTTAAGTAATAAAGCACCAGACTAAAAACTAAAACTTGAGTAACAAAGCACCAGACTAAAAACTAAACTAAAACTTAAGTAATAAAGCACCAGACTAAAAACTAAGACTTGAGTAACAAAGCATCAGACTAAAAACTAAAACTTGAGTAACAAAGCACCAGACTAAAAACTAAAACTTGAGTAACAAAGCACCAGACTAAAAACTAAAACTTGAGTAACAAAGCACCAGACTAAAAACTAAAACTTGAGTAACAAAGCACCAGACTAAAAACTAAAACTTGAGTAACAAAGCATCAGACTAAAAACTAAAACTTGAGTAACAAAGCACCAGACTAAAAACTAAAACTTAAGTAACAAAGCATCAGACTAAAAACTAAAACTTGAGTAACAAAGCACCAGACTAAAAACTAAAACTTGAGTAACAAAGCACCAGACTAAAAACTAAAACTTAAGTAATAAAGCATCAGACTAAAAACTAAAACTTGAGTAACAAAGCACCAGACTAAAAACTAAAACTTGAGTAACAAAGCACCAGACTAAAAACTAAAACTTGAGTAAAAAAGCACCAGACTAAAAACTAAAACTTGAGTAACAAAGCACCAGACTAAAAACTAAAACTTAAGTAACAAAGCATCAGACTAAAAACTAAAACTTGAGTAACAAAGCACCAGACTAAAAACTAAACTAAAACTTAAGTAATAAAGCACCAGACTAAAAACTAAGACTTGAGTAACAAAGCATCAGACTAAAAACTAAAACTTGAGTAACAAAGCACCAGACTAAAAACTAAAACTTGAGTAACAAAGCACCAGACTAAAAACTAAAACTTGAGTAACAAAGCACCAGACTAAAAACTAAAACTTGAGTAACAAAGCACCAGACTAAAAACTAAAACTTAAGTAATAAAGCATCAGACTAAAAACTAAAACTTGAGTAACAAAGCATCAGACTAAAAACTAAAACTTGAGTAACAAAGCACCAGACTAAAAACTAAGACTTGAATAACAAAGCATCAGACTAAAAACTAAAACTTGAGCAACACGAACCCCACAAAAAACTGGGGGTGAGCTCAGATACTCTGAAATGGTAGGCAGTTCCTGCTCTACCAGTTGCACCCAGATAACTTGAATACTCTGTTATTTAGATGTAAAATAATTGTGACCTTTGACGTTGACACAACAAGGTTAAACTGTAGTTATAACTGACTTTAGATCTAAGGAGACATTTTCTTTGTAGATATCGATGAGTGTTCCTCAGGTCCTGCTTTGTGCCCTGTTACATCAGATTGTATGAACACAGAAGGAGATTATTATTGTCAGTGTAACTCAGGATACAGATCTGGTTCTGACAATAAAACATGTACTGGTAAGACCTACTACAGTTTATTATATTGAGAACTCCACACTTTGTATCATGATTTTAAAATAAATCTGTGGTTGAAAATATCTTTATTTATTCTGAGTCAGTGAAATACATATACAATGAATCTCTTGTACATGTAGGCCAATAATGTGTTATAATTGACTTAGAAACCACTTTGCAGACTTGATTTTGATATTGGAGAAAAGTGCATTAAGTGATCCTGTACTAGTTTTGAGTTTTTAAGAGATGATCAAAAAACACATTTGTGATTTATTTTGCTCTTACTGATAGGCATTTAGATTAATAGGACAATTAATTAGATGTTGAGAGATTTTTGGACTAGATTTCATGTTTAACTTTTACAAGTTTTCAAGTTATTCATTATATTTTCATTTTGAACAAAATTTGGTTTCTAGTTTTTTTTATGTTATTTGTGTATTTTAGTTGGTTTCTAGATTTTACACCTGTCATATATATTACATATATTTGTTTTAGATATTGATGAATGTGCAGAAAATACTGACAATTGTGCAATGACTTGTGTGAATACAGATGGTACATTTTACTGTACTTGTCCACAAGGTTACAGCTTAAACAATGATGGATTTACTTGTACAAGTAAGTATGGTTGTTTACTCAATGTTTGATGTAAATGTGACAATACATGTTTTTATCATAATGCCTTATTATTTTTTTCATTATACCCCCCGCAACAAAGTTGTAGGGGGGTATTCTGGTTTCACCATGTCCGTCCATCTGTAGACAAATCCTATGTCGTACGATAACTTGAGTTGTGTTTCTTAGAATCTTTTAAAATTTTATCAGCTGTTTACTGATGAAGAGAGGAGGATCCCTTTCATTTTTGACTTTTCACTTTTGCCGTTCCAGAGTTATATGACGGAAAATAGGATTTTTACTCTATGTTGTATAATAACTTGAGTAGTGTTTCTCAGAATGTTTTAAAATTTTATCAGCAGCTTACCAGAGGATCCCTTTCACTTTTGCCGTTCCAGAGTTATATGACGGAAAATAGGATTTTTACTCTATGTTGTATAATAACTTGAGTAGTGTTTCTCAGAATGTTTTAAAATTTTATCAGCAGCTTACCAGTGAAGAGAGGAGGGTCCCTTTCATTTTTGGTCGGAACAATCAGTAATGTTTTGGTTATGGAAATAGGTTGGACAGATGTGGGGAGCGGGGGGTATATCTTTTTGTTATAAATTAATTTTAGTCACATGTCATTTTATACGTGTTTTGATTGGTTTAAAAAGTTGAGGTTATTTGTCAGTGAATATACCTGTTAACCCTCACCCTTTGCACGGGAGTCTCCAGCGTAAGAGCCTTATCTCCCGCATGGACTGGGTCTCCTGCATGGGAGACATTAATCTCCCGCACACACCTTTTACTCCCGCACGATCTTCCCCCAACGAAAAAATCAAGCACAATAAAATCTTGACCTACATTTTGCGATCAATATTTCTGGAAATTCCCCATTTGGAACTCCTGCGCTGATGAAAAATGCCGAGAGATACGAATGGTAAAGGTGTTTAAATGATATCTGGTTATTGATCTGTTTGACACCTTTACAGGTAAATTGGGTCATGGACATTAATTAAGGTGTTGATGATTATACAACAATTATCCACTGATTGACAGTTAATTGGGGATAAGGAAGTGGGTTTGTGGCACACGCTTAGATGAATAGAAGTGTGATAGCGGCAATTAAAAATAGTTATAAACTGTTGTGCAAACAGGAGTCGGACAACCTTTTATGCCGAGGAAAACTTCTTATTTTGATCAAACGTGCAATGAATTCATCTCGGATTGAGTTGTTATGGCTTGTTTGGGACCAAAGCCGATCAAAGTATTATTTAAGGACTAAGTTCCAGGATGGAATCGATAAACCACAAAAATGCCGAAACGTATGCTATCACCCAACGCACCAGCAGCAAAGTGACTTTTTAATTTTAGTGCTCTATGACTTTATTGTTCAGAACATTCTGTCTTCATTGTTATTGCTTTGTTATAACCTTATGATTATGAATGATTATGAATAAATTATAAATACAGTTTTTATCCTTCATTCATCATATGAAACACTACTAATAAGACAGAAATGTAAACAATATATATTGAAATGGGATGCAGTTGGTTCAATACTGAAACAAACAAAAAGAAAACATCAATTAACAATAAAAACATGCATCAAATACGTCGATAAAAAATCTCCAGCCAAAAATTTACAAATCTCCAGTTGTAGCATAGCAACTCTATCACATGTATGCAATTACAAGGTACAATTTTGTGCATTTAAAGGCGACGCACAAAATCTCCCCCTTAGAAGAGTTGGTAGGGGGGAGATCTCCCCCCTAGCAGTTCCCAGAGGTTAACAGGTATGAATGAATGGAATCTAAAAATAGATGTCGTTCTCAAGGCATCGTCTGCCATTGTCATTAGGTGATTTTCTTTAAATGAGGCACCTTTGGGGTTATTTAAATTTATTTCCGATTATTTGCCTTATTTTGAAAAAATAAATATATTTTTCAATATCATAACAAAAAAAGTTTGAATTAATTTATAAGGATTGATCGAAATTATTTGTTCGGTTCATTCGAAATAACCTCAATCAGGTTGTACATACCCTTGCGTAACCCGCTACGCTACGCGGGTTACACAGTGTGTACAACCTGATTAAGGTTATTTCTTCATGAATCGAACAAAAATTGCGATCAATCCTTAAATATCTTGTAATTGTATCCCCTTTAAATATTTGTATATATTTTTTTTTCAATCAAAAGGTTAAAAACCTGTGAACAATTGTTTCAGTGAGCAGGCACTATAACAATTCAAAGCAGACATCATCATCATCTCATTGAAATGTAACATGCCATAATATAGGTGAAAAAATGCTTGCTTTGATATTTAAATATTCACAGAATACTTACAATTTATTTTGATTTCTTCTGTTCTATTTGACAAAATATTACATTTCACTAGTATCACATATATTGTAATGGGTACGTTCCTCTAAGGTTCATTGCCACCCTCTGCTAACTGTTTGAGTAGAGATCTCCTTTAACTCAGTTGGTAGAACATTGCCTTAGAATGTGAAACCTCCCGGGATCAAATCCCATCTGGGATATTGCATTTTTTAGATATATCATTTGCTGTACTGTTACAATATAATGTCTTCACGTCCAATGGACATCCATTAACTTGTTTAACATTAAATGAATGTTGTATTACAGATATTAATGAATGTTCTCAATCAACAACTAATTTCTGTGACAAAGAGTTTGGTAATTGTACAGATACTACACCTGGGTATACCTGTACTTGTCAGAGTGGATACACAGGTGATGGGTTTACATGTTCAGGTGAGTTATACATGTAGTTGTCAGAGTTTTTAGATAGTATGTCAGGCGAAAGACATTTGAGCGAATAGAAAGGACAAAAGATCGAGAAAAAACAGACATAAGAGCGACAACTTGTAACCCATTTGAGCGAAAAAAGACCCTCTTCTGTTAGCCAGCGTGGAAGGATCTGTTCTGTTGTGGGTTCGTTTACTTCTTGAGGGATACTCTGCCCTCAAAACTTGGGGAAATTTTGAAGTCAATGAGTCTGTTTTCTACATCATTAATTTTCAAAAAGTCTTCATCTTTGCTAGTTTGAATATTCATTTTCAGAAAGTTTTCATGGGTTTCTTCAAGTGATTTTGAGACGGATGAGTTCGCCTTCTTCATCTATACACTGTTTTGGCGACACTGTTTATATCGTTAAACTCCAAATGTTAGACTGTTAGAAGAGTTTGAAGATACCAAAGGGGTAATCAGAATCCATAAGTCGAAAAAGCACAGACAACACAATGGCCAAAAGAAAAAGTACAAAGGACAAACATTGATCAACAAAACACTATACAGAAAACTAAAGATCAAGAAAATTGAAATCATCTCTTTTGTTGTGAAGCTTCATTCATATGGTTGTGCACATTTCTGTCCTTTATTATTGACTAAATAATAATAACTGGTTGACTATATCATTAAACTCATGTAATACTTTACAGGTGAGTACAGGTAAAGGTTCTGAGCTTCGCTCAATAGTCCACATAGATGTTAGGGTCAATTGAAAGTTTGTCGCTCAAATGTCCACTAATGTCGTTGCTTAAATGTCCACTAATGTCGTTGCTCAAATGTCCACTAATGTCGTTGCTCAAATGTCCACTAATGTCGTTGCTTAAATGTCCACTAATGTCGTTGCTCAAATGTCCACTAATGTCGTTGCTCAAATGTCCACTAATGTCGTTGCTTAAATGTCCACTAATGTCGTTGCTCAAATGTCCACTAATGTCGTTGCTTAAATGTCCACTAATGTCGTTGCTTAAATGTCCACTAATGTCGTTGCTCAAATGTCCACTAATGTCGTTGCTTAAATGTCCACTAATGTCGTTGCTCAAATGTCCACTAATGTCGTTGCTTAAATGTCCACTAATGTCGTTGCTCAAATGTCCACTAATGTCGTTGCTTAAATGTCCACTAATGTCGTTGCTCAAATGTCCACTAATGTCGTTGCTCAAATGTCCACTAATGTCGTTGCTTAAATGTCCACTAATGTCGTTGCTCAAATGTCCACTAATGTCGTTGCTTAAATGTCCACTAATGTCGTTGCTCAAATGTCCACTAATGTCGTTGCTCAAATGTCCACTAATGTCGTTGCTCAAATGTCCACTAATGTCGTTGCTTAAATGTCCACTAATGTCGTTGCTCAAATGTCCACTAATGTCATTGCTCAAATGTCCACTAATGTCGTTGCTTAAATGTCCACAGTTTAAATTTATTTTTATGTCCATCACCCAGTATGTCTTTTACAGTTCCTAAGTTATGTCCCTGTTTACTTTAGCTGGAAGCTGGGTACACATATCCTATACTCTTCTATTTTTATAACAAGTTTTTGGTGGGTTAAAATAGTCAATTTAGATATCTAAAACAATTTGACTGATTAATCCAAAATACAGATTTGGTCAAATATTTTGATTTCCAAACAATATATTTTTGAACATGTAAATCAAGAATTTCATTTTTTATTGTTAATTGCTTTGTATTTGTTTTAACAATATCTTACATTATTGACAGATTTAAATGAATGTGCTGAGACTGACAGAGGTGGTTGTACCCAGGGATGTCAAAACAATATTGGAGCTTTTACATGTTTTTGTGGAAACGGATACACCCTTAACGTCGATGGAAAAACATGTGATGGTAAGTTATTTTTCCCCTCAATATCTTTCATGTTAAATCAACCCATAAATTATAGAATCTGCCAATGACTTGTCAGAAAATGTTATTTAGTATGAACACAATTCAATAAATGTAGATATGATCTTCAGGTACATCAGTTATGTTGCAACGCAATGCAACCTCATCACATTTTATATTAATCTCAGATTCAGGTATAAAAATATAATTAATTAGTTTACGATCATTTTTTGTTCTCTATTTCTATTTCTTGCAATTAAATTTTAAGCTTTAACCACAGGTCCAGGATTTCTTCTCTTTTTAATCAAAATAAGTTATCTAGAGTGTATGTTTAATTTTAGAGCCCCCTGGCATGTTTTATTACTATTTTAGGCCATATTGACATTTTCCAACAAATTTCTATATACCATCTAACTAACAAGGCTAGCAACTTCTGTTGTGCTAAAAATAGAACAAAATTTACTCACTGGGATCCCCACGTTTTTCAGCTTTAAATCGCTGCCTGTAATTTGAAATGTGGCTCGATGGTCTTCTACCTATCCATTCTTACTTTAGAGCATAAATTATTTCGCAGTTAGATCGCTTGTCGTACAAGAATCGAGTTTGTTTTTCGCAAGCGAGTCAACATTTTTATCAGAACGGAAGCCGTTTCATTTATTCAGGGGAGTTAATTATTCAAGCAGTCTGAGGAGTTGCGTATTGACTGGAAGCAAGGTAATGTCTAGGTGAGTTACGAAAACAAAATTTGGCGCAAAGATATGGATTGATTTCCCCCCTCATAAAGTGATCCTAGGTCAAAAGAGTTGATCATACGGCTTGAAAATGGCAGATGCTGAAATGATTGATAAAGAAATTATTATATCATGGTACTTAAATTGGATGTTCCTTTCCTTTATTTAAAATCAATAAAGGGGACAACTTATGATTTGATAGTCTTTTTGAACTTTGGGAGGGGGGGAGGGGTAAAAATATGATTTATGTCCTTAATGTGTGGGCACCAAAAGTTTTTTTTTTAATTGGAAGCTGATTGTTAAAAACAAATCATGTTGGAGTCAATTTACCAAAATTTGCAACATGCTTGTACATTTTTTTTAATCATCTACCTGATTTGTGAAAAGAATGTCCTTATACCAGTTTCTATGCTGTCCTTGTGAGACTCAAAAGAGTAGTTAGGGACATTAAACACACCCACAATGATGTTTCTATGTTAAATTTTATGAATATTCCCTGCATGCAGCCATCGGTAAAATTCAGCCTTCCTGGTTTTCAGGTGTTGTTAGTTTTTAACATTATTGCAATTATGTGATAATATACTAGAAATTATGGGGTAAACAGGAGGATTTTCTCTCTCATATGATACTGATCAGGGAGAAGATGCTGATCTCACCACCATGTATGTCATATTGACAAATAAAATAGTCCACCCACACAATGTATTAGTAAATTTAGACCATTGAATTGTGGTTGACTATTTTTATTGTATGGCAAAATGAATATCTAATGGTGATGTTGAAAACTTATCCTTGACCTGAGTGATTCATTTCCCACATATATTTAAAGCTAACCCAGGTTCTGTAATTTTATTTTCAAACATGCATTTATATTATTTATGGCACTGATAATTTATTAGCTGGGGAGGTCAGGTAGTCCAAGGTCTTCATGCCTTTTATATCAAGATAGTTTATTTTTTTGGTCAGGAGATTCTTTTCACAAATCAGGTAGATGATTAAAAAAAAATGTACAAGCCTGTTGCAAATTTTGGTATATTGACTTCAACATGATTTGTTTTTCACAATCAGCTTCCAATTAAAAAAAAACTTTTGGTGCCCACACAATAAGGACATAAATAATATGTTTACCCCTCCCCCCCCCTCCCAAAGTTCAAAGACTATCAAATCATAAGTTGTCCCCTTTATTGATTTTAAATAAAGGAAAGGAACATCCAATTTAAGTACCATGATATAATAATTTCTTTATCAATCATTTCAGCATCTGCCATTTTCAAGCCGTATGATCAACTCTCTCGACCTAGGATCACTTTATGAGGGGGGAAATCAATCCATATCTTTGCGCCAAATTTTGTTTTCGTAACTCACCTAGACATTACCTTGCTTCCAGTCAATATGGAACTCCTCAGATTGCGTGAATAATTAACTTCCTTGAATAAATGAAACGGCTTCCGTCCTGATAAAAATTTTGACTCGCTTGCTTAAAACAAACTCGATTCTTGTACGACAAACGATCTAACTGCGAAATAATTTATGCTCTAAAGTAAGAATGGATAGGTAGAAGATGATCGAGGCACATTTAGACATTACAGGCAGCGATTTAAAGCTGAAAAACGTGGGGATCCCAGTGAGTAAATTTTGTTCTATTTTTAGCACAACAGAAGTTGCTAGCCTTGTTAGTTAGATGGTATATATAAATTTGTTGGAAAATGTCAATATGGCCTAAAATAGTAATAAAACATGCCAGGGGGCTCTAAAATTAAACACACTCTAGATAACTTATTTTGATTAAAAAAAAAAAAAAATCCTGTACATAAGTGGCTGTGGCTTTAACACTATTATTATAAAATATTCTTTAAAAATAGTTTTAGAATCCTTTTTAATTCATAATTTGTAAAAATGAATGACATAACTGCAATCTGTTTTGACAGACTGATCTACCTTCTCAAGACAAACTTAATGTTAATATCAGATTAGCAGTTGATACTTATATTCTTTATTATTTATTTAGAAGTACATTATTGTGTCATGTTATTTAAACATTATAAGAAACATCTATTACTATTAGTGATTTCCAAAAATTACTTGCAAAGCTTTTTTTTCTGAATATCTTTTGTAAATTTTTGGCATAAAAAACCTCAAATAGCTTCCACTTTGTCGTTTGACACAAAATACTGGAAAAACAAGAACTATTTTATTATAAAGGAACACTTTGGTAAATCAAATTGTGTTTTGATTTTGTAAAAACTTTGGTATTTGGTCAAGCCCAAATTTCTTGTGAACAGGTTACAGTACATTTTTTGTATTGCCTTTTCCAGTACATTTAGCACCGTTATTTTAGTATTGCTCAATTTGATTTTGTATCAAACAGCAATATTTTTGTTTATTTCAGATATTGACGAGTGTGCCAATGATATTGACAACCACTGCTATGGCAGTTCTTTTTGTAATAACACTGTTGGTAGTTATACTTGTACCTGCCCAGTAGACTTTGAATTGAAATCTGATGGAAGTACCTGTCAATGTATGTGTAGAAATTTATTGTTATTTTTTTATACAAAATTTAAGAAAAATATTTAGCCATACAAAATGTTCAAGCTAATCTATTTTATCCATCCTTTTGACTTTGAGTGTACTTGATGATGGTTACTCCACAAACATATGCACTTTTAATTGGACATCTACATTTGTATTACAGAGTAAAAAGGTTGTCAGAATTTTTAATGGGAAATAATTTGACTATCTAAATCAAAGTTTCTTTTGTCTTTTCAAGTCATAAACCTCTTAATTAATATTTTAAATTTAGCATTTTAAATAGAATCGGATATCAGTTATAAACTTTGAGTTAAATAGCAACCTTAATGAATGCTAAAGCCTGTTTGAGTTAAATAGCAACCTTAATGAATGCTAAAGCCTGTTTGCTATGTTACATGTTTTATTATTTCAGCCAAGCACAAATGTGGAGCCAACAGTTGTTATATATGTAATAGAATAAATGGCATTGATACATGTTCTTGTCCATCTGGATATCAGCCTGATTCTACTGGAATACAATGTCAAGGTAAACTCATTTATATATATTATACAGGTAAAATTGAATCAGAATATTTTTTCAAGAAGTTTGTGTGTTGAAAGTCATGAATAAGCTAAGAATGGACAATAAGGTATCATCCGAGTTTGAAGTCATATAACAATATGGTCTAATGAGTTTATATTAGCTCACCCGGACAAAGGCCAAGTGACTTCTAAGTCGTGAGTTGTTGCTTTTTCACATTTTAATCTCCTGCAAAACTGCTGAACTAAATGGAACTTAGCAGACATGTATGATCCTTTGGACAAATGAATTTGATCCTCAATGAGGAGTAGCTATTAGGAGACCTAAGAAAAACTATTCGCAAGAACCAGAAATGAAAATGTAAATGTAGCTTTACTTGACTTGAAGTTTTCTTATGAAATGGAGATTCAACCTTTTACAAATTAACTACACAAGATATATGGAGGTCAAAGTTTACATAGACTACAATGAGGAAACTTTAAAAAATAGTTTAGTTTTAGAACCAGATGTGGAAATGCCATTGTGAATTGCTTGAATCCTCATTGTGATGTGCAGATTCAAGTTTACATAAATGAAGACACTAGGACCTTTGTGGTCCATGCCATGTAGACCCAAAATTTAATATTGGCAGCAATAGGGGAAAAATGATTTTCACAAAATTCAGTAATGGAAATACTATTGTTTATAAATGTAGCAAGAATCATCTCTGTGATATGTAGAGTACAATGAAGACCCAAGGGTCTATGGGGTCCAAAGATTAAGATTAAGATTAACAATGGAGAAAATGAAAAGAAAAAAACAGTATTGTAAAGAACCTGTTATGGAAATGTAATTGTATCTGGCATGAAGTATCCTTGTGAAATGGAGATTAAGTCTTCAGATTAAAAAATTAACATAGACTGCAATAGATCAAATGTTGTTTTTTTTAGTTTATAACAATTTTATTTGCTCATAGAGACAAAAAGGATAAGACACAAGTTTTACCAACTTATGAAGTCTTCTCCTTGGAATTACATAACAAATATAACTCATATGCATATGAAAAAGAGCATGCACATTAATGAAAGTATACCAGTAACAATTACACATGTAAAAGAGAATAGAAAAACAGTGAAAAAGGGGGAAAAGGGAGTTTTGTGTGGACACGATGATCATGTTGGATATATTTATAACTTTATGCAATGAGAAATCGCTTAGATCTTCTAATAAACTTGTAAGCTTCTTTAAAAATTAAACAGTTATCTTCATAAGTTAAATTTTGGTTACCTCTAGTTAGTAAAGCAAGATCGATTTTCATTCTAAATCGATTTACACAAATTAACAGATCCCTCCTAATATCGGTGTATTTACTACATTCAAAGAAGAAATGAAATGCATCTTCTCGAGGAACACCACAAGCACAATTTGGACTAGATACTATATTTGATTTAAATAGATCGTTGTTCACGAAAGAAGCTGAACATTGAAGTTGTGTTAATATCACATTTAACTTCCGTGGACCATACATGAAATGTTTGGGAACAATATTTATTTCATTTGCATTGTTTAGTAGCGCACGTTTGAATTTTAATGGGGTGTCAAGATTACGGACAGAGTTCTCAAGTTTATTCCATTCTCTAACAGAAGAAGGAATAAATGATGAATTCGTCTAAGAAAGTCTACAAAAAGGGACTATTAGATCGCTCCCATTACGTAATGGGTAGATTGTTGTACTTTGAATAGTGAGGGGAATTAAATCATGCAGAATTGCAGTGCAAGACCGTTGTATATCTTATAAAACAATTGAAGTTTTCTTCTGTGACGCCTACTATGTAATGGTTCCCAGCCAGTTTCGAAAAATATAAAGAATCAGTCTTTGTAAATATGGGCAATCCAGTTACAATTCTGGCAGCTTCTAACTGTAATTTTTCTAATTTGTTTGAATGGCACGTACCACAGTTATCCCAAACTTCACACGCATATTCAAAGATTTAAATAAATCGTTGTTCACGAAAGAAGCTGAACATTGAAGTTGTGTTAATATCACATTTAACTTCCTTGGACCATACATGAAATGTTTGGGAACAATATTTATTTCATTTGCATTGTTTAGTAGGGCACGTTTGAATTTTAATGGGGTGTCAAGATAAACTAAATGCATTTTTTCTAAGTTTTGTCTATTCATTTTAAATTTTAATTTTCTTAATACTCCTAAATGCTTACTTATAGTTTTGGCAATATTTCTACGTGCTCGCTCCACTTTGCGTCATGAGATAATGTTACACCTAAATGCAAATGTTAAAAATGACAAGATTCATTGTAATATATATATTCAATGTTGCAAAAAATAAGGCCCCATGGTCTATGGATTCCAAGACCTTGTGGTCCAAAGTTTAAAGTAGATTTCAATGATTTTTTTTTTTATTTCTAAAGAACCAGGAATTGAAATGCAATTGGAGCATTGTTATGTGAAGATCAAAGTTTATACCAATGAATGTCTCAGAGTTTATTATGCTCCATGTCCTATGGAATCAAAATTTAACATATGCAGCGATAGGCAATAATTCAATAAATCTTCTTTACCTGGTGGGTGATGAAGGCTCATATGAGTCTCTAATTTTATATACCTACAAACCTTTATTTTATACCAATGTGGTCATTTTACACATTATATAATTTTCATTTCAGATATAGATGAATGTAGCAACAGCAGTCTACACAATTGTCAAGTATCTAATAATGTAGAATGTAGTAATCTAAATGGATCATATGTATGTAACTGTGTTAACTCCTCCTACACACCTATAGAACAATACAAATGTGTTGGTAAGTTTAAATGGATCATATGTATGTAACTGTGTCAACTCCTCCTACACACCTATAGAACAATACAAATGTGTTGGTAAGTTTAAATGGATCATATGTATGTAACTGTGTCAACTCCTCCTACACACCTATAGAACAATACAAATGTGTTGGTAAGTTTAAATGGATCATATGTATGTAACTGTGTCAACTCCTCCTACACACCTATAGAACAATACAAATGTGTTGGTAAGTTTAATTGGATCATATGTATGTAACTGTGTCAACTCCTCCTACACACCTATAGAACAATACAAATGTGTTGGTAAGTCTCTGATTTTTGAAAATATTTTTAGACACCAAAATAGGCAGCCAGGGAATGTTTTATAAGATCTACTGGCTATAATTATGTTATTTCATTACAACAGTGTCATATCGGACCTATATATTTAGCAAGTAAATTGTGGCATCCTCTTTCAACATAAAACTTGTCTGTTACCTTTGATCTTTTACCTAATCAATCAGTATATCACCACAATGGTTTGACTTCCATCCAAGATTTCAATCAGTGTTTCACCACTATATCTTTATATGAGAAAGTTTTCAATGACTATTGGTGGTTTTTTTCTCTGGGAATTCAAGTTCCCTCCACCAATAAAACTGACCAAATATACTGTAACTGAAATGTTATAAGTGGCATACAGGAATTGTGTTTCACTGATTTCCAATCGGATGGTTGGTATCTAGGAGGGGGCTTTGTAAAATTCCCCCTAAGCAATGCACTGGGAAGGGAAATTAAAATTAAGGTCATGTAATAATAGTTATTGCTTTTTTAATAGAGGAGGTCACTAAAGCAAGTTTTTATAGAGGAGGTCACTAAAGCAGGTTTTTATAGAGGAGGTCACTAAAGCAGGTTTTTATAGAGGAGGTCACTAAAGCAAGTTTTTATATAGGGGGTCACTAAAGCAGGTTTTTATAGAGGAGGTCACTAAAGCAGGTTTTTATAGAGGAGGTCACTAAAGCAGGTTTTTATAGAGGTCACTAAAGCAGGTTTTTATAGGGGAGGTCACTAAAGCAGGTTTTTATAGAGGAGGTCACTAAAGCAGGTTTTTATAGAGGAGGTCACTAAACAGGTTTTTATAGAGGAGGTCACTAAAGCAGGTTTTTATAGAGGTCACTAAAGCAGGTTTTTGTAGAGGAGGTCACTAAAGCAGGTTTTTATAGAGGAGGTCACTAAAGCAGGTTTTTATAGAGGGGGTCACTAAAGCAGGTTTTTATAGAGGAGGTCACTAAAGCAGGGTTTTATAGAGGGGGTCACTAAAGCAGGTTTTTATAGAGGAGGTCACTAAAGCAGGTTTTTATAGAGGTCACTAAAACAGGTTTTTATAGAGGAGGTCACTAAAGCAGGTTTTTATAGAGAAGGTCACTAAAGCAGGTTTTTATAGAGGAGGTCACTAAAGCAGGTTTTTATAGAGGAGGTCACTAAAGCAGGTTTTTATAGAGGAGGTCACTAAAGCAGGTTTTTATAGAGGAGGTCACTAAAGCAAGTTTTTATATAGGGGGTCACTAAAGCAGGTTTTTATAGAGGAGGTCACTAAAGCAGGTTTTTATAGAGGAGGTCACTAAAGCAGGTTTTTATAGAGGTCACTAAAGCAGGTTTTTATAGGGGAGGTCACTAAAGCAGGTTTTTATAGAGGAGGTCACTAAAGCAGGTGTTTATAGAGGAGGTCACTAAACAGGTTTTTATAGAGGAGGTCACTAAAGCAGGTTTTTATAGAGGTCACTAAAGCAGGTTTTTGTAGAGGAGGTCACTAAAGCAGGTTTTTATAGAGGAGGTCACTAAAGCAGGTTTTTATAGAGGAGGTCACTAAAGCAGGTTTTTATAGAGGTCACTAAAGCAGGTTTTTATAGAGGAGGTCACTAAAGCAGGTTTTTATAGAGGAGGTCACTAAAGCTGGTTTTTATAGAGGAGGTCACTAAAGCAGGGTTTTATAGAGGAGGTCACTAAAGAAGGTTTTTATAGAGGAGGTCACTAAAGTAGGTTTTTATAGAGGAGGTCACTAAAACAGGTTTTTATAGAGAAGGTCACTAAAGCAGGTTTTTATAGAGGAGATCACTAAAGCAGGTTTTTATAGAGGAGGTCACTAAAGCAGGTTTTTATAGGGGAGGTCACTAAAGCAGGTTTTTATAGAGGAGGTCACTAAAGCAGGTTTTTATAGAGGAGGTCACTAAAGCAGGTTTTTATAGAGGAGGTCACTAAAGCAGGTTTTTATAGAGGAGGTCACTAAAGCAGGTTTTTATAGAGGAGGTCACTAAAGCAGGTTTTTATAGAGGAGGTCACTAAAGCAGGTTTTTATAGAGGAGGTCACTAAAGCAGGTTTTTATAGAGGAGGTCACTAAAGCAGGTTTTTATAGAGGAGGTCGCTAAAGCAGGTTTTTATAGAGGAGGTCACTAAAGCAGGTTTTTATAGAGGAGGTCGCTAAAGCAGGTTTTTATAGAGGAGGTCACTAAAGCAGGTTTTTATAGAGGTCACTAAAGCAGGTTTTTATAGAGGAGGTCACTAAAGCAGGTTTTTATAGAGGTCACTAAAGCAGGTTTTTATAGAGGAGGTCACTGAAGCAGGTTTTTATAGAGGAGGTCACTAAAGCAGGTTTTTATAGAGGAGGTCACTAAAGCAGGTTTTTATAGAGGGGGTCACTAAAGCAGGTTTTTATAGAGGAGGTCACTAAAGCAGGTTTTTATAGAGGAGGTCACTAAAGCAGGTTTTTATAGAGGAGGTCACTAAAGCAGGTTTAACTGTACATGTTTTTATTTTTTTATTTTAGACGTTGATGAATGTTTATTGGGTACTGCTACATATCCAGCCAATTCTAGATGTGTCAATGAGAACCCAGGCTATACTCATCAGTGTTTGGATGGATATGCTTCATCTCAGTCCCTTTGTGTGGGTTAGTAAAATATGAATGTGCAGTCTTTCACTGACAATTGATTATTATATAATAATGCTTATTCTAGTCTACTATACCTTTTAAGGTTATTATAATATAACCATTAGCAAATGGTGTGTAAAAAATGTATTAACAAAATTGCAGTCCAGGTGTCAAATACAAATACCTGTTACCACTTGTACCTAAAAATCTTCAAGTTGACATGTTTAGTTTTAGTTCAAAGTTTTTTGCAATAACTTTTCAGGAAATCCATGTTCTCATCATTTCAAGAGATTTTTAACAATAAGGTTATGATGGTTGGTGTTTTCAAGAACTAATACTAAAATTTCAAGTAATAATAGGCCTGAAGATTGTATTGAATTACATTATTTTCTGATTTGTAGATGTCAATGAGTGTCAACTTCAAACTGACAGCTGTCATTCCACTCTTGGACAGTGTACAAACACAGAAGGGGCTTATACCTGCTCATGTATGACAGGTTACCAAGGAGATGGTATCACTTGCACTGGTAACTATAGTAATATTTATAGAAAACAGTTTTATACCTTTAATAATGGTGTCTATCTTTAAAGGGCTCAAGAATTGTAATGTAATTCAGTAACACCTGTCTTAAACAAGCTCACTTGGGACCAATCTTTTGGTTTTTTTTATAATCAGGAAAAGACAGGTGTTCAGATTAGACAGGCTAAATATGTTAATATTTCAGATATTGGAACTAATTTAAAGTTCAGTTTACACAGGTTTCTCAGTTTATTCAGGGTGCAGTTTTCAGAGGTATCTCTTACTTACTGCAAGTATTCAAGAAAATTTCTCTAAATTATACATTCCTTTTACTCACAAGATTTATTTTAATATTTTATGTCACCAGGATGGACACATGTTTTAATTTTTCTGGAGACAGTATCAATGGTGATATGTTTTTATGGTGAAATTTGTGTTTGAGTAACGACAGACCTTAAATCAACCATTATAATTTGACAAATTTATCATGTAGTGTGCATGTCAGCCATGTCTAAATATATTTATACATCTGTCATAAAATTAAAGACAGATAAAGAAGAAGAAAAGAGAGATTATAAAGATTAATTTTCCAAAACATTTAACATTGAATTATTAATTTTTCTTTTGATAGATATAGATGAATGTACCACTGGATCAAACTATTGTGATAAACAGATGGGGCGTGGCACATGTAACAACACAGCAGGTTCATACTCATGTGGATGTACGGCAGGGTATAGTCTGGCATCTAATGGATACACATGTAATGGTATGTTAACTGTAAGGTTTACTGCATGTACATGTAAATACATATAGATTATTGTCAGTTATAAAGGTTGAGACAGACATTATCACTATAATACCAGTGAGCCTGATAAGTATTTTCTTTTTCAATTAGATATTTCTAAAGTGGCCACAACCATTGTCAGACACAGTTAAACAGAATTCTCTATTTGGAACTTTTTTAGATCACTTGACTGAAGTCAATGTGAACTTTTGCCATCACATTGCATCCTTCTGTCCGTCATTGTTGAAATATCTCCTTATCATATACTTGTAGTTGATAAAGCTAAAATTTTACCCTGTAATAAAACTGAGTTTTGTTTAGAATAATAAGAGGAGTCATGTTTATTTCACCCAGTTTCACAAGAATGGTCCAAGCAGGCTGATAAAGCAAGTTTATTAACTGCTTCCGGAATGTTATTACATGCCTTTCCGTCAATGTCCGTAAGTTCACTTCGTGAATTTCTGGAAAATTGTGTTTAAAGACACGCCGGATTCAACTGTTTTATAAAATATTTGCAAAGAAAATTATTAACTACCAATTTCTCTCTTATGATATTGAAAGTGCTTAAAAAAATGTGCATTTATTGGATTTGCATATTAAAACAATAATTTTCTTGTTCTATAATTATGTACATGTATTTAATTCTAGCCAAAAATGACTCAACATTTTGGTACAAATCAGTTATTTCCTCTGTTGAAGTATATGATAAACAGATCATAACATGTCATTTTTCATATCATACCCTTTATCAGCCCTCGTTCATATATCATCCCTTGAGCCTATCGGCTCTCGGACTGATAAAGGGTATGATATGAAAAATGCCATGTAATAATATATTTCTATCACATGTTTCTCAAATATGAAGAAATTACAAATATATAAAGTTTACTACACTGTTTTATAACAATTTTTTTTCAGATATTGATGAATGTTCAGGGAGTGGACATGGGTGTCAAGTAGGCTGTGAAAATTTGCCTGGTACATACAGATGTACCTGTTTATCAGATTACCAGTTAGATGCAGATCAAAGGTCATGCAGAGGTTAGAATCAACCACAATTTTAGTAGATTTTTTCGTATGATTTCAAATTTCATATAAAATGGTTCATGATACCGTTTCAGTTCTTAATATTATACAACAAATAAATAATGAAATGAAGAAAAGAATAGCCTGTACAGAGGAAATATGAAGAAAAGAGTTCCAAAAGAAAACAAATCAGAATCAAAATTGACTTCCAACCCATCTTCTATGGTCACATTGAAATAAACAACATTGATTGATTGTAGTTGCTTAATGTCCAGCCTTAATTTTTCATGCATATTCATAATATAACATTGACATTCTTTATTTTATCACTACAAACTTGAGGCTCCAGAAAAAAATATAGTACACCCATGTTATACCACCATCTTTTGGACCAAATACATTTTTGTGATAAGTGAGGGTGGCAATATATAGTGAGAGAAATTTGTGTATTAGCTACATATATGATTTTTGAAAATTTGATGGTGATAAAAGATAAGGCAGATTAAAGAGGGGTGATTGATTGACTGATTGATTGATTGGTAATTAACACCAACTTTAACAGTATTTCAGCTATATCGTGGCGTGAAGACTAGGGGGTTGGGTGTAATGGGGGTACATTTTAGTAGTTCTTTTAGTGGAAAGTATGTATACTTCAACAGATGTCAGAACTAATCAGTTTAAAATTAACTTTTATCCTTTGTTAAATTTTTGTGTTTTTTTAGCTTTTCACTTTGTTTTTGTTTTCCATTCTTGTTGTTGGATGTTCTGTACTACAAAAGTAAATTATTAACAATTGTCCTGATTAGCCGAAGTACTAGTGGTAAGGAAAGCTCAAATAATTGGAGAGATTTTGGTTTGTTTTACAATATTTGTGTTTAAAATGTTTTAAAACTGTGGTTATGTAATTTACAGCGGATATTGAATGTAACGCCGGTCATGGTTGTGAGTACCAGTGTGCTAAAATAAACGGGGCAAATCAATGTAGTTGTCAGCTAGGATACCAGCTAGCTAATGATGGTCTTACATGTCAGGGTAAGTGGCTATAGATGTGTTTAGATGAGATGAAATAGAGAGAGTGAGTGATTGTTGTTTAATGCCAAATGAGCAATTTTTAAGCTATATCATGATGAGAACAAGTTACAATTTTTAAGCTATATCATGATGAGAACAAGTTACAATTTTTAAGCTATATCATGGTGAGAACAAGTTTCAATTTTTAAGCTATATCATGATGAGAACAAGTTACAATATTTAAGCTATATCATGGTGAGAACAAGTTACAATTTTTAAGCTATATCATAATGAGAACAAGTTACAATTTTTAAGCTATATCATGGTGAGAACAAGTTACAATTTTTAAGCTATATCATGATGAGAACAAGTTACAATTTTTAAGCTATATCATGATGAGAACAAGTTACAATTTTTAAGCTATATCATGATGAGAACAAGTTACAATTTTTAAGCTATATCATGGTGAGAACAAGTTACAATTTTTAAGCTATATCATGATGAGAACAAGTTACAATATTTAAGCTATATCATGGTGAGAACAAGTTACAATTTTTAAGCTATATCATGATGAGAACAAGTTACAATTTTTAAGCTATATCATGATGAGAACTAGTTACAATTTTTAAGCTATGTCATGATGAGAACAAGTTACAATTTTTAAGCTATATCATGGTGAGAACTAGTTACAATTTTTAAGCTATATCATGGTGAGAACTAGTTACAATTTTTAAGCTATATCATGGTGAGAACAAGTTACAATTTTTAAACTATATCATGGTGAGAACTAGTTACAATTTTTAAGCTATATCATGGTGAGAACAAGTTACAATTTTTAAGCTATATCATGGTGAGAACAAGTTACAATTTTTAAGCTATATCATGGTGAGAACTAGTTACAATTTTTAAGCTATATCATGGTGAGAACAAGTTACAATATTTAAGCTATATCATGATGAGAACAAGTTACAATTTTTTTTTAAGCTATATCATGGTGAGAACTAGTTACAATTTTTAAGCTATATCATGGTGAGAACAAGTTACAATTTTTAAGCTATATCATGGTGAGAACAAGTTACAATTTTTAAGCTATATCATGATGAGAACAAGTTACAATTTTTAAGCTATATCATGATGAGAACAAGTTACAATTTTTAAGCTATATCATGATGAGAACTAGTTACAATTTTTAAGCTATATCATGGTGAGAACTAGTTACAATTTTTAAGCTATATCATGGTGAGAACTAGTTACAATTTTTAAGCTATATCATGGTGAGAACAAGTTACAATTTTTAAGCTTTATCATCATGAGAACAAGTTACAATTTTTAAGCTATATCATGGTGAGAACTAGTTACAATTTTTAAGCTGTATCCTGGTGAGAACAAGTTACAATTTTTAAGCTATATCATGGTGAGAACAAGTTACAATTTTTAAGCTATATCATGATGAGAACAAGTTACAATTTTTAAGCTATATCATGGTGAGAACTAGTTACAATTTTTAATCTATATCATGGTGAGAACAAGTTACAATTTTTAAGCTATATCATGGTGAGAACAAGTTACAATTTTTAAGCTATATCATGATGAGAACAAGTTACAATTTTTAAGCTATATCATGATGAGAACAAGTTACAATTTTTAAGCTATATCATGATGAGAACAAGTTACAATGTTTAAGCTATATCATGATGAGAACAAGTTACAATTTTTAAGCTATATCATGATGAGAACAAGTTACAATTTTTAAGCTATATCATGGTGAGAACAAGTTACAATTTTTAAGCTATATCATGGTGAGAACAAGTTACAATTTTTAAGCTATATCATGATGAGAACAAGTTACAATTTTTAAGCTATATCATGATGAGAACAAGTTACAATTTTTAAGCTATATCATGATGAGAACAAGTTACAATTTTAAGCTATATCATGGTGAGAACAAGTTACAATTTTTAAGCTATATCATGATGAGAACAAGTTACAATTTTTAAGCTATATCATGATGAGAACAAGTTACAATTTTTAAGCTTTATCATGGTGAGAACAAGTTACAATTTTTAAGCTTTATCATGGTGAGAACAAGTTACAATCTATGAGATGATAATGATGTCTTCTTTGTACTAGACAAACATGCTTAGTTAGATTTTTATAGTCTCACCAATACAACAGTCTATGGATAGACATTTCACTCCATTCGTATACATTATGCTGATTCTGAACCAACCAACCAGTCTTTGCTATTTCTCCTTAACACTGTATGCTTAGCCCAAAGGACTGCAACAAATATCAATTTTATAGTGTATGGTTTGACCCCACAAGAATAAATATATAATTAAGGATTATGATATATAGTAAATACATAGAGATTAATACATGACCTTTTCCATATCAGCCCGGGTATCATCCCGAGACCCCCATATCAGCCCGAGACGCAGTCGAGGGTTGATATGGGTCGAGGGATGATAGCCGGAATGATATGGAAATTGTCATGTATTAATCTGTTTATCATATACTTCCGACAAATTGTTTTATGAAGCAAATAAACAAAATGAAATAATAAAATGAATTTATATGGAAGCTTAATTATGTATTCAACAGATACATTTTCAAAACACTATTGTCAAACAAGAGCATCTCTACCCCATAAATATTAATGGCAGCGTTTCCTATGAAGGCAATTTGAAACATGGAAAATTTAAATGTGATTCTTTAGTGTCGTTTTTTTTTAATTTACCGTGAATCATAACATGGCCATTGCCTGGGAATCGTTTTCATTCAAAATCATCTTACGTTCTTCGTGATATAATCATCTATCATCTAACGTTTCTATGATTTTTATTTAATGTTGTCTTCTTGACGACAATTTTTTCCCTCTCAACTCGATTTGTCAATAGTACAGGCATTCTTACTGCCATACTGGTCACCTCCACCCATGCTTGTTAACACAATTAGTAGGGAAGTAAGAAGTGTAAAACAACAAACATAAAACGTACTTTTAACAACTTACGTTTTAATTCATATTTCATATAAGTGTGATCATCATAATTTACTTCCCATGAAATGTGATTAGTAAAAAGTATTTTCCGTGAACCATTACAAGACCCCTATCTGCTACTCATCTTTGTACGTCAGTTAATGTTTGTAAACAGACGACGCCGGAAATACCACACACGATTATGGATTTTTTGCACGAGACATCCCTGATATGGGTTATCAGCCTGGGGGTGAAATTATGGCTAGTTTACTTCCGGTCATTACACATATGCAAAAACTATCATATTAATGCTAAGTATATGATAAATAAAAATAATAGTAAACTTATACTACATTCATCTACAGATAAACCTCTTTATGTCAAAGTGAAAGGGATCACAAATTTTACTTTAAATTAAACTACTATTCAAGCAATTCAAAATTACAATGGCTTATTTCATATCCATTTATGCAAGATACATTGTAACATCTAATTTGAGTTTGAAATAACAAGATTTGAAGAATGTTTCTGAAGTCAAGACATAAGTATTTGTTTTTGGGCAGCAGAGATGGCATTAACAATGTCAAGTTTTTGTTATGATGTCAGCTTTGTCATTACCATGTAACCAAGGCTTACCATAATCTACACATTGATCATGGAAGGTATTTATCCATCAGTCACCTTACCTTAATTTCAATTTCATGGAACACTGAATTTAGTTTATTGCTTGAAAAAAAAAATCCTACAAACAATTTGCATGGGACAAGCAAATCATTGTTCACATAATTTGTTTTTGTAAGAAAATGACATAATCACAACAGATTCCTAGCCTAACTGTTAGTTTAATTTGATCTTTTAAGACACAATTTAAAGAAATGAAACTTTTCTTCTTCTTTTTTTCCAGACATAGATGAATGTACAACAGCCAATGCTTCTAATTGTGATGCCACTCATGGAGTATGTACCAACACGATTGGTTTTTATAATTGTTCCTGTTCTAATAGTTATATTCTGGGTCCTGGAAACACTTGTACTGGTGAGTCATTGACTTAATTATACTATGGTTTATCACAGAATTTGTCTTCTTATAGTTATATTCTGGGGCCTGGAAACACTTGTACTGGTGAGTCATTGACTTAATTATACTATGGTTTATCACAGAATTTGTCTTCTTATAGTTATATTCTGGGGCCTGGAAACACTTGTACTGGTGAGTCATTGACTTAATTATACTATGGTTTATCACAGAATTTGTCTTCTAATAGTTATATCCCCTCTAGTTTACTTTCACCAACCCTATTTTGAAAGATTCCAGTATTTATTTTGCTTTTTGAAGAATTTCTAGATTTGAACAGGTAGTTTTGTTGATAGGGTTTGGTACTACAGTATTTCAGTTATATTGTGGGGATTTTATTGATGGGGGAAACTGAAGTACCCAGAGAAAGTCACAGACCAATCAGAGGTCCAATATTTACTTTAGAACTAGACCTATGAGTTGAACTCACAACTTTAGACACATTGAATAGGTAGATGTAAATCCAACTACAATATGACCAAGGCCATGACAAAATAAAAAAATAGAAATTTATTGAAATCAAGATTCCTAATAAATTTATTCAGTTGAAGAATTTAGCTCTTTCCGTTAGAAAATAAAACCTTATAAAGGATATTTTGTTAATGTTACAAACTTCAAATATATTTAAAGGGTGATTATTTAGAACATGTTAATGCTATTTTTGACAGATCGTGATGGTTTTTGGGGGAACTGGGGATCTTGGTCTACTTGTTCACTTACATGTGGATCAGGCTCATATACTCGTACAAGGACATGTAGTAATCCATCACAAGAAGGCAATGGAGCTCCTTGTCCAGGAACTAGTTCAGAGACAGAGACCTGTAATGATATAACTTGTCCATGTGAGTAGATATTACTAGACCTGACTGTCAATAGGGGAATCCTATGTGTTTTTTTAGTAGATTTTGTACGTACATAGTAGAAATTCTTCTTAAATTGTTTGCCGGAAGTTAAGTTAAGTTAAGCCGCACAAAAATATAGTCCACGAAAATCCAATATGGAAGACATACTAAGTAAAATCTAATCATGCAAAACTAATTAAAACTTTAATTGAAATATAGAAAATTGCTTAAAATATAACTTTATCAAACTTTCATGTAACTGACATGTGAAAAGTAGTGCGATTTATACGCCTAATGCATACAAGGTTATTTGCAGGGTAGCGAGAATGGCCGAGTAGTTACGATTGGATTTTTACTAGTACAAGGGTCTTCAAGGAATAGTACATAAACGTTTAAACCATTTAATTATATGAATTACCCATTTAGCTAATTATTACCAGGACTGTCCGTTACCAGCGGACCAAGGATTGTAAAGAAACACAAACAAGTTATCATGTAGTTTGTTCACATACGGTAGTATAGTGACGACATTCTGTAGAAAACGTGTGTCTGATCCATCTGTTGTTATTAACAATAAAACATGTTTAAACTAGTAAAGTGAATGCAGCATGTTTGTTTGATTACCACGAATATATTAGGTATAAATAATCATCTCAAGCAAGTGACAATCATTCAACCATACAATGTATCTACCCCACTGGATCCCGAAGGATACCAGATTGTATTAAATATTTTTTATATAAAGGTCTGAACATACAACCCAACTGTGTCTGTCAGAGTTAGATTTGATTGTCCTTCTTTCCAGTTCAAATTTGATTTTTTTTTGTTGAAAACAAACTGCAAAATTTTTAGAGAATGAATTGTTTTTATAAAATAAATACTTACCGTAAAAGTTTAGGAAGTTAATAAATATATTATTATCTTTTACAGCAACACCTGATGAAGCAGCTTATGCTGTTATATTTGAGATGACTGGATTAACTAAAAGTCAGGTAGGATTTAAATATGAGACTGGATATTCTTCTTTAAAAGGAACTTGTTCATGGGAGACAGCCAATAGGAGACAGGGTCACATGAGCCTGTCTCAGATAGGGAAATGTCCAATCAAATATATCGGTTTGTTTGATGTTACTTTTTTAACCATAATAAACTCTGTGAATGATTTGATGTCACAATTGAAATAATTTCAAAGAATTGCAATTTTTTCCCTTCAATTCTTAGTTCTGTGGAGTTTACTGTCATATTTTTTGGAAGAAATAGGTTCTACATTCCACCAAAATTGAAGTTGCGGTTATTCTCCATTCTATGTCTTTTACTCTTTTTCTGCTGCGCTCCACTCATGAAAAGATGGAATTTCTCACAACTCATGGAAGATATACCTGATGCTCTTATGGTTGCTAGAATGTTAGATCACCTTGTCTCACACTCGCCCTTAACAATGATAATATCTAAGTATCAATCACATTTATTTTGGTGAGACTCCTCTCACACCATCTGGCTCAAATATTTTTATTACTCACCCTTGGAAACCCTCAGTTTAGACAATAAATAATTGGGCCACCAGGGTTTGAAATAACATTGTTTCATGTTCCAAAGTTTGAGAGGTTCTATTAATCAATCATCATTAATGTATTTGATCATTGAATTTTCATATTACGTGGCTAAAGGCCATTTGAGATTTTTCCATGATTTGATGTCCAGCATCCGTCCTTGCATCCTTATAATGATAACATTTTCCCATTTTCATTTTCTCCTTTGAAATTACTAAACAAATTTGAGCCAAACTAGTGTGCAATGGTAACTTGGGAGTATCCTTTCAAATTAAATGTTATCAGCTCTGTCCTCCACAGATGCCATCTGCTACTAAAAATATAAATTTCTTCAAATGGCCAAAACCTCTACATTTTAAGCAGGAATAGATGTAACCAGGTTTCCTAGAAATGTTCAAAATTGTAATTTTGACAAGCTTGCAAGCAATGCAAATTTTGATTACCGGTATATCCGACAACTTTTTTCTATATCAATAAGGTCTTCTACTAGGAAAGGAATATTAAGATTTGTTCAAATGAAGTTGATCCTCCATTGTGAAGGGTTATTAGAAGGCCTGATAGAGAGAAATTAAGTAAAACTGAAGAAAGCAGAAATGTTATAATATTTGCTGTGCAGCATATTGTGATCTGTAGGATTAGATTATATAAACAAAAGTTCCAGTGTTTATGGGGTCAAAGGTCCAAAATTTAACATCGACTGCAAGAGAGAATTAAAAAGGAATGATTTTCTTAAGAAACAGGAATGGAAATGGCATAATTTAGTATAAATGGCACGAATCATCATTTTGATAAATAGATTGTAGCTTGCACAAGTAAAACCCCAGCTTCTTTATTCCCAGACCCTACTGGTCTAAAGTTTAAAACACAGTAGGATTCTATAGGAAATATTTTTTCTAAATCTTATTTAATGATAACCAGGAATCACCCAATTGAAATTATTTGGTATGAAGCTACATTGTGATCTGAAGATTAAATTTAATACAAAAATGTACCAGTAACGTAAATAACCAAGGGTAATTAGGTTCTAGTCTTGGGAGATCATGATTTAACTTATGCTGTGGTATTCAATGATTCAGTAAATCTTCTTGACCGGATGAACGATGATATAGACTCATGTGGGCCTCTAGTTTTAAAGTTGTATGAATTGTTAATTATGTCATTTTAAAAAGAACCTCTTTAATGTTATGTTACTATTTTTTTACAGTTAAGCAGTGTAGAATCATCATTTAAACAACTGGTTGCTGATAGTGTCAATACATATTGTAATTATAATGTATCAACTGTACAACAATGTTGTCAGTCTAGTACAAGTTACACGTAAGTTTAACCAGCAGTGTGGATACAATGTTGTCAATCTAGTACAAGTTACACGTAAGTTTAACCGGCAGTGTGAATACAATGTTGTCAGTCTAGTACAAGTTACACGTAAGTTTAACCAGCAGTGTGAATACAATGTTGTCAATCTAGTACAAGTTACACATAAGTTTAACCAGCAGTGTGAATACAATGTTGTCAGTCTAGTACAAGTTACACGTAAGTTTAACCAGCAGTGTGAATACAATGTTGTCAATCTAGTACAAGTTACACGTAAGTTTTACCAGCAGTGTGAATACAATGTTGTCAGTCTAGTACAAGTTACACGTAAGTTTAACCAGCAGTGTGAATACAATGTTGTCAATCTAGTACAAGTTACACGTAAGTTTAACCAGCAGTGTGAATACAATGTTGTCAGTCTAGTACAAGTTACACGTAAGTTTAACCAGCAGTGTGAATACAATGTTGTCAGTCTAGTACAAGTTACACGTAAGTTTAACCAGCAGTGTGAATACAATGTTGTCAGTCTAGTACAAGTTATGTGTAAGTTTTACCAGCAGTGTGAATACAATGTTGTCAGTCTAGTACAAGTTACGTGTAAGTTTTACCAGCAGTGTGAATACAATGTTGTCAGTCTAGTACAAGTTACACGTAAGTTTTACCAGCAGTGTGAATACTATGTTGTCAGTCTAGTACAAGTTATGTGTAAGTTTTACCAGCAGTGTGAATACAATGTTGTCAGTCTAGTACAAGTTACGTGTAAGTTTTACCAGCAGTGTGAATACAATGTTGTCAGTCTAGTACAAGTTACGTATAAGTTTTACCAGCAGTGTCAATACAATGTTGTCAGTCTAGTACAAGTTATGTGTAAGTTTTAAAACCAGCAGTGTGAATACAATGTTGTCAGTCTAGTACAAGTTATGTATAAGTTTTGCCAGTAGTGTCAATACAATGTTGTCAGTCTAGTACAAGTTACGTGTAAGTTTTACCAGCAGTGTGAATACAATGTTGTCAGTCTAGTACAAGTTACGTATAAGTTTTACCAGCAGTGTGAATACAATGTTGTCAGTCTAGTACAAGTTACGTGTAAGTTTAACCAGCAGTGTGAATACAATGTTGTCAGTCTAGTACAAGTTACACGTAAGTTTTACCAGCAGTGTGAATACAATGTTGTCAATCTAGTACAAGTGACACGTAAGTTTAACCAACAGTGTGAATACAATGTTGTCAGTCTAGTACAAGTTACACGTAAGTTTAACCAGCAGTGTGAATACAATGTTGTCAGTCTAGTACAAGTTACATGTAAGTTTAACCAGCAGTGTGAATACAATGTTGTCAGTCTAGTACAAGTTACACGTAAGTTTTACCAGCAGTGTGAATACAATGTTGTCAGTCTAGTACAAGTTACACGTAAGTTTAACCAGCAGTGTGAATACAATGTTGTCAGTCTAGTACAAGTTATGTGTAAGTTTTACCAGCAGTGTGAATACAATGTTGTCAGTCTAGTACAAGTTACATGTAAGTTTAACCAGCAGTGTGAATACAATGTTGTCAGTCTAGTACAAGTTACACGTAAGTTTAACCAGCAGTGTGAATACAATGTTGTCAGTCTAGTACAAGTTACACGTAAGTTTTACCAGCAGTGTCAATACAATGTTGTCAGTCTAGTACAAGTTACGTGTAAGTTTTACCAGCAGTGTGAATACAATGTTGTCAGTCTAGTACAAGTTACGTGTAAGTTTTACCAGCAGTGTGAATACAATGTTGTCAGTCTAGTACAAGTTACACGTAAGTTTAACCAGCAGTGTGAATACAATGTTGTCAGTCTAGTACAAGTTACACGTAAGTTTTACCAGCAGTGTGAATACAATGTTGTCAATCTAGTACAAGTTACACGTAAGTTTAACCAGCAGTGTGAATACAATGTTGTCAGTCTAGTACAAGTTACGTGTAAGTTTTACCAGCAGTGTGAATACAATGTTGTCAGTCTAGTACAAGTTACACGTAAGTTTAACCAGCAGTGTGAATACAATGTTGTCAATCTAGTACAAGTTACGTGTAAGTTTTACCAGCAGTGTCAATACAATGTTGTCAGTCTAGTACAAGTTATGTGTAAGTTTTACCAGCAGTGTGAATACAATGTTGTCAGTCTAGTACAAGTTACGTGTAAGTTTTACCAGCAGTGTGAATACAATGTTGTCAGTCTAGTACAAGTTACACGTAAGTTTAACCAGCAGTGTGAATACAATGTTGTCAGTCTAGTACAAGTTACACGTAAGTTTAACCAGCAGTGTGAATACAATGTTGTCAGTCTAGTACAAGTTACACGTAAGTTTAACCAGCAGTGTGAATACAATGTTGTCAGTCTAGTACAAGTTACACGTAAGTTTTACCAGCAGTGTGAATACAATGTTGTCAATCTAGTACAAGTTACACGTAAGTTTAACCAGCAGTGTGAATACAATGTTGTCAGTCTAGTACAAGTTACGTGTAAGTTTTACCAGCAGTGTGAATACAATGTTGTCAGTCTAGTACAAGTTACACGTAAGTTTAACCAGCAGTGTGAATACAATGTTGTCAGTCTAGTACAAGTTACACGTAAGTTTAACCAGCAGTGTGAATACAATGTTGTCAGTCTAGTACAAGTTACACGTAAGTTTTACCAGCAGTGTCAATACAATGTTGTCAGTCTAGTACAAGTTACGTGTAAGTTTTACCAGCAGTGTGAATACAATGTTGTCAGTCTAGTACAAGTTACGTGTAAGTTTTACCAGCAGTGTGAATACAATGTTGTCAGTCTAGTACAAGTTACGTGTAAGTTTAACCAGCAGTGTGAATACAATGTTGTCAGTCTAGTACAAGTTACACGTAAGTTTTACCAGCAGTGTGAATACAATGTTGTCAATCTAGTACAAGTTACACGTAAGTTTAACCAGCAGTGTGAATACAATGTTGTCAGTCTAGTACAAGTTACGTGTAAGTTTTACCAGCAGTGTGAATACAATGTTGTCAGTCTAGTACAAGTTACACGTAAGTTTAACCAGCAGTGTGAATACAATGTTGTCAGTCTAGTACAAGTTACACGTAAGTTTTACCAGCAGTGTGAATACAATGTTGTCAATCTAGTACAAGTTACGTGTAAGTTTTACCAGCAGTGTCAATACAATGTTGTCAGTCTAGTACAAGTTATGTGTAAGTTTTACCAGCAGTGTGAATACAATGTTGTCAGTCTAGTACAAGTTACGTGTAAGTTTTACCAGCAGTGTGAATACAATGTTGTCAGTCTAGTACAAGTTACACGTAAGTTTAACCAGCAGTGTGAATACAATGTTGTCAGTCTAGTACAAGTTGCACGTAAGTTTTACCAGCAGTGTGAATACAATGTTGTCAATCTAGTACAAGTTACACGTAAGTTTAACCAGCAGTGTGAATACAATGTTGTCAGTCTAGTACAAGTTACGTGTAAGTTTTACCAGCAGTGTGAATACTATGTTGTCAGTCTAGTACAAATTACGTGTAAGTTTTACCAGCAGTGTGAATACAATGTTGTCAGTCTAGTACAAGTTACACGTAAGTTTTACCAGCAGTGTCAATACAATGTTGTCAGTTTAGTACAAGTTACGTGTAAGTTTAGCCAGCAGTGTGAATACAATGTTGTCAGTCTAGTACCAGTTACATGTAAGTTTTACCAGCAGTGTGAATACTATGTTGTCAGTCTAGTACAAGTTACATGTAAGTTTTACCAGCAGTGTGAATACTATGTTGTCAGTCCAGTACAAGTTACGTGTAAGTTTTACCAGCAGTGTGAATACAATGTTGTCAGTCTAGTACAAGTTACACGTAAGTTAACCAGCAGTATGAATACAATGTTGTCAGTCTAGTACAAGTTACGTGTAAGTTTAACCAGCAGTGTGAATACAATGTTGTCAATCTAGTACAAGTTACGTGTAAGTTTTACCAGCAGTGTCAATACAATGTTGTCAGTCTAGTACAAGTTACGTGTAAGTTTTACCAGCAGTGTCAATACAATGTTGTCAGTCTAGTACAAGTTACGTGTAAGTTTTACCAGCAGTGTCAATACAATGTTGTCAGTCTAGTACAAGTTATGTGTAAGTTTTAAAACCAGCAGTGTGAATACAATGTTGTCAGTCTAGTACAAGTTACGTATAAGTTTTACCAGCAGTGTCAATACAATGTTGTCAGTCTAGTACAAGTTACGTATAAGTTTTACCAGCAGTGTCAATACAATGTTGTCAGTCTAGTACAAGTTATGTGTAAGTTTTAAAACCAGCAGTGTGAATACAATGTTGTCAGTCTAGTACAAGTTACGTGTAAGTTTTACCAGCAGTGTGAATACAATGTTGTCAGTCTAGTACAAGTTACGTGTAAGTTTTACCAGCAGTGTGAATACAATGTTGTCAGTCTAGTACAAGTTACGTGTAAGTTTTACCAGCAGTGTGAATACAATGTTGTCAGTCTAGTACAAGTTACGTGTAAGTTTTACCAGCAGTGTGAATACAATGTTGTCAGTCTAGTACAAGTTACGTGTAAGTTTTACCAGCAGTGTGAATACAATGTTGTCAGTCTAGTACAAGTTACGTGTAAGTTTTACCAGCAGTGTCAATACAATGTTGTCAGTCTAGTACAAGTTATGTGTAAGTTTAAAACCAGCAGTGTGAATACAATGTTGTCAGTCTAGTACAAGTTACGTATAAGTTTTACCAGCAGTGTCAATACAATGTTGTCAGTCTAGTACAAGTTACGTGTAAGTTTTACCAGCAGTGTCAATACAATGTTGTCAGTCTAGTACAAGTTATGTGTAAGTTTTAAAACCAGCAGTGTGAAAAACATAAACCCATATGGGAAAAAGGGTTTAAAGTTATTCTTATTTGAAATTGCAAAACCTCATTCTGTCATAGCTGTGATTGTATGTTAGTTATGTGTAATAGTAATGAAATAAATTCTAGCAAAATTTCATTTTATTTTAACAGGCCAGACCCAAATAATCCATTGATCCACACTAGTAGTAGTAACATATTGTATGGAGGAAACACCCCTATAGAGACAAATGGTACACTCCTTATCATGATTGTTGTCAAATATGAAGCTACTAACCAGCTTTGTACAACAGCATCAGCAGCAGCAGGTCGTCGTCGGAGATCTGTAACACTTGGCAATCTAGAGTTAGCTCTTCCTCAAGATGTACTTCAACAGATAATAGCTAACCCATCATTGTAAGTACTTCTGTCTGTCAAGTTCATGGCTGTGTTAAAGTGAATCTGTATAAGTACTTCTGTCTATCAAGTTCATTGCTCTGTTAAAGTGAATTTGTATAAGTACTTCTGTCTATCAAGTTCATTGCTCTGTTAAAGTGAATTTATATAAGTACTTCTGTCTATCAAGTTCATTGCTCTGTTAAAGTGAATTTGTATAAGTACTTCTGTCTATCAAGTTCATTGCTCTGTTAAAGTGAATTTATATAAGTACTTCTGTCTGTCAAGTTCATGGCTCTGTTAAAGTGAATTTGTATAAGTACTTCTGTCTCAAATTCATTGCTCTGTTAAAGTGAATTTGTATAAGTACTTCTGTCTATCAAGTTCATTGCTCTGTTAAAGTGAATTTGTATAAGTACTTCTGTCTATCAAGGTCATTGCTCTGTTAAAGTGAATTTATATAAGTACTTCTGTCTATCAAGTTCATGGCTCTGTTAAAGTGAATTTGTATAAGTACTTCTGTCTATCAAGTTCATTGCTCTGTTAAAGTGAATTTGTATAAGTACTTCTGTCTATCAAGTTCATTGCTCTGTTAAAGTGAATTTATATAAGTACTTCTGTCTGTCAAGTTCATTGTTCTGTTAAAGTGAATTTATATAAGTACTTCTGTCTGTCAAGTTCATGACTCTGTTAAAGTGAATCTGTATAAGTACTTCTGTCTATCAAGTTCATTGCTCTGTTAAAGTGAATTTGTATAAGTACTTCTGTCTATCAAGTTCATTGCTCTGTTAAAGTGAATTTGTATAAGTACTTCTGTCTATCAAGTTCATTGCTCTGTTAAAGTGAATTTGTATAAGTACTTCTGTCTGTCAAGTTCATTGCTCTGTTAAAGTGAATTTATATAAATACTTCTGTCTGTCAAGTTCATGGCTCTGTTAAAGTGAATTTGTATAAGTACTTCTGTCTGTCAAGTTCATTGCTCTGTTAAAGTGAATTTATATAAATACTTCTGTCTGTCAAGTTCATGGCTCTGTTAAAGTGAATTTGTATAAGTACTTCTGTCTATCAAGTTCATTGCTCTGTTAAAGTGAATTTGTATAAGTACTTCTGTCTATCAAGTTCATTGCTCTGTTAAAGTGAATTTATATAAGTACTTCTGTCTGTCAAGTTCATGGCTGTGTTAAAGTGAATTTGTATAAGTACTTCTGTCTGTCAAGTTCATTGCTCTGTTAAAGTGAATTTATATAAATACTTCTGTCTGTCAAGTTCATGGCTCTGTTAAAGTGAATTTGTATAAGTACTTCTGTCTATCAAGTTCATGGCTCTGTTAAAGTGAATTTGTATAAGTACTTCTGTCTATCAAGTTGATGGCTCTGTTAAAGTGAATTTGTATAAGTACTTCTGTCTATCAAGTTCATTGCTCTGTTAAAGTGAATTTATATAAGTACTTCTGTCTATCAAGTTCATGGCTCTGTTAAAGTGAATTTGTATAAGTACTTCTGTCTATCAAGTTCATGGCTCTGTTAAAGTGAATTTGTATAAGTACTTCTGTCTATCAAGTTCATTGCTCTGTTAAAGTGAATTTATATAAGTACTTCTGTCTATCAAGTTCATTGCTCTGTTAAAGTGAATTTATACAAGTACTTCTGTCTATCAAGTTCATGGCTCTGTTAAAGTGAATTTATATAAGTACTTCTGTCTGTCAAGTTCATTGCTCTGTTAAAGTGAATTTGTATAAGTACTTCTGTCTATCAAGTTCATGGCTCTGTTAAAGTGAATTTATATAAGTACTTCTGTCTGTCAAGTTCATGGCTCTGTTAAAGTGAATTTGTATAAGTACTTCTGTCTATCAAGTTCATGGCTCTGTTAAAGTGAATTTATACAAGTACTTCTGTCTGTCAAGTTCATTGCTCTGTTAAAGTGAATTTATATAAGTACTTCTGTCTGTCAAGTTCATGGCTCTGTTAAAGTGAATTTGTATAAGTACTTCTGTCTATCAAGTTCATGGCTCTGTTAAAGTGAATTTATACAAGTACTTCTGTCTGTCAAGTTCATTGCTCTGTTAAAGTGAATTTATATAAGTACTTCTGTCTGTCGAGTTCATTGCTCTGTTAAAGTGAATTTGTATAAGTACTTCTGTCTATCAAGTTCATTGCTCTGTTAAAGTGAATTTGTATAAGTACTTCTGTCTGTCAAGTTCATGGCTCTGTTAAAGTGAATTTGGAATATAAAAAAACTATTTTGACCCAAAAATGCATATTACTGTCAACCTGTCAAAACTGAACCCTGGATAAAACAAAATCCTGTATAAACTGAACTTAAATAAAGTCCCAATGTAGGAAATCTTTGTTGGTTTAACCTGTATAAATGAAGCACCTTTATATTCTGAATGTAAATGTCTCAAGGAGATTTGATTTACACATGTTTCACTGTATTTACATATCTTCATGTTAAGGGTCTTTGTTATTTTTCAGACAAAACACATTAACCACATCACTAGTAAATACAATTAATGCAACTTTAGGAGTAACCCTTAGCATAACAGTATCAAGTGTGACATTAGTGACAACAACCACAGCTGACCCTACTACAACACAGGTATGTCAGTTATACTATATCAGTGACAACAACCCCAGCTGTCCCTACTACAACACAGGTATGTCAGTTATACTATATCAGTGACAACAACCCCAGCTGTCCCTACTACAACACAGGTATGTCAGTTATACTATATCAGTGACAACAACCCCAGCTGTCCCTACTACAACACAGGTATGTCAGTTATACTATATCAGTGACAACAACCACAGCTGTCCCTACTACAACACAGGTATGTCAGTTATACTATATCAGTGACAACAACCACAGCTGTCCCTACTACAACACAGGTATGTCAGTTATACTATATCAGTGACAACAACCACAGCTGTCCCTACTACAACACGGGTATGTCAGTTATACTATATCAGTGACAACAACCACAGCTGTCCCTACTACAACACGGGTATGTCAGTTATACTATATCAGTGACAACAACCACAGCTGTCCCTACTACAACACAGGTATGTCAGTTATACTATATCAGTGACAACAACCCCAGCTGACCCTACTACAACACAGGTATGTCAGTTATACTATATCAGTGACAACAACCCCAGCTGTCCCTACTACAACACAGGTATGTCAGTTATACTATATCAGTGACAACAACCACAGCTGTCCCTACTACAACACAGGTATGTCAGTTATACTATATCAGTGACAACAACCACAGCTGTCCCTACTACAACACAGGTATGTCAGTTATACTATATCAGTGACAACAACCACAGCTGTCCCTACTACAACACAGGTATGTCAGTTATACTATATCAGTGACAACAACCACAGCTGTCCCTACTACAACACAGGTATGTCAGTTATACTATATCAGTGACAACAACCACAGCTGTCCCTACTACAACACAGGTATGTCAGTTATACTATATCAGTGACAACAACCACAGCTGTCCCTACTACAACACGGGTATGTCAGTTATACTATATCAGTGACAACAACCACAGCTGACCCTACTACAACACAGGTATTGTCAGTTATAATATATCAGTGACAACAACCACAGCTGTCCCTACTACAACACATGTATGTCAGTTATACTATATCAGTGACAACAACCACAGCTGTCCCTACTACAACACAGGTATGTCAGTTATACTATTTCAGTGACAACAACCACAGCTGTCCCTACTACAACACAGGTATGTCAGTTATACTATATCAGTGACAACAACCACAGCTGTCCCTACTACAACACAGGTATGTCAGTTATACTATATCAGTGACAACAACCACAGCTGTCCCTACTACAACACGGGTATGTCAGTTATACTATATCAGTGACAACAACCACAGCTGTCCCTACTACAACACAGGTATGTCAGTTATACTATATCAGTGACAACAACCACAGCTGTCCCTACTACAACACAGGTATATCAGTTATACTATATCAGTGACAACAACCACAGCTGTCCCTACTACAACACGGGTATGTCAGTTATACTATATCAGTGACAACAACCACAGCTGTCCCTACTACAACACAGGTATGTCAGTTATACTATATCAGTGACAACAACCCCAGCTGACCCTACTACAACACAGGGATGTCAGTTATACTATATCAGTGACAACAACCACAGCTGTCCCTACTACAACACAGGTATGTCAGTTATACTATTTCAGTGACAACAACCACAGCTGACCCTACTACAACACAGGTATGTCAGTTATACTATATCAGTGACAACAACCACAGCTGTCCCTACTACAACACAGGTATGTCAGTTATACTATATCAGTGACAACAACCACAGCTGTCCCTACTACAACACAGGTATGTCAGTTATACTATATCAGTGACAACAACCACAGCTGCCCCTACTACAACACAGGTATGTCAGTTATACTATATCAGTGACAACAACCACAGCTGTCCCTACTACAACACAGGTATGTCAGTTATACTATATCAGTGACAATAACCACAGCTGTCCCTACTGCAACACAGGTATGTCAGTTATACGATATCAGTGACAACAACCACAGCTGACCCTACTACAACACAGGTATGTCAGTTATACTATATCAGTGACAACAACCACAGCTGTCCCTACTACAACACGGGTATGTCAGTTATACTATATCAGTGACAACAACCACAGCTGTCCCTACTACAACACAGGTATGTCAGTTATACTATATCAGTGACAACAACCACAGCTGTCCCTACTACAACACGGGTATGTCAGTTATACTATATCAGTAACAACAACCACAGCTGTCCCTACTACAACACAGGTATGTCAGTTATACTATATCAGTGACAACAGCCACAGCTGTCCCTACTACAACATGGGTATGTCAGTTATACTATATCAGTGACAACAACCACAGCTGCCCCTACTACAACACAGGTATGTCCGTTATACTATATCAGTGACAACAACCACAGCTGTCCCTACTACAACACAGGTATGTCAGTTATACTATATCAGTGACAACAACCACAGCTGTCCCTACTACAACACAGGTATGTCAGTTATACTATATCAGTGACAACAACCACAGCTGTCCCTACTACAACACGGGTATGTCAGTTATACTATATCAGTGACAACAACCACAGCTGACCCTACTACAACACGGGTATGTCAGTTATACTGTATCAGTGACAACAACCACAGCTGTCCCTACTACAACACAGGTATGTCAGTTATACTATATCAGTGACAACAACCACAGCTGTCCCTACTACAACACAGGTATGTCAGTTATACTATATCAGTGACAACAACCACAGCTGTCCCTACTACAACACAGGTATGTCAGTTATACTATATCAGTGACAACAACCACAGCTGTCCCTACTACAACACAGGTATGTCAGTTATACTATATCAGTGACAACAACCACAGCTGTCCCTACTACAACACAGGTATGTCAGTTATACTATATCAGTAACAACAACCACAGCTGTCCCTACTACAACACAGGTATGTCAGTTATACTATATCAGTGACAACAGCCACAGCTGTCCCTACTACAACACGGGTATGTCAGTTATACTATATCAGTGACAACAACCACAGCTGCCCCTACTACAACACAGGTATGTCAGTTATACTATATCAGTGACAACAACCACAGCTGTCCCTACTACAACACAGGTATGTCAGTTATACTATATCAGTGACAATAACCACAGCTGTCCCTACTACAACACAGGTATGTCAGTTATACTATATCAGTGACAATAACCACAGCTGTCCCTACTACAACACAGGTATGTCAGTTATACTATATCAGTGACAACAACCACAGCTGACCCTACTACAACACGGGTATGTCAGTTATACTATATCAGTGACAACAACCACAGCTGTCCCTACTACAACATGGGTATGTCAGTTATACTATATCAGTGACAACAACCACAGCTGTCCCTACTACAACACGTGTATGTCAGTTATACTATATCAGTGACAACAACCACAGCTGTCCCTACTACAACACAGGTATGTCAGTTATACTATATCAGTGACAACAACCACAGCTGTCCCTACTACAACACAGGTATGTCAGTTATACTATATCAGTGACAACAACCACAGCTGTCCCTACTACAACACAGGTATGTCAGTTATACTATATCAGTGACAACAACCACAGCTGTCCCTACTACAACACAGGTATGTCAGTTATACTATATCAGTGACAACAACCACAGCTGTCCCTACTACAACACAGGTATGTCAGTTATACTATATCAGTGACAACAACCACAGCTGTCCCTACTACAACACAGGTATGTCAGTTATACTATATCAGTGACAACAACCACAGCTGACCCTACTACAACACAGGTATATCAGTTATAATATATCAGTGACAACAACCACAGCTGTCCCTACTACAACACAGGTATGTCAGTTATACTATATCAGTGACAACAACCACAGCTGTCCCTACTACAACACAGGTATGTCAGTTATATTATTTCAGTGACAACAACCACAGCTGTCCCTACTACAACACAGGTATGTCAGTTATACTATATCAGTGACAACAACCACAGCTGTCCCTACTACAACACAGATATGTCAGTTATACTATATCAGTGACAACAACCACAGCTGTCCCTACTACAACACGGGTATGTCAGTTATACTATATCAGTGACAACAACCACAGCTGTCCCTACTACAACACAGGTATGTCAGTTATACTATATCAGTGACAACAACCACAGCTGTCCCTACTACAACACAGGTATATCAGTTATACTATATCAGTGACAACAACCACAGCTGTCCCTACTACAACACAGGTATGTCAGTTATACTATATCAGTGAGAACAACCACAGCTGTCCCTACTACAACACAGGTATGTCAGTTATACTATATCAGTGACAACAACCACAGCTGTCCCTACTACAACACAGGTATGTCAGTTATACTATATCAGTGACAACAACCACAGCTGTCCCTACTACAACACAGGTATGTCAGTTATACTATATCAGTGACAACAACCACAGCTGTCCCTACTACAACACAGGTATGTCAGTTATACTATATCAGTGACAACAACCACAGCTGTCCCTACTACAACACAGGTATGTCAGTTATACTATATCAGTGACAACAACCACAGCTGTCCCTACTACAACACAGGTATGTCAGTTATACTATATCAGTGACAACAACCACAGCTGTCCCTACTACAACTCAGGTATGTCAGTTATACTATATCAGTGACAACAACCACAGCTGTCCCTACTACAACACGGGTATGTCAGTTATACTATATCAGTGAAAACAACCACAGCTGTCCCTACTACAACACAGGTATGTCAGTTATACTATATCAGTGACAACAACCACAGCTGTCCCTACTACAACACGGGTATGTCAGTTATACTATATCAGTGACAACAACCACAGCTGTCCCTACTACAACACAGGTATGTCAGTTATACTATATCAGTGACAACAACCACAGCTGTCCCTACTACAACACAGGTATGTCAGTTATACTATATCAGTGACAACAACCACAGCTGTCCCTACTACAACACGGGTATGTCAGTTATACTATATCAGTGACAACAACCACAGCTGTCCCTACTACAACACAGGTATGTCAGTTATACTATATCAGTGACAACAACCACAGCTCTCCCTACTACAACACGGGTATGTCAGTTATACTATATCAGTGACAACAACCACAGCTGTCCCTACTACAACACAGGTATGTCAGTTATACTATATCAGTGACAACAACCACAGCTGTCCCTACTACAACACAGGTATGTCAGTTATACTATATCAGTAACAACAACCACAGCTGTCCCTACTACAACACAGGTATGTCAGTTATACTATATCAGTGACAACAGCCACAGCTGTCCCTACTACAACACGGGTATGTCAGTTATACTATATCAGTGACAACAACCACAGCTGCCCCTACTACAACACAGGTATGTCAGTTATACTATATCAGTGACAACAACCACAGCTGTCCCTACTACAACACAGGTATGTCAGTTATACTATATCAGTGACAATAACCACAGCTGTCCCTACTACAACACAGGTATGTCAGTTATACTATATCAGTGACAATAACCACAGCTGTCCCTACTACAACACAGGTATGTCAGTTATACTATATCAGTGACAACAACCACAGCTGACCCTACTACAACACAGGTATGTCAGTTATACTATATCAGTGACAACAACCACAGCTGTCCCTACTACAACACAGGTATGTCAGTTATACTATATCAGTGACAACAACCACAGCTGTCCCTACTACAACACAGGTATGTCAGTTATACTATATCAGTGACAACAACCACAGCTGTCCCTACTACAACACAGGAATGTCAGTTATACTATATCAGTGACAACAACCACAGCTGTCCCTACTACAACACGGGTATGTCAGTTATACTATATCAGTGACAACAACCACAGCTGTCCCTACTACAACGCAGGTATGTCAGTTATACTATATCAGTGACAACAACCACAGCTGTCCCTACTACAACACAGGTATGTCAGTTATACTATATCAGTGACAACAACCACAGCTGTCCCTACTACAACACGGGTATGTCAGTTATACTATATCAGTGACAACAACCACAGCTGTCCCTACTACAACACAGGTATGTCAGTTATACTATATCAGTGACAACAACCACAGCTCTCCCTACTACAACACGGGTATGTCAGTTATACTATATCAGTGACAACAACCACAGCTGTCCCTACTACAACACAGGTATGTCAGTTATACTATATCAGTGACAACAACCACAGCTGTCCCTACTACAACACAGGTATGTCAGTTATACTATATCAGTAACAACAACCACAGCTGTCCCTACTACAACACAGGTATGTCAGTTATACTATATCAGTGACAACAGCCACAGCTGTCCCTACTACAACACGGGTATGTCAGTTATACTATATCAGTGACAACAACCACAGCTGCCCCTACTACAACACAGGTATGTCAGTTATACTATATCAGTGACAACAACCACAGCTGTCCCTACTACAACACAGGTATGTCAGTTATACTATATCAGTGACAATAACCACAGCTGTCCCTACTACAACACAGGTATGTCAGTTATACTATATCAGTGACAATAACCACAGCTGTCCCTACTACAACACAGGTATGTCAGTTATACTATATCAGTGACAACAACCACAGCTGACCCTACTACAACACAGGTATGTCAGTTATACTATATCAGTGACAACAACCACAGCTGTCCCTACTACAACACGGGTATGTCAGTTATACTATATCAGTGACAACAACCACAGCTGTCCCTACTACAACACAGGTATGTCAGTTATACTATATCAGTGACAACAACCACAGCTGTCCCTACTACAACACAGGTATGTCAGTTATACTATATCAGTGACAACAACCACAGCTGTCCCTACTACAACACGGGTATGTCAGTTATACTATATCAGTGACAACAACCACAGCTGTCCCTACTACAACACAGGTATGTCAGTTATACTATATCAGTGACAACAACCACAGCTCTCCCTACTACAACACGGGTATGTCAGTTATACTATATCAGTGACAACAACCACAGCTGTCCCTACTACAACACAGGTATGTCAGTTATACTATATCAGTGACAACAACCACAGCTGTCCCTACTACAACACAGGTATGTCAGTTATACTATATCAGTAACAACAACCACAGCTGTCCCTACTACAACACAGGTATGTCAGTTATACTATATCAGTGACAACAGCCACAGCTGTCCCTACTACAACACGGGTATGTCAGTTATACTATATCAGTGACAACAACCACAGCTGCCCCTACTACAACACAGGTATGTCAGTTATACTATATCAGTGACAACAACCACAGCTGTCCCTACTACAACACAGGTATGTCAGTTATACTATATCAGTGACAATAACCACAGCTGTCCCTACTACAACACAGGTATGTCAGTTATACTATATCAGTGACAATAACCACAGCTGTCCCTACTACAACACAGGTATGTCAGTTATACTATATCAGTGACAACAACCACAGCTGACCCTACTACAACACAGGTATGTCAGTTATACTATATCAGTGACAACAACCACAGCTGTCCCTACTACAACACAGGTATGTCAGTTATACTATATCAGTGACAACAACCACAGCTGTCCCTACTACAACACAGGTATGTCAGTTATACTATATCAGTGACAACAACCACAGCTGTCCCTACTACAACACAGGTATGTCAGTTATACTATATCAGTGACAACAACCACAGCTGTCCCTACTACAACACAGGTATGTCAGTTATACTATATCAGTGACAACAACCACAGCTGACCCTACTACAACACAGGTATATCAGTTATAATATATCAGTGACAACAACCACAGCTGTCCCTACTACAACACAGGTATGTCAGTTATACTATATCAGTGACAACAACCACAGCTGTCCCTACTACAACACAGGTATGTCAGTTATACTATTTCAGTGACAACAACCACAGCTGTCCCTACTACAACACAGGTATGTCAGTTATACTATATCAGTGACAACAACCACAGCTGTCCCTACTACAACACAGATATGTCAGTTATACTATATCAGTGACAACAACCACAGCTGTCCCTACTACAACACGGGTATGTCAGTTATACTATATCAGTGACAACAACCACAGCTGTCCCTACTACAACACAGGTATGTCAGTTATACTATATCAGTGACAACAACCACAGCTGTCCCTACTACAACACAGGTATATCAGTTATACTATATCAGTGACAACAACCACAGCTGTCCCTACTACAACACAGGTATGTCAGTTATACTATATCAGTGAGAACAACCACAGCTGTCCCTACTACAACACAGGTATGTCAGTTATACTATATCAGTGACAACAACCACAGCTGTCCCTACTACAACACAGGTATGTCAGTTATACTATATCAGTGACAACAACCACAGCTGACCCTACTACAACACAGGTATATCAGTTATAATATATCAGTGACAACAACCACAGCTGTCCCTACTACAACACAGGTATGTCAGTTATACTATATCAGTGACAACAACCACAGCTGTCCCTACTACAACACAGGTATGTCAGTTATACTATTTCAGTGACAACAACCACAGCTGTCCCTACTACAACACAGGTATGTCAGTTATACTATATCAGTGACAACAACCACAGCTGTCCCTACTACAACACAGATATGTCAGTTATACTATATCAGTGACAACAACCACAGCTGTCCCTACTACAACACGGGTATGTCAGTTATACTATATCAGTGACAACAACCACAGCTGTCCCTACTACAACACAGGTATGTCAGTTATACTATATCAGTGACAACAACCACAGCTGTCCCTACTACAACACAGGTATATCAGTTATACTATATCAGTGACAACAACCACAGCTGTCCCTACTACAACACAGGTATGTCAGTTATACTATATCAGTGAGAACAACCACAGCTGTCCCTACTACAACACAGGTATGTCAGTTATACTATATCAGTGACAACAACCACAGCTGTCCCTACTACAACACAGGTATGTCAGTTATACTATATCAGTGACAACAACCACGGCTGTCCCTACTACAACACAGGTATGTCAGTTATACTATATCAGTGACAACAACCACAGCTGTCCCTACTACAACACAGGTATGTCAGTTATACTATATCAGTGACAACAACCACAGCTGTCCCTACTACAACACAGGTATGTCAGTTATACTATATCAGTGACAACAACCACAGCTGTCCCTACTACAACACAGGTATGTCAGTTATACTATATCAGTGACAACAACCACAGCTGTCCCTACTACAACTCAGGTATGTCAGTTATACTATATCAGTGACAACAACCACAGCTGTCCCTACTACAACACGGGTATGTCAGTTATACTATATCAGTGAAAACAACCACAGCTGTCCCTACTACAACACAGGTATGTCAGTTATACTATATCAGTGACAACAACCACAGCTGTCCCTACTACAACACGGGTATGTCAGTTATACTATATCAGTGACAACAACCACAGCTGTCCCTACTACAACACAGTTATGTCAGTTATACTATATCAGTGACAACAACCACAGCTGTCCCTACTACAACACAGGTATGTCAGTTATACTATATCAGTGACAACAACCACAGCTGTCCCTACTACAACACGGGTATGTCAGTTATACTATATCAGTGACAACAACCACAGCTGTCCCTACTACAACACAGGTATGTCAGTTATACTATATCAGTGACAACAACCACAGCTCTCCCTACTACAACACGGGTATGTCAGTTATACTATATCAGTGACAACAACCACAGCTGTCCCTACTACAACACAGGTATGTCAGTTATACTATATCAGTGACAACAACCACAGCTGTCCCTACTACAACACAGGTATGTCAGTTATACTATATCAGTAACAACAACCACAGCTGTCCCTACTACAACACAGGTATGTCAGTTATACTATATCAGTGACAACAGCCACAGCTGTCCCTACTACAACACGGGTATGTCAGTTATACTATTTCAGTGACAACAACCACAGCTGCCCCTACTACAACACAGGTATGTCAGTTATACTATATCAGTGACAACAACCACAGCTGTCCCTACTACAACACAGGTATGTCAGTTATACTATATCAGTGACAATAACCACAGCTGTCCCTACTACAACACAGGTATGTCAGTTATACTATATCAGTGACAATAACCACAGCTGTCCCTACTACAACACAGGTATGTCAGTTATACTATATCAGTGACAACAACCACAGCTGACCCTACTACAACACAGGTATGTCAGTTATACTATATCAGTGACAACAACCACAGCTGTCCCTACTACAACACAGGTATGTCAGTTATACTATATCAGTGACAACAACCACAGCTGTCCCTACTACAACACAGGTATGTCAGTTATACTATATCAGTGACAACAACCACAGCTGTCCCTACTACAAAACAGGAATGTCAGTTATACTATATCAGTGACAACAACCACAGCTGTCCCTACTACAACACGGGTATGTCAGTTATACTATATCAGTGACAACAACCACAGCTGTCCCTACTACAAAACAGGAATGTCAGTTATACTATATCAGTGACAACAACCACAGCTGTCCCTACTACAACGCAGGTATGTCAGTTATACTATATCAGTGACAACAACCACAGCTGTCCCTACTACAACACAGGTATGTCAGTTATACTATATCAGTGACAACAACCACAGCTGTCCCTACTACAACACAGGTATGTCAGTTATACTATATCAGTGACAACAACCACAGCTGTCCCTACTACAAAACAGGAATGTCAGTTATACTATATCAGTGACAACAACCACAGCTGTCCCTACTACAACACGGGTATGTCAGTTATACTATATCAGTGACAACAACCACAGCTGTCCCTACTACAAAACAGGAATGTCAGTTATACTATATCAGTGACAACAACCACAGCTGTCCCTACTACAACGCAGGTATGTCAGTTATACTATATCAGTGACAACAACCACAGCTGTCCCTACTACAACACAGGTATGTCAGTTATACTATATCAGTGACAACAACCACAGCTGTCCCTACTACAACACGGGTATGTCAGTTATACTATATCAGTGACAACAACCACAGCTGTCCCTACTACAACACAGGTATGTCAGTTATACTATATCAGTGACAACAACCACAGCTCTCCCTACTACAACACGGGTATGTCAGTTATACTATATCAGTGACAACAACCACAGCTGTCCCTACTACAACACAGGTATGTCAGTTATACTATATCAGTGACAACAACCACAGCTGTCCCTACTACAACACAGGTATGTCAGTTATACTATATCAGTAACAACAACCACAGCTGTCCCTACTACAACACAGGTATGTCAGTTATACTATATCAGTGACAACAGCCACAGCTGTCCCTACTACAACACGGGTATGTCAGTTATACTATATCAGTGACAACAACCACAGCTGCCCCTACTACAACACAGGTATGTCAGTTATACTATATCAGTGACAACAACCACAGCTGTCCCTACTACAACACAGGTATGTCAGTTATACTATATCAGTGACAATAACCACAGCTGTCCCTACTACAACACAGGTATGTCAGTTATACTATATCAGTGACAATAACCACAGCTGTCCCTACTACAACACAGGTATGTCAGTTATACTATATCAGTGACAACAACCACAGCTGACCCTACTACAACACAGGTATGTCAGTTATACTATATCAGTGACAACAACCACAGCTGTCCCTACTACAACACGGGTATGTCAGTTATACTATATCAGTGACAACAACCACAGCTGTCCCTACTACAACACAGGTATGTCAGTTATACTATATCAGTGACAACAACCACAGCTGTCCCTACTACAACACAGGTATGTCAGTTATACTATATCAGTGACAACAACCACAGCTGTCCCTACTACAACACGGGTATGTCAGTTATACTATATCAGTGACAACAACCACAGCTGTCCCTACTACAACACAGGTATGTCAGTTATACTATATCAGTGACAACAACCACAGCTCTCCCTACTACAACACGGGTATGTCAGTTATACTATATCAGTGACAACAACCACAGCTGTCCCTACTACAACACAGGTATGTCAGTTATACTATTTCAGTGACAACAACCACAGCTGACCCTACTACAACACAGGTATGTCAGTTATACTATATCAGTGACAACAACCACAGCTGTCCCTACTACAACACAGGTATGTCAGTTATACTATATCAGTGACAACAACCACAGCTGTCCCTACTACAACACAGGTATGTCAGTTATACTATATCAGTGACAACAACCACAGCTGTCCCTACTACAACACAGGTATGTCAGTTATACTATATCAGTGACAAAAACCACAGCTGTCCCTACTACAACTCAGGTATGTCAGTTATACTATATCAGTGACAACAACCACAGCTGTCCCTACTACAACACGGGTATGTCAGTTATACTATATCAGTGACAACAACCACAGCTGTCCCTACTACAACACAGGTATGTCAGTTATACTATATCAGTGACAACAACCCCAGCTGACCCTACTACAACACAGGGATGTCAGTTATACTATTTCAGTGACAACAACCACAGCTGTCCCTACTACAACACAGGTATGTCAGTTATACTATTTCAGTGACAACAACCACAGCTGACCCTACTACAACACAGATATGTCAGTTATACTATATCAGTGACAACAACCACAGCTGCCCCTACTACAACACAGGTATGTCAGTTATACTATATCAGTGACAACAACCACAGCTGTCCCTACTACAACACAGGTATGTCAGTTATACTATATCAGTGACAACAACCACAGCTGTCCCTACTACAACACAGGTATGTCAGTTATACTATATCAGTGACAAAAACCACAGCAGTTAGCTGATAATTCTGAATTACAGAATTTAAAAGATAAAGAAATTATTTTACAGTGTAAATATTGTTTTTAGCTCACCTTGCCAAAGGCAATATGAGCTATTGCCATCACTTCGCATCCATCGTCCATTGTCTGTTAACTTTTCATATTTTAATCTTCTCCTCTGAAACCGCTTGGCCAAATGAACCGACACTTGGTAGAAAGCATTAATGACAGGTCCTCTATAACGATTGCTCATTTCATCCCAATCTGTTAATAAACATGGTTGTTATAGGCGATTCTTGTTTCCGATTGGTCAATTTCTAAAAATCTTCTCCGAAACCACTTGGCCAAATGAACCGAAACTTAGTAGGCAGCATCTGAGGAAGATCCTCTATTAAGATTGCTCATTTTGTCCTGATCTGTTAACAGACATGGCCACCACAGGCAATTCTTGTTTCTGGTTGGTCAATTTCTCACTATATTTCACACCATTTTGTTGCCAGAGCTACTTTTCTGTATTTTTTAGTTACGTTCATTTGATCGTTTTGTATGCAAAATATTCAATTCTTTACGCACATAATATAATGCAATTAAAATCATTTTATATTAAATTAGAATTGAAACATTTTTATATTTATATAATAAATACTATAAGTACTAGATGAATTTCATTATAAAAAGAGGACCGTCGTGGTCGTGATCATATGGTAGTTGGATTTTACAAATACCTATGCAATCGGTGCTTATCACTACTAACGTTGTGAGTTCAAACCTCGTTCAGGCAAGGTGTACTTGATACAACATTATGTGATAGAGTATGTCAGTGACTTTCCGCAGGTCTGTGGTTTTCTCCATGTACTCCAGTTTCCTCCACCAATAAAACTGACTGCCACGATATAACTGAAATATTGTTGAAAGTGGCATTAAACACCATACCACCCCTCCCCATTATAAAAGATATGTCACTCACTCTTATGCTTGGCGCATTTGTCAGTTACTGTGTTATTTGGTCATTCATGACATATTTTTATAATAAAACTCATCAATTAGTTATAGTATAAATTATTTTTGGAACCTGGTCATATTTTATCGCAGTAGATTGTCAACAATATTATAAACTTCCTATGTATTAATCCTAATTCACTTAAATATATATAGAATAAAGGCATTTATGAAGGTCGAGACAGACATTATCACTAGTATCACAGCAAGTCTGATAGGAAGAGCTGTGATACTAGTGATAATGTATGTAGAGATCTTCCAAACTGATGTTATTGTTTTTATCAGTAACGACAGCATTTGATGTTACAATGACAGATAATTATCTTTATACCCAAGTCAGTCTGTTGATACTGACAATATCACTCTGTGAGTCTGTTGATACTGACAATATCACTCTGTGAGTTTGTTGATGCTGACAATATCACTCTGTGAGTTTGTTGAAACTGACAATATCACTCTGTGAGTTTGTTGATACTGACAATATCACTCTGTGAGTCTGTTGATACTGACAGTATCACTCTGTGAGTCTGTTGATACTGACAATATCACTCTGTGAGTTTGTTGATACTGACAATATCACTCTGTGAGTCTGTTGATACTGACAATATCACTCTGTGAGTCTGTTGATACTGACAATATCACTCTGTGAATCTGTTGATACTGTCAATATCACTCTGTGAGTTTGTTGATACTGCCAATATCACTCTGTGAGTTTGTTGATACTGACAATATCACTCTGTGAGATCAAAGAAAAAATGTTCAAATTACCAATAAAATATAGTATTATTTGTTTTATTTACAGGTAGTTGTGGTTAAGACTTATACTTCAGCTTGGGTTATAGGTGTAGCTATTGTGGGAGGTTTGCTGTTACTCATGCTTATTATACTAGCTGTAGTTCTTATTCTTAAGATGTAAGTATTGTTGTATTAAATCATAAATCTCTGTTATACATTTTCAGCATTACTGTAGTGTGTACATGTGTTTCCTGGTCATATTTTACTTCCACATTCCACTTTATAGAGTACATTCAACTTTGCTGAAGGCTGTCATTAAGTGGAAACTGCATTGATGGCATAATGGTTAGCATGCTCGCCTCGAGTGTGGTAGATTGTGGGTTCGAGCCCCGGTCGGGTCAAACCAAAGACTATAAAATTTGTATTTGTTGCTTCTCCGCTAAACACGCAGCATTAAGGAGAAAGAGCAAAGACTGGTTGACTCGAAATCAGAATAATGTGTCCGAGTGGAACGACATGTCTACCTGCAGACTGTTGTTTCAGTAAGCTAGCACTATTAAAAATCCAACTCAGTGTGTTGGTCTAGAACTAAGAAGACCTCATCATCATCTCATTGAAAATTAACTTGTTCTCACCATGATATAGCTGAAAAATTGCTGAATGGGTGTTAAGCAACAATCACTTCCCCCCCATTAAGTGGAAGCGCCAGCAGTAGATACTATTTTTCTGGTGATATCTTCTTCATTAGCGTGTTCATTAACACAATAACTCATGGACGATTTTCAGCTATTGTCATTCTTCATCTACTCAATACAATGCATCATATGGATGATATTTTTAGCTATTGTCATTGTTCATTGGTTCATCGAAGTACAATATGACTGATGTGTAACTAATTGTTAAAAAGCTCACCACAGTTATTATTATTGTACCTCAGTATATGAACATCACTACAAAATTTTCTACATTAAAATTGCTATTTTTCTCCTTTTCCAGTTGCTTGACTATTGAGCGGTCCATAGTTTTTAAGACTATGGACCGGTGTCATATGGTATTTTGAACCCCATGGTAAATTGACCCCGGGGTCAATTTTCATCCATGGTATATTGAACCCCCTTATTGAAAACTGAACCCCCCCCTGTATGGTAAATTGAACCCCCATAGTATTTTGACCCCCCATTTCTAATCAAGAGATAGGCAGGGAGGTCAAAATATCATGTGTAGGTGGGTTGATATTCCATGGGTAGGGCGGTCAAAATACCATGGGTTAGGGGGTCAATATACCATGGGTAAGGGGGTTGATATACCGGTAAACGGACAGAAAGTCACAGAACAAAAAGTCACAGGACAAAAAGTCACAATCTATATTTTTTACCCTGGCGAACAAAAAGTCACAGGACAAAAAGTCACAACTTATATTTTTGCTTAACATGTATGTAGGTAGGACAAAAAGTGACAATATATATATACCTTGATTCATGTACCGTATGTAGGTAGGACAAAAAGTCACAATATGTATACACCTAGATTCATGTATGGTATGTAGGTAGGATAGAAAGTCACAATATGTATACACTGAAACATGTATGCATAATTTTGCTATGCATTGTCCTTAAAACAGACCGTGATATAGTATTTGGTTCTTTTTATACCCCCACTCGCAGAGTGGTGGGTATACTGGAATACCCTTGTCCGTCCGTCCGTCCCTAAACCTTGTGTACGTAACTAGTCATTTGTCTTTTGTTGGATTTTATTCAAATCTGGTATCTTGGTTGGCCATGATCTGAGCATGCACATATTTTACCGATTTCACGGATGGTTGATTTTTGCAAGAGTTATAGCCCTTTTCATGTTTGTTTGACCATATGTCCGTTCGCACATCTTGTGTACGCAACTAGTCATTTGTCTTTTGTCGCATTTTATTCATATTTGGGATCTTGATTGGTCATGATCTGAGCATGCGCATATTATACCGATTTCATGGATGGTTGATTTTTGCGAGAGTTATAGCCCTTTTCATGTTTGTTTGACCATACGTCCATCCGCACATCTTTTGTACGCAACTAGTCATTTGTCTTTATCACATTTTATTCATATTTGGTATCTTGGTTGGCCATGATTTGAGCATGCACATATTATCCCGATTTCACGGATGGTTGATTTTTGCGAGTTATAGCCCTTTTCATGTTTGTTTGACCATATGTCCGTTCGCACATCTTGTGTACGCAACTAGTCATTTGTCTTTTGTTGCATTTTATTCATATTTGGTATCTTGATTGGCCATGATCTGAGCATGGACATATTATACCGATTTCACGGATGGTTGATTTTTACGAGAGTTATAGCCCTTTTCATGTTCCCTTACAAGCTGCTGCTATAAATTATTTCCTTAATTAGCTATGTATAATATTTATATCTAATAATCTGTAATACATCATTTTTCATTATTCCAAACGTTTACTAGCCAACTGCCCTGGGAGGATACACATCTCTTGATTCCAACACTCTTTACACTCCTTTATGCCTCTCCACCACGTTAAGTCCCACTATAATCTAATACTTTACTACACATCAACTTATGTAGAGCGAGTGGGGGTATCACAGCACAACAACACGTGCAGTTTCATTGCTGTTTTAAACTTGATTACAGTTTAAACTATCAACTTGCTGTGTGATATATGTTATTTCTCAAGTACTCGCTATTCATTGAATTGTGACTTTTTGTCCTATAGTTACTTGTAATACATGGGGCCAGTCATTTTACAAAATTGTTCATTGTGACTTTTTGTCCTAGTGATAAGCTCCTATGCAAAATTTTATGTTGTGACTTTTTGTTCTGTGACTTTTTGTCCTATATGTTTTGTCAAAATGCAAAATTTAAACTGTGACTTTTTGTCTTGTGACTTTTCGTCCGTGACTTTTTGTTTGTGACTTTTTGTCCTGTGACTTTCTGTCCTACATTCGATACACCATGGGTAGGGGGGTCGATATACCATGGGTTGGGGGGTCAAAATACCATGGCTAGGGGGGTCAAAATATCATGGGTAGGGGGTTGATATACCATGGGTAGGGGGGTCAAATTACCATGGGTAGGGTGGTCGATATACCATGGGTAGGGGGTCGATATACTATGGGTAGGGGGGTCAATATACCATGGATAGGGGGTCTAAATACCATCGGTAGGGGGGTTAAAATACCATGGGTAGGAGGGTCAATATTCCATGGTTAGGGGATAAAAATACCATGGGTAGAATTCCAATTCAGTAATTACTGTTATAATGTAATGCAAAATTGAGACAGCAATTAGAGCTTCCTTCTAATATTCATTCAGTCTTATACATGTAGTAAACATTATTACATGTATTAACACATCTTAAAAATGTATCAAATAATCTCAAACATCCTGTCAAAAGTTTATTGTGGATAATAAACTACATTTCTGTAGTTCAGTTAACCTGTGCTACAGGTATAAATTAAAGGTAATTAAGGTCTTAATATGACACCAATAATTACCAGGTCTACTTTCACACCTTTTCAATGGACTAATCTGTTTTTAGTGAAAAGTATCATTGTTTTTTGACAAATAAAATATGTGTAATTAAAGCATATAGATACAAAAAGGATTTCCATGAATTTAATCTTGTAATGTCTTTCTTCTTTAATATTAAATAAAAAATTATGTGGAAAGGACATACCATAAATGAAATTTTGAAAGTTGTCTCATGATAAGACAATGTATGATTTTGAAAGAATGTTGTTTTACAGTCTTAAAACTGTTTTCGTTGAAATTTTGAAAACTAGAATATTTAAATGATATTATTTGTGTTTACAAATATATATCAAATCATATGAAGCCATTATTTTTTTTAACAACAACATAGTTTTGATTTAAATTAAAATTAGAAAACTAGAATAATTTCTTAATATTATTTTGTGATTGAGCTAGATGAAGAGTAATATTTTAATCAAAGATTAATTTCACTTTTTTTAACATTTGAATAGCAAACATATCTTTATTTCTTATTTATATTTATAAACCTTTCTACATTATTTTTTAATAAATTTTATGAAAAACATATACATTATACAATTTATATTATACAAATATAGCCTTCCATTGAGATCAATACATGGATTTATAGACCTATAAATATATATGGACCGAGGACGAAATCCGATGTCGATATATATTTTTAGGTCTATAAATCCATGGTAGGCTATAATTGTTTTATCATTTTTCAATATTAATTTATGAATTATTATTTAACCACATATTATTTCAAAAGATTGAAAAGACTAAGTAAACAAGTAAACCTTTGTTTATATAGGGAATCTCAGCGAAACCAATTTTAAGAAAAATATCAGATTCATGATATACAAATTTTGAAATTCTATGAACATTTTGAAGTTTTTTTTTTTTTAATTTTCTAAATCTTATGAAGTTTGTTAAAATTTTGAAATTTTATGAAAATTTTGTAATTTTTTGAAATTTTGGAAAATTTTTAATTTTTATTTGAATTTATATTTTTTGGGAAATTTTATAAATTTTTTGAAATTTTGAACTTTTTGGAAAATTTAGATATTTTTGAAATTTTGAAATTTTATTACCCTCTACCCATAGTATATATTGAACCCCTTACCCATGGTATTTTGACCCCCCTACCCATGGTATATCGACCCCACTACCCATGGTATATCGACCCCCCTACCCATGGTATATTGACCCCCTACCCATGGTATATCGACCCCCCTAACCATGGTATATCGATCCCCCTAACCATGATATATCGACCCCCCTACCCATGGTATATTGACACCCCTACCCATGGTATATCGACCCCCCTACCCATGGTATATTGACCCCCCCCAACTCATGGTATTTTGACCCCCCTTCCCATGGAATATCGACCCCCCTACCTATGGTATATCAAACCCTCTCTTATGGTAGAAATGAGGGGGAGTTCAATTTACCATGAGTGGGTTCAAAATATGACAAAAAATTGACCCCCTACCCATGGTATATCGACCCCCCTAACCATGGTATATCGATCCCCCTAACCATGATATATCGACCCCCCTACCCATGGTATATTGACACCCCTACCCATGGTATATCGACCCCCCTACCCATGGTATATTGACCCCCCCCAACTCATGGTATTTTGACCCCCCTTCCCATGGAATATCGACCCCCCTACCTATGGTATATCAAACCCTCTCTTATGGTAGAAATGAGGGGGAGTTCAATTTACCATGAGTGGGTTCAAAATATGACAAAAAATTGACCCTGGGGTCAAAATACCATATGGAAAATTGAACCCGTGGTCAAAATATCATATAAAAGTTTTATATTTATTCGGAACACTTGGACTTCATCGTCTAACGAAATTTCAAAAATTTCAAAAAAAAATTCATGATTTCAAAATTTTCCTAAGATTTCAAAAATTTCAGTTTTCATAAAATTTCAAAATTTTCAAAATTCTAAAATTAAAAAAAAACATTTTTTTAAAGTTCAAAATTTCTAAATTTCTAAAATTTCTAAATAATTCAAGATTTTCATAAGACTTGTCACCATGTAAATTTATGTTGAAGTCTACTTTCTCAAAAGAATCAAACTCTTATGAATGACTGGGGAAATAGCATAAAAATGTCCATGAGACAATATTCAGATTTATAATGCAAAATACTGGCAAAAGATGTGTGATTTTATTGGTTTTTATCATTTTGAGGTGATCATTCAACTATGAGTCTAATGTTTTTCGGTATAATAAAATACTTATAGACTGTGTATTCGGGAATAGCAAGTTTGTTGTCCCCTCGACCCTGACTATTGACCGAGTCTCAGGGACAACAAACTTGCTATTCCCTCATACACAGTCAATAAGTATATATTATTGTCATGGTTCAACTGCTTAACAGCAATAGCTGATATTTGACTGTTGTCATTGTTCAATTGCTCAACAGACATAGCTGATTTTTGGTTGTTGTTATTGTTCAAGTGCACAACATAAATAGCTGAATTTGGCTGTTGTCATTGTTCAACTGCTCAATAGAACTAGATGATGTTGGCTGTTGTCATTGTTCAACTGTTCAACATAAATAGCTGAATTTGGCTGTTGTCATTGTTCAACTGTTCAATAGAACTAGATGATGTTGGCTGTTGTCATTGTTCAACTGCTCTACAGAAATAGCTGATTTTGGCTGTTGTCATTGTTCAACTGCTCAACAGAAATAGTTATCCCCTCGCCAATGAAGTTGCGAAGGGATATAGTAACGCTACCGTCCATCTGTCCGTCACATCCTTGTGAACACTCTAGGATCAACATCCTTCAATGGATGTTGACCAAGCTTGGTACATACTTAGTCCTTAGGAGAATTTGGAACCCTATTGATTTTCCAGATCAAAGGTCAATGTCACCAGGTCAAATATTTACTGCGTAATATCCTTGTGAACACTCTAGAATCAACATCCTTCAATGGATTTTGACCAAACTTGGTACATACATAGCCCTTAGGGGAGTCTGGAACCCTATTGATTTTCAAGGTCAAAGGTCAAGGGGTCAAATTTTTACCACATAACATCCTTGTGAACACTCTAGAATCAACATCCTTCAATGGATTTTGACCAAACTTGGTACATACTTAGTCCTTACGAGAGTCTGGAACCCTATTGATTTTCAAGGTCAAAGGTCAAGGTCACCAGGTCAAATTTTTACCACATAGCATCCTTGTGAACACTCTAGAATCAAGATCCTTCAATGGATTTTGACCAAACTTGGTACATGCGTAGTCCTATTGATTTTCAAGGTCATAGGTCAAAAGTCAATGTCACTGGGTCAAATTTTTACTGCATAACATCCTTGTGAACACTCTAGAATCAACATCCTTCAATGGATGTTGCCCAAACTTGGTACATATTTAGACCTTAAGAGAATCTGGAACCCTATTGATTTTCAAGGTCAAAGGTCAAGGTCACAGGATCTAATTTTTAGGCGAGGGGATACACCACGCTTTGTGTTGCCCTTGTTAAATTTGGCTGTTGTTATTGTTCAACTGCACAACATAAATAGCTGATTTTGGATGTTGTCATTGTTCAACTGCTCAATAGAAATAGCTGATTTTTTGGCTGTGTCATTGTTCAAATGTTCAACAGATATAGTTGATTTTGGCTGTTGTCATTGTTCAACTGCTCAATAGAACTAGATGATTTTGGCTGTTGTCATTTTTCAACTGCTCAGCAGAAATAGATGGTTTTGCTGTTGTCATTGTTCAACTGCTCATCAGAAATAGCTGATTTTGGATGTTGTTATTATTCAACTGCTCAATAGAGATAGCTGATTTTCTGCTGTGTCATTATTCAACTGATCAACAGGAATGGATGATTTTTATATGATGTTATTTTTCAGCAGCTCATTAAAAATTGACAATTTTTGGCTGTTATCATTTTTTCAGAAACTCATTAGAAATGGAAAGGTTTTTGCCTTTTTCATTTTTCAACAGCTCCATAAACATTTGAATGCTATTTTTTTTATTGGAAGATGATATGTAAGATGTGATCAGTACAATGTAGCCTACCATGATTTTATTAAAGTTCTCTCCTTTAAAGAGACTTCCCTTGTACTTAATAATGAATAACTTGTTAATATGTCCAAGAATCTTACATTTTCTTTTCTTTTTTCCAGAAAAATGAAAAACAAAGTAACACCATTAGAGGAAGGGAGACAGGATGAAGTGGACTAAACAGTGCCATGTCTACAGTGTTAATTTAACAACATTCCACCTAACACATTTTATTTCATATATAGTTAGTTATCGATAGAGGTGTGGTCGTCCAGTGATTAAAGTGATTGATTTTCTATGATAACTATATCACATATGGTGTATAGGTACAGGCCCAGCTCACCCCAGGGTGTTGGGCTAGTATCTTAAGTCAGAAAGTTTAAGAGTTTTCATTCATTGCTAAACATAGACATCATGATATAGATGAGAGTAGCATACAAAATATGCAATCATTTCTTGTTGTAAGGAATTAAATTTTGCAGTATATTTTGACAATCAAATGTTTTGTATTTTATTAGATTTATTTGAATGGCAAGAATCAAAATTTTCAAAATAGAAATACCTTATTGTTTTAATTGAAAGAAGCAAATAATTGTTTGAAGAAGAGACAAAAAATATGCAAACTAACAATACCTCATTTTTTGTTCAAAAATGATATAACAAATGACACAAAAAACATATTTATATTTTTGATGACACAAGTCATGAATAAATAAACTTGGACTTTATTTCAACTTATATGGTAAAATATTTGACGTGAGGATTAACAAATGATTAATACAATTGACTCATTGTTGTATTATAACCAAAATCAAAAGGTGACTATTTATATAGAGAGTATGTATAATTGATGAGGTTTACCAAATATATATTTGTGTGATCAAGTTTGTCAGTGACCTTTGAAAGGTCAGTGGTTTTCTCTGGGTACAATGGTTACTTGTTGTGTCATGTAGGTTCAATTTCATTAGTGCAGAAAACTGTAGTACCTGGAGGACCTGTATCCAGTCATTGACAAACTTGATCTCAGATCTCTTGATGACTCTGTTCCTCTAGAGATGATGTTTTAAATAGATAATTAACACTAGATATTGTACTTGTTATATTATAGAGCTGCAAGTAGTTCTTTGGGTTTTTGTTTGTAAAGGGAGTTAATTTAATGGTGTGAATCATTCTTAACCAAACTTTGAACTTATGAACCATACATTTTTGTACCATTGTACCAATAAAACCTTGTCTTATCATACTAGTAACATCAAACTATCCTATCTTTTTAGTCAAACTAACTTATCTCCATGTAATAATTATCTGTTACCTTTTAAATAAAACTAACTTTCTTCAATGTAATAATTACCTATTACCTTTTAAATCAAACCAAATTAATTACTTATTATTTTTAAAATAAGCCTTTAAATTAATCCTGAAGTAGTGTCTGTATAATATGCATATAATAAATTTTGAAATTAACTTAGGTCCAGGTGAACTATTGCCATCACTTGGCGTCCGTCGTCTGTAAACCTTTCACATTTCAAGCTTCTTCTCTGAAACCACTGGGCCAATTGGAACCAAACTTAGCAGGAATGTTCCTTGGATGGTCCTCTACAAAGTTTCTGTTTTTCGTTCCAGTCGGATATTCAACATGGCTGCCAGGGCCAATAATATGCTCTGATTGGCTGAAATTTCAAAGATCTTCTTCTCTGAAACTAATGAACTGACTGAACCCAAACTGTAAATGAATGATCATTGGAATGGCCTTTACCAAGTTTCTGTTTTTTATGCCGATCGGAAATCCAAGAAGGCCGCCATCGCAGGACATAGATTAACATTGGACCCTATGGGAAAATGTTCAAATGCCTTCTTCTCAGAAACTACAAATATGATTAAAGCCAAACTGTACATGAATGCTCATTGGATGGTCCTCTACAATCTTTAGGTTTTTTATTCCGATATGAAATTCAAAATGGCGGCTACGGCAGGACTTAGTTTAACATTGGATCCTATGGGGAAAATGTTTCAAAATGCTTCTTCTCTCAAACTACTTGGACAATTGAAACCAAACTGCCCATGTATGATCATTGGAAGGTCCTCTACAAATTTGTTTTTTATGCCGATCGGAAATCCAAGATGGCCACCACCGCAGGACATAGATTAACATTGGACCCTATGGGAAAATATTCAAATGCCTTCTTCTCAGAAACTACAAATATGATTAAAGCCAAACTGTACATGAATGTTCATTGGATGGTCCTCTACAAACTTCAGTTTTTTTGTTCTGATATGAAATTCAAAATGGCGGCTACGGCAGGACTTAGTTTAACATTGGACCCTATGAGAAAAATGTTTCAAAACGCTTCTTCTCTGAAACCACTTGGACAATTGAAACCAAACTGCCCAGGAATGATCATTGGAAGGTCCTCTACAAAATTATGTTTTTTATGTCGATCGGAAATCCAAGATGGCCACCACCGCAATACATAGATTAATATTGGACCCTATGGGAAAATGTTCAAATGCCTTCTTCTCAGAAACTACAAATATAATTAAAGCCAAACTGTACATGAATGTTCATTGAACGGTCCTCTACAAACTTTAGGTTTTTTGTTCCGATATGAAATTCAAAATGGCGGCTACGACAGGACTTAGTTTAGCATTGGACCCTATGGGGAAAATGTTTCAAAACGCTTCTTCTCTGAAACCACTTGGACAGTTGAAACCAAACTGCCCAGGAATGATCATTGGAAGGTCCTCTACAAATTTTCTGTTTTTTATGCCGATTGGAAATCCAAGATGGCTGCCACCACAGGTTATAGTATTAACACAGGACCATATGGGGAAAATACAGAAATATATTCTTCTCTGAAGCTATTGCACTGATTGAACCTAAACTGTGCATCAATCATTGGAAGGTCCTTTTCAAACTTTGTGTTTTTTATGTTGATCGGAATTCCAAGATGACTACCACTGCAGGACATAGTTTTTACATAGGACCAATTAGTTCTTTTTATAACCAGGTGAACGATACAGGCTCTTGAGAGCCTCTGGTTTGGTTAACTTTGAGCTATAAAATGACTTCATACTGTTCAACCTCTATACTGTTCACATCTCTTTTTCTCAAAATGACAACAAAGATAGTTTTGAACACTATGCAAGTTTAAGACGTCTGTGATAGTCCTGGCATAATAAAAACTGTATATTGTGTTATATAATGATTTTATTTAGTGGAGGGGTTTATTTGATATCTTGTCACTACCAGATTCAATACTAGTAATAAGTTTATTCATCTTTATGAATTTTGACAATTAAAACATATTTTAAATAAAAAAATGAATTATATATTTAGAACATAAAAATTCCATCATCCATATAGGGTAGAAAGGGAAGAACTACTTCCAGCTCTTGTATTGTCAATCAAAGGAACTGTGATCCAATTCTAGTGCATTGTGTTATGTCATATATATTTTTATGATTGTAATATTTTCCGTCCAGGACTTGTCTTTTCTGTAATATATTTTGTAGAATTACATTCATTTGACAATACATTCTTATAATTATGTTTGTAAATAAAAAAGAATGTGTTTTTTTTATTTAATGTTATCTAATGAAATAATTATTTAAATACTAAAGATGGACCTTGAACGATTTTTTCTTGAAAATATTATTTTGGTTTCGATATTATGTTACCAGTGATCATTCAAATTTAAATATTGAAATTCTGTATGTTATCTGCAAAGTAGCTAAAATATACTTCTATTCAAGTTTAAAAAAAGGGGGGGTGCAATAAAAAAAAATATGTTAGTCTTGTATCAAGTCTTTTTTATTATTTTATTATTACTTTAATAATTTAATTTCACTGTGATAATTTTCTATGTGTTTCTTTAGAAAAAAAACCCAGCAATACAGTACATGTACTTGAATTTAATTTTTAATAGAATTAATTTTTTATATTTTGATAATCTTCATAGAATTTTACATTTTAATATACCTAATATTTAATCTCTAATTTTGTTCGTTACTAACAGAATTTTTATTTATTTGCAATGTGTAGATTTTTTAAGTAAATTACATGTCATTATACCTTATTTCTAAGATATACATTAATTTTGTTTTATTTTGTATTAAACTGATGATAGAAAATATATTATAATTATTGTTAGATGTTCATATTGGTTAAAACATTCTGGCAAGACAATGTAATTTTATATCTGTGTTTGTCTGCACACTTTTTGTGTGTATGAATGTTATTTTGTCTATTTGTCAGCCCACCTCCTATAGACAATCTGTTAACAAACATATAAATATTTTGTCAAATGTATTTGTAATCGCCCACTCTGTGATGGATACTGTCTTTGTGTCAGTAAACTACAATTTTATTCAACAGTAGGAGTTCAATATGTAAGGAAGGTTATTTGTGTACTGTTTAGTAACTTCTAGTTTGGAGAGATATGATCCATGGAATGATGAAATTTTGTTCTAAAGCTTTGTAGTATTAATAATAAATTCAAATTTCCTCCTAATAACTTGAATACTGAGCAATATTTCAAAATATGGAATAAATGAGAACAAAAAAAATTGTAAAAACTTCTTTGAATGTTTCCAGGCCAGGTGCACAACTTCAGTTTATATATTTTTCTTTATCTATTATCTCCCCCTTTCTTGTTGCAATCTCAACTGAATCCCTTGGGACTGTCCATCTCTATGTTCCAAACCTAGGACACCTTTTCTCCTATGTAATTCATTGTTTGTCCACCTCTATAGACCAAAATGTATTGTTCTTTACCAATGACTTTATGGTGGTGTATGGATGTTCCATAACACACTAGTTTCTGAAATGGCAAATCTAATATTGAGAATAAATGAGAGAAAAAACAATTTTGTTTTGAGCCATCTTCATTCCTTCAATATTTTTTTTCATCTTCATTCATTCAATGAAGTCATATGAAATTGTTAAAATATAGGGCTACTGCTTGCATATTTATTAATAATAATTAGTGATTCAGTTAATTCTTCTTTAATTAGATTGAAAATTTAACATAAAAGTTTCTGTTTCAAAATTAGTAGAATTTGGAAATATGTATTGATCAAGTATCTTGACAGGTGGGGATTAACTCTACTTTATTAACACAGTACATAGAAAATTTACTGGAGGTTTTTTTTACAGAACTTATATTTTCTTATGTATTTTTGTGATAGAAAATACCGGTAATAATCAAAATATGGTTGAATTTTATTTTGACTTGTACCTATTGAGATTCCCCTCAGCACGTTTTGAACACATGTTGTATATTTATTATAAACCATTGTTATGTTGGAATCTTGTTATTAATATATTGTCATTTAATAATAAACAAAAACCACTAATGCTAACAATGTGTTTGCTTAGATTATTAAGTTAAACAAAACACTGAAGATCTTAAGAATTATGGAATACGGAATAAAAAATCCCATCTCAATGTTTTAAGAATCATGAAACCCAATAAATTTCTATCTGATCCACTTCTACAATTTCAACTTCTTCCCCTTTTCCGGTTCTCTACTCCATAAGCTTGTCTATCCACACAAACAAAAATGGAAAGTATCCAATGGCTTTTTCATGTACAGTTTGAATTCATTCAAGTTTCTATTTTTTTTTAAACATTTTGTAATAAGAACTCATACTAGGGTCCTTTGCTAAAATTTTGCCCTGTAGTAGCAGTCATCTTGGATTTCAGATTGGCATAAAAATTCATACATTTAATATTAGAATCTTCCAAGCCAAGAGTGTTGTAACATGGATGAGAGGTTTCAGATAATAATTTTCAAGTATTTCCACATAGGGTCCTTTGTCATCAGTTGTCATTGTAGTGGTGACCATCTTGAATTTCTGATTGGTGTTAGTGTCATGGGTTTAACGGCACGTTCAACAATATTTCAGTTATGTTATATCGTGGCGGTCGGTTTTATTGGTGGAGGAAACCGGAGTACCAAGAGAAAATCGCCGACCTGTCGAAAGTCACTGACAAACTTTATCACATCATGTTATATCGAGCACACCTCGCTATGAGCGGGATTTAAACTCACAACGTTAGTGGTGATAGACATTGACTGCACAGGTAATACGATCACGTCCGATTTCTGATCGACACAAACAGAAAATTTGTAGTGGATGATTGTCCATGTACTGCTTTGATTCAAGTTTAGTTTCTTGTTTCTGAAGAACAAAATATTCTGTGTCTTTTACTGTTGGCCTTCTTGGATTTGACACAAAAACTAACATTTAGAGCACAATTCAAGAGACACACAGCTACGATTTCTATCATCCTGCAGTGGCATTCATCTTGCATTTCCAATACACACACAAAAATTCAAGGTTAGAAAGGGACCATTCGCAATTATTATTCGTCAACGGTTTTAGCGAATGTTTGACACTTTAAATAAAATTGCCTCTTAGATAAATTCCATATTTTCTAAATGTTGTAATTGTCACTCATACATTTGATTTAGTGGAGTCTAGCCTGCATTAACATTACACTATAAGCAGTATTGCGATAGCAGTTATCGCTGGGCCAAATTGAAAAAAATGGATGTGGGACATATTTTAACAGGGAATTTCAAGGAAATGTGCTCAGCCCATATATTTGCTTTCTCGTTAAAATATTTCGTTGTTTTGTCCTGATGCTAAATCCACCATTTCAATAGAAAATGCAATTGGATCATGCTATTGATGAGTTAAACAGAAACGGACTCTCTGCCAAATAGCTATCTGATTTAATTAGAATGTGCATATCAATCAACCACCTAATCAGAGATTTATAAGGTCTGATTTAATTACCTTTATATTACATTAAAGGATTAGCAGGTAATTCTTAGTTGAACTTGTCACCTATCATACTTAATCATAGTGTTTACTTGTGCACAGTTGGAAACTGAACAAAAATTTGGCAAGATCGTGCTATTATTGACATTTCCCCCAAGTTATTCTGACTAACACAATAGAGAGTTCGAAAATCGTGAACCAAGGCTTTAAGCGTTCGTTTGAAAAGGTCAGACCCCGTGTACATATAAGTTGCTAAGTATGAGTGACAAGAGCAGGAAAAATGAGGGAATGTGCCACGCGACCGTTCAGACTCAACCTCAAGTGGACAAAAGACATTATACACGTGAAATCTATTTGCTTACAAAAGAAATTCCCAATGATTAATAATGTATGATATTTCAACGCAAATAACTGTCAATTCGACCTGTGTTTATTCTTCACGGATCCACAGTCCCTGACAGTGGACTTGACGTGTCGTTTGATTATAATTGCTATTATCTTCACTTTCAGCAATTTGCCAACTTCATGTATATGTTGACTTTATTTTGAGATGAAAACCCTGTGGAAATCACTATAACAATCCTAAATCTCTCAAGAAATGTTTTGTGTGTGATTTGTTTTAAAAAAAACCAACAATATTGTCTAGCGTTATGCTAAATATGCAATGTAAGGACTGTTTTCACAACGAACTGACTCGGTTGAAAGATACTTTGAATTTTTTTTTTTTTTTTTTTTTAATGTTCATTTGGGAGCAATAGACTCGCGCGGGTCTCTGGATGTTCTTTCACACAAAATGTAACAGAATGTCGTATCCTGTTAATGTCGTATCCTGTTAATGTTGTAATATTACGTTAGTTAGTACACCAACACAGAAAGGCGGATAAATACTATATAGCGCATACCTACAAAAGTAATATTATATATTGCACTAATAAATCAAAAAGCTAATTGGGGTTGTGACTTTGTGTTTGAACCATTCAATTGTTTATCACGTCGCCAGAAATGGTGTTAGAACAATTCTCAGTATCCCTATTTCATAATAAGCTTAGTTCACAAAACCACAATAGGGATATAAAAGTTACTTTGCAATGTGATAATTTAAAAACCCTCTAACAACGTCTACACCAAAGAGAGAAAACGAATGTTAGTTACCGGTCAACGTTTTATTCTTATTAATTAAATGTTTTCCGTGTCTTATTGTCTCCCCCTTTTTTGTTCTTTGGCGATACAAACATCTAAGTAAGTAAGTAAGTAAATAAGTAAGTAAGTAAATTTTTTTTAAAGTCGGCACATATATACATATAACAGATAACATGAGCTACAGGAAGCTCTTAAAACCGACTATAACATACAAGCAAACATAAATTATTAAAACAGGCAAGCACAGATAAATCAAATATGAGCATATAAAAGCAAGTAAGAGCACAATAAAAAGCAAATAGGAGCACATAAGAGCAGATAAGATCATATATAAGCAAATAAGATCACAAAAGCAAATAAGATCACATAAAAAGCAAATAAGATCACATAAAAAGCAAATAAGATCACAAAAGCAAATAAGATCACATAAAAAGCAAATAAGATCACAAAAGCAAATAAGATCACATAAAAAGCAAATATGATCACAAAAGCCAATTAGATCATATAAAAAGCAAACAAGCACAAATTATGCAAATAAAATAAGTGACAAGCAGGAGACTATTCAGGCATGAGACAGCACAGCTTGAAATTTACAAGAGGTGCAGAAACACTTTTCCCCACTGCCACACCAATCCGAAATATAATTTTTAAACTGGTCAAATGAGAACATATTTCTGACCTCACTTGACAATGTATTCCATAATCTTGCTGCCTCATACCTGAAAGAGTTTTTACAGTACTTTGTTGTTCTCGGTCTGGGTATATCAGCTGTATTTATATTCCTAAAATTATATATATTATTTTTAATGGTTACAAGGTCTTGTAAAAACAGTGGACTTTTCTTATGTATAATTTTGAAGGTCTCCAAGGCAATTGTTCTCATTCTCCGGGTTTGAAGTGAGGGTAATTTAGAATGTTGGAGGAGTGTTTCATATGAGCTGTCTGAATCATTGTAGATAAACCAGAGAGCACGTTCTTGTATTTTCTCTATTTTTTGGGGGAATTTTGTTCAGTACAGAAGTGGCAGGTAAGCGGACAATAACTAAAATTTGATATAATAAATGAATGATAAATAGTATGTGTTTTATTACTCACAGATTTAGTTAGATCAGAAATCCTCATTTTATCTCGCTCAGGATCATGCAAGCACTACCCTTTTCATCTAAACAGCTGTGATTTTCCAAAATGAAAAAAAAAATCAAAATATAAAATGCATATAAAAACATCGATAAATGACAAAATGCATAGATGTAGAGAACTTATATATTGTCCTTGATAAATGTTGTGATTTTTAATTATTTAATGCATGTCCTGGTATGCCGGTGTCCTATAGTAGTTTTTCCCCCTAGCCATTTTCCCCCCCGGAAAACTGACTATATAGCCATTTTTCCCCCCGGAAAAATGACTATATCATTGAACATAGCCATTTTTCCCCCCAGTTTTTGACAGGGGGAAAAGTGGCTATATAGTAGAATTTCCCCCCGGAAAAATGGCTATATAGTCAATTTTCCCCCTCGTCTTAACATAAACCTGACTATCCCTAAACCTAGGCCTTAACTTAATCCTAATTTTAAACCTTACCTTAAACCTAGCCTAATCGTAGGTCGAACTCACAACGCGAATGTGAAGGTATTGTAAACTTAAAGGCAAGTTTTCCGACGGCGAAATGAACGACCGTTTTACAGATATGGGGTTCTCGCAAGGTCACCAGTCTTGTGGGGGGAGCCCGATATTTCAATCTGGAAAATCGGCGAAACCCTGAGCTAGAGAAGGTGCCTTGAAACCTTGACACACATGAGGATCGAACCCACAACGGTGTCGACATCCTGATTGTAATGTCCAGCGCCTTGACCACTCGGCCACATTCCTGCTTGCGAAGATGCAAAAAAAAAGACGCGAATAAGCGAGAGCCGAAAACCTGAAAAGGTTGAAACGCAAAATGGAGAAATGGTTTCGATTTCGCCTCTTCGCTGTTGCAATTTAGAATTTTTGCTTTTTCGATTGTGCGTTTTCGCTTTCACAATTTCGCGTTTTAATTTCGTCTTTCAAAATCCAAAGGCAAAGTCTAACATACTATAGTCACTCTAGTTAATCTTATTTCAGTCCGTGACAAATATGCACATTTAGGTACTAATTTTCTAACTGCATAAATTTGGGTATAGTTAAAAATAAAATAAAACTGATAAATAAAAGAAATATACGTATGTCTGGAGAATATATATTTGATGAGTCAGCATGGGCATTTTAACCATCGATTGAGGTGCAGAATTTCCAAAAAAAATCTTGAAATCAAATACAAAGTGTGGATCTAGCTCACAATAACATTAATTATTTGTTTATTACGTTAAATCATCGAGCGCACTCAATTTATTGTGGGCTATTATTAGGGGCCAACTTCCCACTAGTGAGATATGGACATAAAATGGGTACCCAGAGGCGGATTTAGAGGGGGCGTGCGGGGCGTGCGCCCCCCCCCCCCCCCTTAAAATTTGAAAAGCATATGTTATACAATGTTAATTAAGCAGTTCAACAAACAACTTTTTGTTAAATTTGTCAAGATAAAAAGCTTGTGTTATTTTGACCACAATGAATCCCTATTATTACTGTGGCAGGCCAGCAATCTTATCTGAAACTGTTCAAAAGTCAAAATGAATAGTAATGATATTAGGAGTAAATTTGGAATATCATTCTAAAAAGCTCTACCCATTGATAAATGATCAGTATACTGTCCGTTCGGATGAAGCTTTTAGTTTCGCTGTTGGTTCCTTCATTGAAAACGTATGATTCGTTCTTGTTTATAGACAAACAAAGGCGAATATGTTAACATTAATGCTGCATGAAACGATTCTGATCATCTAATTTAGTTACTGTACGTAAGCTAATCAGAAATCAACAACAAGTTCATGTATTGACAATTTCCGCTTTTGTTTGTCTATAAACAAGAACGGTCGAATCATACGTTTTCAAGGAATGAATCAAACGACGAAAAGAAAAGCTCCATCCGGACGGGCAGTATTAACTAGAACCACCCGAAAGGACAAGCATCGAAAGTACAGACCAATTAGTGAAATGAGGAATGCGTTAACACTAAACCAAGTTCTTTGAAGGGTTAAAATATCGTGATCGATCAGTCATAAGTTGAACAATTCGTATCACGGTTGTTCAAAAAAAGTTTTACTTTAGGTTCTTATAATCTGACAAAAACATACTGTTAACAATTATCCGACAAAATTAAAACTCAAAGTCAAGTTTTTTTGGTCTGATAAAAATGGTGTGGTTGATTCAAAATTGTCGTTCTAATAAATGTCTGTAATTCCTCAAACCCTCAGAGCTTCCGGGGGGCTTTGCCCCCCTGTGTCCCTTACCAGGGCTCTGCCCTGGACCCAATGGGGACCTTAAGACCCCTCGCCTACTCACGCCCCCCCCTGACCACAAATCCTGGATCCGCCCCTGGTACCCCTTAAGAATAGTAACAGATGTCCATGTTTTGCTTTTTATATGTATTATGTGATGGCCTCCGAAAAATTCTGCAGTTGAGTGTCCGTCTGTCCGTCCCCCGATGGTTTCCAGATGATACCTTTAGAACGTGTTGAATGATTTTCTGTATTTGTTTAGTACCATAAAATACAGATCAAGTTCAAATTTTAGTTTGATCGGATAATTGGTTCAAAAGTTATGGCCGTTTCAAGACTGAAAATATGCAAAACGTGGTGGGGTATCATATAATGTCCCATTAGATGCCCTATTTTTTGCTTTTGGGAAAGCCCATTCAAAGTCATTTGGATCATCCATGTACAAGCTACTTGGCTAGTAAACCCATCGACACTAATAGTCGACCAAAAGTGGCACTGGGAAGTGGTAGTAAAATTTAACAGAGCAATTAAGTTGAATATTCAAGCCATTTTCAGAGGGGGACTAATATGTAGTCATTCTTTCGGGGGGGGGGGATCCTACTATATAGCCATTCTTCCGGGGGGGGGGGGGGGGGAAATCCCACTATATAGCCATTCTTCCGGGGGGAAATCCTACTATATAGCCATTTTTCCGGGGGGGAAAACTGGCTATGGGGGAAAAATGGCTCTATAACGCTCCTATAGTAGTTTTTCCCCCTAGCCATTTTTCCGGGGGGAAAACTGACTATGGGGGAAAAATGGCTCTATAACACCGGCAAGTAAATTTCAATTCACTTAGTGTTTGCCGTAACTATATGGAAAAGAGATCCCCGGAAATTTAATCGGAATATCACCGTGATGTTTTAATTTTATCATTATTCTTCTTACATCAATATATTTTTCACATTGTAGAATAAAATGATATTCACCTTCAACAACATTTAAGTTACACATACTACACACTCTTAAGCCTGTTACTGGTAATTTACAAGTTTTCATGTACTTTAACAATTAATAGAGATCATAGTCACTTGCAATCCGCTTTACGGAAAAGAGACATTAACTACTGATAATTATAATTAACACTTACCAGTACCACATACACGATGCTGTCATCGTTGACAGTTGTCACACTGCATGGCTTCTTGTCTTTGTCTAACCGTGGAATTGCAACGTAGACACTCGTTACCCTTCATTTTTGCATATGTATTATATTCATAAAAAAATCACTTTTAAGATTTTTCATTTTAATCAAAAAAATTCAAGTAATTTGATTGGATAAACTAGCAGGAAATATTTGTAAAAACAAAAAAAGTGCATGGCTTTTTCTCTTTAGAAAATTAGAGCTTGGGTAACTTTTGTTAGAATTTCTCTTCAAACGATATGAGCTTGGGCTTCCTTTCATTTCATTTCCTAAACACTACCTTTGATCTAAAGCAATAAAAGCAAATGGACAATGATTAGTTCTTTTATTTTTTAATTACCATCTTTGATTAATTGTTAAGCAAATAATAAATTAAACGCAGACAAAGCTTTATTACTTCAAAGGTTCTACAAGTTGTAACGAAATAATTATCTTTATTAAATAAAATAATAAATAATGTTGAAATCACTGAACATTTAATACAAATACAAATACAAATACTTTATTAGCACAAACTCATCAACAATAAATGGTTAAGGCTCAGAATATATGATAATACACAATAACATAATTTATTTGAATATGATGTAAAATAAGGATAAATGTACTATCTTCATAAGATTTTGCATATGGTACGAAATGGTCATAATGTGTCGATCTGCATATGGTGCGAAATTGTAATAATGTATCGATCTGCATATGGTACGAAATGGTCATAATCATGCCAAGAAATCCCAGCCAAAAATTCCGGTCGACCCCCTACGGCACTCATTAGTAGTTAAATCATTGAAACAGATTAGTTAATGACCCAACAGCAGGCGAAGTTTCCATAGTAACTTCCCTTCTTCTCATTAAGTTTTATGATCATCTGTATGCACTTGTTTATATGTTATATAAATATAATGGTACCAGTAGAAAAGAGGTTTACTAAGATGACAAATATTATGAATTTTATTATGATTTTCTTTAATAGAATCTTAAAACGAAATTAGTAATAAAATAGCATTTAAAACAATTTTAAACAGTGATAGAAATTTACCCGTAAACAATTTAGGCACGTTTTGCAGATTTTATTTTAATACCCTGAAGGTACCTTTGCTTTTGTAAATATTATAGACTCGAACCAAAAGTAATATCTAATATCTGTGTGAATTTTCATCTTAATTTTGTTTAAAATACAATAAAAAATAAAAAGCAAATCAAATTTTATACTCATTTTCTTATGACTTCTGAATTAAAATGAAAAATTTTTAAGCTAGTCGCTTAGTAAAAATTTTGTAAACTATGGCGTAAATATAAGAATATCATATTTATATATATATGCTGTCCTTAAAATATTTATTCAGAAACTCGTCGTTTAAAAGAACTTTTCTTTTCAACAAAGAAAACAGAAATAAAACCTTCTACACAATTATTTATTACTTGGCTGATCTAAGACGGGTCAAACTTTCAGATTTATAAATATGTTGATTACTATGTGAATTGCTTCAATCTTCACATAGCACTAGGTCAACAGTTATCATAGATTAGTAGGTGATGGTAATGCTTTCGAGTTGATTCGGCCTTATGAAAATCCGGCCTTAAACAAATGCGGCCTTAGTTGATACGGCCTTGGTTAATTAATGCGGCCTCAGTTAAGAATGATGTGTATCTATACGATAAAACGACACATTGTGATGATTTGAGTAAATAATTAATTCATTAATTTGTCTATCAGGTGCCATATAGCATGTTTTTTTTTGTCCCGGGCAGGTATTCGTTGTTTACTTATTTATCTGTTACGAGGAGTTCCGAAGGCAGCTTTACGTTGAGGCGGGATTGCTTATATAACATAGTACATGCATGCCAACCCTACCGATTTTAGATGTTTTCCTACCGATTTAAAAAAAAAAAAAAAATGTAAAAAAAAATATCGTGAATTGTTCATATGTTGATTATTCTGGTAGATTTCTACGACGTATAAATGAGTACAAATCCAAATTATTTAGGCCCTTTCCGTAATCGTTTCCCTCTTAATTTGTACCGGAAACTTTCATTGGTCAATTCTTTATCATTAAACCAATCAGAAACGTTATTTAAAATAAATTTTGAAGCACTGCATTTTGAACTTATGATTCCTAAACATCAACAGATCAATGTCTGAATGAATATGTCCGAAACGCCAGAAAAAAAGAAGGCTCGTAAAACGTTATGACAACGTATTTAAGACAGCATGGACTGATGAGTTTCATTTCATTAAACATTTCCGAAAGGGAAATAAATTTGCATTTTGTTAATTCTGCAGGACTGCAACAGAATGCACCATTTTGCGTCCTTCTGAAAAAAAAATAGATTTTTTTCATGGTTTTATCATACTATATTTAAAGTTTTGACTACACAGATTTTATATCCAAAATGCAGCAGAATGCAGCATTTTGCGTCCTTCTGAACTTGAAAAAAAAGACCCTCCCCTACCGCTTTTAGTCTCTCGAGGGTTGGCATGTATGCATAGTATATCGTATTTATATTGACGGAAACCTTTCATAAATATATATATGTATATTATTTCGTATTAACACGATGAAGATCGTTACATGAAGATGGGCAGTGAAACAAGGAAACAACCCTCATTGTGTCAATATTATTAAACCAGGGAAGATAATTTAGTATTATTTCGTATGAAATTGCGGCAGTTTCGGGTACTCTATTGTTTTATTGTGCGAAAATGTTTCAGAGGAATCATGCACACTAATGGAAGAAGGAGAAGATAAAAATAGCCAACTAAACTCATTCTGCCTTTGACAAATCTCGCCTGATAGTATGGGTGTGTACTCATTTTAAAGGGTGGTGGTCGTGGTATCATTGACATTTGCCCATATCTAGTTTTTGTCTTTTTTTAAATCCCTTTTGCTTTGTGTTGAAAATGTATGTATACCAGTTAAAGTTGGTTTGCCAATCGAAAAGCAGGCATCAATCCTTATTTCGATCATTTATCTGTTAGAATCAACTTGCTTATCAGTGTAAACTTCTTACAGTTTCTACCTTAAGTATCTTTTTCATATTCTAAGGGACCGACCATTTAACTTGAAGGGGGGGGGGGGGTTATGGTTTTTTGTTTCGTTCAGAATTTTCTTCGACTATGTTGCTGGCTGACTTGTAGTTATTGACAGCTGCCTCTTTCAGTACCTGAAATGAAAAGTTAACGTAAGGAATTGTGTAAAATAATATGCGATTATAGTAATATAAATTACAATTAATTTTGGCAAATAACGTAACATCATGCATAAAAAAAATAATATTATATAATTTTACAATATACCTCTTATATATAATGTTGTATATACTTTTTGTTATTTGGTTGTTTGACCAAATTAAACATGTTAAACTATTGTCTGAATATCATCAAACTTAAATAAATTTGATTGAACATAGAAAACAGAATTATATTGAGAAACTCTTCTTCTTCTTTCGGTATACAGCTATCCATCCACTGGATGATCACTAGCTGTTGCGCATGCATGGGAATAAGAAATAATAATAAATTCAGTCAGTTTATAATATATTTACAAGTGGTGCCAACAGAAATAAATTTTGTGGTTAAAACTATTTACAATTTCATTTTTATTTGTTGGGCATAGAACTATAGTTTTAGGTAGTAAATTCCAGTGAATGATTGTGTTCGGAAAGAATGAGTACTTGTACGGATCTTTGAATGCATGAAGATGTCTGTATGTAAATGGATGAAATTGTCCGATTCTTGGGTCTGTAGGTATTAATATTGTTGTAGGAACTGCAACTACTGAAGAGTTATATAATAATCGTTAATTTATGGTAACTTACGTCAGCCCAGATCTGTGTTTTCTTGGTTACTCCCAGGTCGTTGGGATGCACATGTGGATTTGGTCCAACTACAAACTGGTTACCACGCTGGTTTACTGACGCCTTGCACCACAGGTTCTTACTCCGGATACTACACCTCCAGTTTGTTGAACGGGCAGAAACTGTCTGAATAAAAAAATAATAATTAGATGTCTACACATAGTATATAATAATATAATTTGATGTCTACACACAGTATATATAATTTATGTGTTGTCTTTTTATGTGCCCTCCTGTCATGTTATAATCATGATGCTGATACTGGTTAGTGAATTCAGAGCAGCTGTATATTGGCATGTGATTAATAGATGGAACCATTACACTTTTCTTATATATATAATTAATGCAAACTTTATTAAATGCCGGAATACAAGTAATATATACAATAAAATGAGAATGAAATAACATTGCTTATGCAATTACATACACAACATATGCGTAGCCGCCACTGCTCACTAACTTTTTGAATCCTCTCTTGGTACCACCTTCGATGATCTCATATGTAACTGGTGTGTCAGCCACAAACGAGTCGGATGGATCTGGATCCTCAATATCACTGAAAAAATAATACATATTTAATCTTATGCTCAATATATATTATATGATTGTATGTTATAATAAATGTAACATAAGCATTTACCCCATAGACTTTTATATTCATATAATAATTTCGTGTCATATGTACTTGTTTGTGTTATTTGCATCAACTCCAATATCCTTGCATCTTGCACTGGTTATCAACATATACCATACATTTAATCTAATATTTATGATAGATTATAATAAATGTGTCGTGTACATTCACTCCATATTCTTGCATATTCTGATAAATTATAGATACCTTTATACAACTGGTGCATCTTCATTAATTTCTGCTGTCACGTCGAAGGAGTTGTCTGCCAGCTGTTGATCTGTGTTGTCTGCCAGCTGTTGATCTGTGTTGTCTGCTTCTGCGTTGTCTGCTTCTGTGTTGTCTGTTTCTGCGTTGTCTGCTTCTGTGTTGTCTGCTTCTGTGTTGTCTGCTTCTGCGTTGTCTGCTTCTGTGTTGTCTGCTTCTGTGTTGTCTGTTTCTGCGTTGTCTGCTTCTGTGTTGTCTGCTTCTGTGTTGTCTGCTTCTGTGTTGTCTGCTTCTGTGTTGTCTGCTTCTGTGTTGTCTGCTTCTGCGTTGTCTGCTTCTGTGTTGTTTGCTTCTGTGTTGTCTGCTTCTGTGTTGTTTGCTTCTGTGTTGTCTGCTTCTGTGTTGTCTGCTTCTGTGTTGTCTGCTTCTGTGTTGTCTGTTTCTGCGTTGTCTGCTTCTGTGTTGTTTGCTTCTGTGTTGTCTGCTTCTGAATCATTCTGGAATAATGAAAATTATACATAAACAAAAATATCATGATATTTTATTAGGCACACATGTTCACATCAATACAATCATACAATAATTGTTAATAGTTGTCAATCATCATTAGAATTTCAGTCTGACACACTTTACGATATAGTACAATATTATATAGAAAATCCTAGTGAAAATGTAATGAATGGTATGCTAAAAACGTTAGTAGACTTTTGTAAATCTAAAATATTTACCTACTGAAAATACGCTATTATTTGTATTTGTGAGTCAATTTACACGTGGATATCTACGTGAAAGGTCCACTCGACTATTATATGTAATGTAAATATTGATTGTCAATTTACCTGTATCGTAATGTTTAAGTATATTGAATGTCTAATTGATCATTATATGTATATTAATCTGTCTGCCATCAGTTGTATGTATATGTTTCATGTTTGTATTTTTGAATTGTTTTTACAATTAAATTGAAAAGAAACAACCTGGTCTCCAGTTGAACAAATATATGTTAAAATATATCTATAAATTTATACATGTATATTACTTATTTTCTAACTACGAGTACTTACCTCTGCAAATGATGCCTCTATTGCTTCTTCTCCAACATCCACACAGTTATTACATTGAAACACATGGCCCTGTACAGCTGAAGGGAAATACCTGTGAAGAAATTAAATTGTTTTTTAAATAAACCTGTAAAATTATATATGAGCAAAAATGTTTACACCATGACAGAAAAATATTAGAAAATTAACGTATGTAGACGTGGGGAGATGTTATTGATCCCGTGTACGGCACAGGCACTTGAAGTCCGGACCCCCCTTTTTCCTCATTTGGTCCCTCCCGCGATTATGGTATGGATCTTTGTCTGGAAGTATATATTTGAACCATTTATCCATATGTTACAACATTTCATGTTACAACTCTCTCGTTCTAATAACTTTAGTTTTTAGGTCCAGCTGCCGTATTACTTATATATACATAAAGCCTAAAGGTATGAAACAATCGTCAAAATACAAAGAGGGAATCCTCGCTTCGACTCGATATTTTACAATAACGCGCCAGTTTTAAAAAGGACCTTCGCTTGTCCTCGTCTCAAAAATGATTTCCCTTCATTCCTATCTAGTTTATACGTACGAACAACAAATATTTATTGACGAAATTCAAGTTTATTCTCGACGACACATCCAACTTTCCTCCCTCCACTCGTGCCCATTCAGGAGGTCAGCCGAACATATTTTGTTTCGCGCTATTTCATTGGTCGGAAAGATTTTCGGAACTTTTTTAGCTTTGCTATGCACGGCCAATCCATTTCGTATCGAGAGGCCTATTAAGCGGGAGTTTTAAATAAGTATAAAAGAATACAAGTTTCAACAAAAATACTGTTATTTTGGCAAAACTTTCAAAGAACAAGCACGAGAAGTACACGGCAGATTAAATCTAGGACTCTGTTGATGACCATTTTTTTTCTTCTTTTTTTTTGGAAAAAAAGGGGGGGGGGAATAGATGATGTTGTTAGGTATAGATTGGTTTGTTGTTGAAGATTCAAGCAGAAAAGCGAAGCTGGTTGTTTCCTTGTATGTTGTTGGATTTTGTTATATGTACAATATACATGATGTACATTTACCCATATCCATTCTTTTTTTCAGGTAAATAACATAATTAGAACTTTTCATGAGTACTAGTATCACAACAAAGTTTAATCTTTAATTCTTTCTGTAGCTGAAAGAAATATTATAAAAATTCTGGTTTGAACAATACACACCTAAAATTGTGGATGTGGAAAAAAAAAGGGGGGGGGGGTAATTACTCACAAAAATGTTTTTGTACCTAGACACGTATTATTTTTGGGTCTAATGTACTCTTTGGGGGGGGGGACACAATTTGTGTTGTATTTTTTTATTGGTTTATTGAAACATGAAGTACTAAAAATGCACACCTTCATGTTTTACTTATTTTAACTGTTTAAATCAAAACTGGGCATCAGAAATTGCATTAAGAGGGGTTTTTTTTCTTGTTTTTTTATTATTATTATTTTGGGGGGGGGGGGGGGTCATTAATTATTTGTGTTGAGCCTAGGTACAAAAATGTTGATCCCCCCCCCCCCCCCCCCCCATGTAAATTAAAGAATATTTTGTTCTTTCCTATGTTTTTTGCAAAGGCCATTACAGTATCTCCCTAAACAGAAAAGAAATACAAAGAGTAGTTCTAATCCCTTTAATGCCTAAAATTTCTTTTGAGGCATATTTACATATACCTGTTTCTAAGGAAGAAGAGGGGAATTATGAAAGCTACAATTTACAAGGGGTTTACTTATGTACACTGTCTTTTTGTTGTTGCTGGGATAGGGGTTGAGGAGCGTTAACTCATTTTTATTTTTTGACAAGCCTAAAAAGGAGATTAGTAAAAATTTTGTAAACTATGGCGTAAATATAAGAATATCATATTTATATATATATGCTGTCCTTAAAATATTTATTCAGAAACTCGTCGTTTAAAAGAACTTTTCTTTTCAACAAAGAAAACAGAAATAAAACCTTCTACACAATTATTTATTACTTGGCTGATCTAAGACGGGTCAAACTTTCAGATTTATAAATATGTTGATTACTATGTGAATTGCTTCAATCTTCACATAGCACTAGGTCAACAGTTATCATAGATTAGTAGGTGATGGTAATGCTTTCGAGTTGATTCGGCCTTATGAAAATCCGGCCTTAAACAAATGCGGCCTTAGTTGATACGGCCTTGGTTAATTAATGCGGCCTCAGTTAAGAATGATGTGTATCTATACGATAAAACGACACATTGTGATGATTTGAGTAAATAATTAATTCATTAATTTGTCTATCAGGTGCCATATAGCATGTTTTTTTTTGTCCCGGGCAGGTATTCGTTGTTTACTTATTTATCTGTTACGAGGAGTTCCGAAGGCAGCTTTACGTTGAGGCGGGATTGCTTATATAACATAGTACATGCATGCCAACCCTACCGATTTTAGATGTTTTCCTACCGATTTAAAAAAAAAAAAAAAATGTAAAAAAAAATATCGTGAATTGTTCATATGTTGATTATTCTGGTAGATTTCTACGACGTATAAATGAGTACAAATCCAAATTATTTAGGCCCTTTCCGTAATCGTTTCCCTCTTAATTTGTACCGGAAACTTTCATTGGTCAATTCTTTATCATTAAACCAATCAGAAACGTTATTTAAAATAAATTTTGAAGCACTGCATTTTGAACTTATGATTCCTAAACATCAACAGATCAATGTCTGAATGAATATGTCCGAAACGCCAGAAAAAAAGAAGGCTCGTAAAACGTTATGACAACGTATTTAAGACAGCATGGACTGATGAGTTTCATTTCATTAAACATTTCCGAAAGGGAAATAAATTTGCATTTTGTTAATTCTGCAGGACTGCAACAGAATGCACCATTTTGCGTCCTTCTGAAAAAAAAATAGATTTTTTTCATGGTTTTATCATACTATATTTAAAGTTTTGACTACACAGATTTTATATCCAAAATGCAGCAGAATGCAGCATTTTGCGTCCTTCTGAACTTGAAAAAAAAGACCCTCCCCTACCGCTTTTAGTCTCTCGAGGGTTGGCATGTATGCATAGTATATCGTATTTATATTGACGGAAACCTTTCATAAATATATATATGTATATTATTTCGTATTAACACGATGAAGATCGTTACATGAAGATGGGCAGTGAAACAAGGAAACAACCCTCATTGTGTCAATATTATTAAACCAGGGAAGATAATTTAGTATTATTTCGTATGAAATTGCGGCAGTTTCGGGTACTCTATTGTTTTATTGTGCGAAAATGTTTCAGAGGAATCATGCACACTAATGGAAGAAGGAGAAGATAAAAATAGCCAACTAAACTCATTCTGCCTTTGACAAATCTCGCCTGATAGTATGGGTGTGTACTCATTTTAAAGGGTGGTGGTCGTGGTATCATTGACATTTGCCCATATCTAGTTTTTGTCTTTTTTTAAATCCCTTTTGCTTTGTGTTGAAAATGTATGTATACCAGTTAAAGTTGGTTTGCCAATCGAAAAGCAGGCATCAATCCTTATTTCGATCATTTATCTGTTAGAATCAACTTGCTTATCAGTGTAAACTTCTTACAGTTTCTACCTTAAGTATCTTTTTCATATTCTAAGGGACCGACCATTTAACTTGAAGGGGGGGGGGGGGGGGGGGGGGGTTATGGTTTTTTGTTTCGTTCAGAATTTTCTTCGACTATGTTGCTGGCTGACTTGTAGTTATTGACAGCTGCCGCTTTCAGTACCTGAAATGAAAAGTTGACGTAAGGAATTGTGTAAAATAATATGCGATTATAGTAATATAAATTACAATTAATTTTGGCAAATAACGTAACATCATGCATAAAAAAAATAATATTATATAATTTTACAATATACCTCTTATATATAATGTTGTATATGCTTTTTGTTATTTGGTTGTTTGACCAAATTAAACATGTTAAACTATTGTCTGAATATCATCAAACTTAAATAAATTTGATTGAACATAGAAAACAGAATTATATTGAGAAACTCTTCTTCTTCTTTCGGTATACAGCTATCCATCCACTGGATGATCACTAGCTGTTGCGCATGCATGGGAATAAGAAATAATAATAAATTCAGTCAGTTTATAATATATTTACAAGTGGTGCCAACAGAAATAAATTTTGTGGTTAAAACTATTTACAATTTCATTTTTATTTGTTGGGCATAGAACTATAGTTTTAGGTAGTAAATTCCAGTGAATGATTGTGTTCGGAAAGAATGAGTACTTGTACGGATCTTTGAATGCATGAAGATGTCTGTATGTAAATGGATGAAATTGTCCGATTCTTGGGTCTGTAGGTATTAATATTGTTGTAGGAACTGCAACTACTGAAGAGTTATATAATAATCGTTAATTTATGGTAACTTACGTCAGCCCAGATCTGTGTTTTCTTGGTTACTCCCAGGTCGTTGGGATGCACATGTGGATTTGGTCCAACTACAAACTGGTTACCACGCTGGTTTACTGACGCCTTGCACCACAGGTTCTTACTCCGGATACTACACCTCCAGTTTGTTGAACGGGCAGAAACTGTCTGAATAAAAAAATAATAATTAGATGTCTACACATAGTATATAATAATATAATTTGATGTCTACACACAGTATATATAATTTATGTGTTGTCTTTTTATGTGCCCTCCTGTCATGTTATAATCATGATGCTGATACTGGTTAGTGAATTCAGAGCAGCTGTATATTGGCATGTGATTAATAGATGGAACCATTACACTTTTCTTATATATATAATTAATGCAAACTTTATTAAATGCCGGAATACAAGTAATATATACAATAAAATGAGAATGAAATAACATTGCTTATGCAATTACATACACAACATATGCGTAGCCGCCACTGCTCACTAACTTTTTGAATCCTCTCTTGGTACCACCTTCGATGATCTCATATGTAACTGGTGTGTCAGCCACAAACGAGTCGGATGGATCTGGATCCTCAATATCACTGAAAAAATAATACATATTTAATCTTATGCTCAATATATATTATATGATTGTATGTTATAATAAATGTAACATAAGCATTTACCCCATAGACTTTTATATTCATATAATAATTTCGTGTCATATGTACTTGTTTGTGTTATTTGCATCAACTCCAATATCCTTGCATCTTGCACTGGTTATCAACATATACCATACATTTAATCTAATATTTATGATAGATTATAATAAATGTGTCGTGTACATTCACTCCATATTCTTGCATATTCTGATAAATTATAGATACCTTTATACAACTGGTGCATCTTCATTAATTTCTGCTGTCACGTCGAAGGAGTTGTCTGCCAGCTGTTGATCTGTGTTGTCTGCCAGCTGTTGATCTGTGTTGTCTGCTTCTGCGTTGTCTGCTTCTGTGTTGTCTGTTTCTGCGTTGTCTGCTTCTGTGTTGTCTGCTTCTGTGTTGTCTGCTTCTGCGTTGTCTGCTTCTGTGTTGTCTGCTTCTGTGTTGTCTGTTTCTGCGTTGTCTGCTTCTGTGTTGTCTGCTTCTGTGTTGTCTGCTTCTGTGTTGTCTGCTTCTGTGTTGTCTGCTTCTGTGTTGTCTGCTTCTGCGTTGTCTGCTTCTGTGTTGTTTGCTTCTGTGTTGTCTGCTTCTGTGTTGTTTGCTTCTGTGTTGTCTGCTTCTGTGTTGTCTGCTTCTGTGTTGTCTGCTTCTGTGTTGTCTGTTTCTGCGTTGTCTGCTTCTGTGTTGTTTGCTTCTGTGTTGTCTGCTTCTGAATCATTCTGGAATAATGAAAATTATACATAAACAAAAATATCATGATATTTTATTAGGCACACATGTTCACATCAATACAATCATACAATAATTGTTAATAGTTGTCAATCATCATTAGAATTTCAGTCTGACACACTTTACGATATAGTACAATATTATATAGAAAATCCTAGTGAAAATGTAATGAATGGTATGCTAAAAACGTTAGTAGACTTTTGTAAATCTAAAATATTTACCTACTGAAAATACGCTATTATTTGTATTTGTGAGTCAATTTACACGTGGATATCTACGTGAAAGGTCCACTCGACTATTATATGTAATGTAAATATTGATTGTCAATTTACCTGTATCGTAATGTTTAAGTATATTGAATGTCTAATTGATCATTATATGTATATTAATCTGTCTGCCATCAGTTGTATGTATATGTTTCATGTTTGTATTTTTGAATTGTTTTTACAATTAAATTGAAAAGAAACAACCTGGTCTCCAGTTGAACAAATATATGTTAAAATATATCTATAAATTTATACATGTATATTACTTATTTTCTAACTACGAGTACTTACCTCTGCAAATGATGCCTCTATTGCTTCTTCTCCAACATCCACACAGTTATTACATTGAAACACATGGCCCTGTACAGCTGAAGGGAAATACCTGTGAAGAAATTAAATTGTTTTTTAAATAAACCTGTAAAATTATATATGAGCAAAAATGTTTACACCATGACAGAAAAATATTAGAAAATTAACGTATGTAGACGTGGGGAGATGTTATTGATCCCGTGTACGGCACAGGCACTTGAAGTCCGGACCCCCCTTTTTCCTCATTTGGTCCCTCCCGCGATTATGGTATGGATCTTTGTCTGGAAGTATATATTTGAACCATTTATCCATATGTTACAACATTTCATGTTACAACTCTCTCGTTCTAATAACTTTAGTTTTTAGGTCCAGCTGCCGTATTACTTATATATACATAAAGCCTAAAGGTATGAAACAATCGTCAAAATACAAAGAGGGAATCCTCGCTTCGACTCGATATTTTACAATAACGCGCCAGTTTTAAAAAGGACCTTCGCTTGTCCTCGTCTCAAAAATGATTTCCCTTCATTCCTATCTAGTTTATACGTACGAACAACAAATATTTATTGACGAAATTCAAGTTTATTCTCGACGAC
>OY804575.1:28126397-28316684 GCA_963680875.1 Bathymodiolus brooksi
CATACTTATAACTAAGATTCCACCAACTGTACATCAACTTCTACATACTTATAACTAAGATTCCACCAACTGTACATCAACTTCTACATACTTATAACTAAGATTCCACCAACTGTACATCAACTCTACATACTTATAACTAAGATTCCACCAACTGTACATCAACTTCTACATACTTATAACTAAGATTCCACCAACTGTACATCATACATACTTATAACTAAGATTCCACCAACTGTACATCAACTTCTACATACTTATAACTAAGATTCCACCAACTGTACATCAACTTACATACTTATAACTAAGATTCCACCAACTGTACATCATACATACTTATAACTAAGATTCCACCAACTGTACATCAACTTCTACATACTTATAACTAAGATTCCACCAACTGTACATCAACTTCTACATACTTATAACTAAGATTCCACCAACTGTACATCAACTTCTACATACTTATAACTAAGATTCCACCAACTGTACATCACTACATACTTATAACTAAGATTCCACCAACTGTACATCAACTTCTACATACTTATAACTAAGATTCCACCAACTGTACATCATACATACTTATAACTAAGATTCCACCAACTGTACATCAACTTCTACATACTTATAACTAAGATTCCATCAACTGTACATCAACTTCTACATACTTATAACTAAGATTCCACCAACTGTACATCATACATACTTATAACTAAGATTCCACCAACTGTACATCAACTTCTACATACTTATAACTAAGATTCCACCAACTGTACATCAACTTCTACATACTTATAACTAAGATTCCACCAACTGTACATCATACATACTTATAACTAAGATTCCACCAACTGTACATCAACTTCTACATACTTATAACTAAGATTCCACCAACTGTACATCATACATACTTATAACTAAGATTCCACCAACTGTACATCAACTTCTACATACTTATAACTAAGATTCCACCAACTGTACATCAACTTCTACATACTTATAACTAAGATTCCACCAACTGTACATCAACTTCTACATACTTATAACTAAGATTCCACCAACTGTACATCATACATACTTATAACTAAGATTCCACCAACTGTACATCAACTTCTACATACTTATAACTAAGATTCCACCAACTGTACATCATACATACTTATAACTAAGATTCCACCAACTGTACATCAACTTCTACATACTTATAACTAAGATTCCACCAACTGTACATCATACATACTTATAACTAAGATTCCACCAACTGTACATCAACTTCTACATACTTATAACTAAGATTCCACCAACTGTACATCAACTTCTACATACTTATAACTAAGATTCCACCAACTGTACATCATACATACTTATAACTAAGATTCCACCAACTGTACATCAACTTCTACATACTTATAACTAAGATTCCACCAACTGTACATCAACTTCTACATACTTATAACTAAGATTCCACCAACTGTACATCAACTTCTACATACTTATAACTAAGATTCCACCAACTGTACATCATACATACTTATAACTAAGATTCCACCAACTGTACATCAACTTCTACATACTTATAACTAAGATTCCACCAACTGTACATCATACATACTTATAACTAAGATTCCACCAACTGTACATCAACTTCTACATACTTATAACTAAGATTCCATCAACTGTACACAACTTCTACATACTTATAACTAAGATTCCACCAACTGTACATCATACATACTTATAACTAAGATTCCACCAACTGTACATCAACTTCTACATACTTATAACTAAGATTCCACCAACTGTACATCATACATACTTATAACTAAGATTCCACCAACTGTACATCAACTTTCTACATACTTATAACTAAGATTCCACCAACTGTACATCAACTTCTACATACTTATAACTAAGATTCCACCAACTGTACATCAACTTCTACATACTTATAACTAAGATTCCACCAACTGTACATCAACTTCTACATACTTATAACTAAGATTCCACCAACTGTACATCAACTTCTACATACTTATAACTAAGATTCCACCAACTGTACATCAACTTCTACATACTTATAACTAAGATTCCACCAACTGTACATCATACATACTTATAACTAAGATTCCACCAACTGTACATCAACTTCTACATACTTATAACTAAGATTCCACCAACTGTACATCATACATACTTATAACTAAGATTCCACCAACTGTACATCAACTTCTACATACTTATAACTAAGATTCCACCAACTGTACATCAACTTCTACATACTTATAACTAAGATTCCACCAACTGTACATCAACTTCTACATACTTATAACTAAGATTCCACCAACTGTACATCATACATACTTATAACTAAGATTCCACCAACTGTACATCAACTTCTACATACTTATAACTAAGATTCCACCAACTGTACATCATACATACTTATAACTAAGATTCCACCAACTGTACATCAACTTCTACATACTTATAACTAAGATTCCACCAACTGTACATCATACATACTTATAACTAAGATTCCACCAACTGTACATCAACTTCTACATACTTATAACTAAGATTCCATCAACTGTACATCAACTTCTACATACTTATAACTAAGATTCCACCAACTGTACATCATACATACTTATAACTAAGATTCCACCAACTGTACATCAACTTCTACATACTTATAACTAAGATTCCACCAACTGTACATCAACTTCTACATACTTATAACTAAGATTCCACCAACTGTACATCATACATACTTATAACTAAGATTCCACCAACTGTACATCAACTTCTACATACTTATAACTAAGATTCCACCAACTGTACATCATACATACTTATAACTAAGATTCCACCAACTGTATATCAACTTCTACATACTTATAACTAAGATTCCACCAACTGTACATCATACATACTTATAACTAAGATTCCACCAACTGTACATCAACTTCTACATACTTATAACTAAGATTCCACCAACTGTACATCATACATACTTATAACTAAGATTCCACCAACTGTACATCAACTTCTACATACTTATAACTAAGATTCCACCAACTGTACATCAACTTCTACATACTTATAACTAAGATTCCACCAACTGTACATCAACTTCTACATACTAATAACTAAGATTCCACCAACTGTACATCACACATACTTATAACTAAGATTCCACCAACTGTACATCATACATACTTATAACTAAGATTCCACCAACTGTACATCAACTTCTACATACTTATAACTAAGATTCCACCAACTGTACATCATACATACTTATAACTAAGATTCCACCAACTGTACATCATACATACTTATAACTAAGATTCCACCAACTGTACATCAACTTCTACATACTTATAACTAAGATTCCACCAACTGTACATCATACATACTTATAACTAAGATTCCACCAACTGTACATCATACATACTTATAACTAAGATTCCACCAACTGTACATCAACTTCTACATACTTATAACTAAGATTCCACCAACTGTACATCAACTTCTACATACTTATAACTAAGATTCCACCAACTGTACATCATACATACTTATAACTAAGATTCCACCAACTGTACATCAACTTCTACATACTTATAACTAAGATTCCACCAACTGTACATCAACTTCTGCATACTTATAACTAAGATTCCACCAACTGTACATCATACATACTTATAACTAAGATTCCACCAACTGTACATCAACTTCTACATACTTATAACTAAGATTCCACCAACTGTACATCATACATACTTATAACTAAGATTCCACCAACTGTACATCAACTTCTACATACTTATAACTAAGATTCCACCAACTGTACATCATACATACTTATAACTAAGATTCCACCAACTGTACATCATACATACTTATAACTAAGATTCCACCAACTGTACATCAACTTCTACATACTTATAACTAAGATTCCACCAACTGTACATCATACATACTTATAACTAAGATTCCACCAACTGTACATCAACTTCTACATACTTATAACTAAGATTCCACCAACTGTACATCATACATACTTATAACTAAGATTCCACTAACTGTACATCAACTTCTACATACTTATAACTAAGATTCCACCAACTGTACATCATACATACTTATAACTAAGATTCCACCAACTGTACATCAACTTCTACATACTTATAACTAAGATTCCACCAACTGTACATCAACTTCTACATACTTATAACTAAGATTCCACCAACTGTACATCATACATACTTATAACTAAGATTCCACCAACTGTACATCAACTTCTACATACTTATAACTAAGATTCCACCAACTGTACATCAACTTCTACATACTTATAACTAAGATTCCACCAACTGTACATCAACTTCTACATACTTATAACTAAGATTCCACCAACTGTACATCATACATACTTATAACTAAGATTCCACCAACTGTACATCAACTTCTACATACTTATAACTAAGATTCCACCAACTGTACATCAACTTCTACATACTTATAACTAAGATTCCACCAACTGTACATCATACATACTTATAACTAAGATTCCACCAACTGTACATCAACTTCTACATACTTATAACTAAGATTCCACCAACTGTACATCATACATACTTATAACTAAGATTCCACCAACTGTACATCAACTTCTACATACTTATAACTAAGATTCCACCAACTGTACATCAACTTCTACATACTTATAACTAAGATTCCACCAACTGTACATCAACTTCTACATACTTATAACTAAGATTCCACCAACTGTACATCATACATACTTATAACTAAGATTCCACCAACTGTACATCAACTTCTACATACTTATAACTAAGATTCCACCAACTGTACATCATACATACTTATAACTAAGATTCCACCAACTGTACATCATACATACTTATAACTAAGATTCCACCAACTGTACATCAACTTCTACATACTTATAACTAAGATTCCACCAACTGTACATCAACTTCTACATACTTATAACTAAGATTCCACCAACTGTACATCAACTTCTACATACTTATAACTAAGATTCCACCAACTGTACATCAACTTCTACATACTTATAACTAAGATTCCACCAACTGTACATCAACTTCTACATACTTATAACTAAGATTCCACCAACTGTACATCAACTTCTACATACTTATAACTAAGATTCCACCAACTGTACATCAACTTCTACATACTTATAACTAAGATTCCACCAACTGTACATCATACATACTTATAACTAAGATTCCACCAACTGTACATCAACTTCTACATACTTATAACTAAGATTCCACCAACTGTACATCATACATACTTATAACTAAGATTCCACCAACTGTACATCAACTTCTACATACTTATAACTAAGATTCCACCAACTGTACATCATACATACTTATAACTAAGATTCCACCAACTGTACATCAACTTCTACATACTTATAACTAAGATTCCACCAACTGTACATCATACATACTTATAACTAAGATTCCACCAACTGTACATCAACTTCTACATACTTATAACTAAGATTCCACCAACTGTACATCATACATACTTATAACTAAGATTCCACCAACTGTACATCAACTTCTACATACTTATAACTAAGATTCCACCAACTGTACATCATACATACTTATAACTAAGATTCCACCAACTGTACATCAACTTCTACATACTTATAACTAAGATTCCACCAACTGTACATCATACATACTTATAACTAAGATTCCACCAACTGTACATCATACATACTTATAACTAAGATTCCACCAACTGTACATCAACTTCTACATACTTATAACTAAGATTCCACCAACTGTACATCATACATACTTATAACTAAGATTCCACCAACTGTACATCAACTTCTACATACTTATAATTAAGATTCCACCAACTGTACATCAACTTCTACATACTTATAACTAAGATTCCACCAACTGTACATCAACTTCTACATACTTATAACTAAGATTCCACCAACTGTACATCATACATACTTATAACTAAGATTCCACCAACTGTACATCAACTTCTACATACTTATAACTAAGATTCCACCAACTGTACATCAACTTCTACATACTTATAACTAAGATTCCACCAACTGTACATCAACTTCTACATACTTATAACTAAGATTCCACCAACTGTACATCAACTTCTACATACTTATAACTAAGATTCCACCAACTGTACATCAACTTCTACATACTTATAACTAAGATTCCACCAACTGTACATCATACATACTTATAACTAAGATTCCACCAACTGTACATCAACTTCTACATACTTATAACTAAGATTCCACCAACTGTACATCATACATACTTATAACTAAGATTCCACCAACTGTACATCAACTTCTACATACTTATAACTAAGATTCCACCAACTGTACATCATACATACTTATAACTAAGATTCCACCAACTGTACATCAACTTCTACATACTTATAACTAAGATTCCACCAACTGTACATCATACATACTTATAACTAAGATTCCACCAACTGTACATCAACTTCTACATACTTATAACTAAGATTCCACCAACTGTACATCATACATACTTATAACTAAGATTCCACCAACTGTACATCAACTTCTACATACTTATAACTAAGATTCCACCAACTGTACATCATACATACTTATAACTAAGATTCCACCAACTGTACATCAACTTCTACATACTTATAACTAAGATTCCACCAACTGTACATCATACATACTTATAACTAAGATTCCACCAACTGTACATCATACATACTTATAACTAAGATTCCACCAACTGTACATCAACTTCTACATACTTATAACTAAGATTCCACCAACTGTACATCATACATACTTATAACTAAGATTCCACCAACTGTACATCAACTTCTACATACTTATAACTAAGATTCCACCAACTGTACATCAACTTCTACATACTTATAACTAAGATTCCACCAACTGTACATCAACTTCTACATACTTATAACTAAGATTCCACCAACTGTACATCATACATACTTATAACTAAGATTCCACCAACTGTACATCAACTTCTACATACTTATAACTAAGATTCCACCAACTGTACATCATACATACTTATAACTAAGATTCCACCAACTGTACATCAACTTCTACATACTTATAACTAAGATTCCACCAACTGTACATCATACATACTTATAACTAAGATTCCACCAACTGTACATCAACTTCTACATACTTATAACTAAGATTCCATCAACTGTACATCAACTTCTACATACTTATAACTAAGATTCCACCAACTGTACATCATACATACTTATAACTAAGATTCCACCAACTGTACATCAACTTCTACATACTTATAACTAAGATTCCACCAACTGTACATCAACTTCTACATACTTATAACTAAGATTCCACCAACTGTACATCATACATACTTATAACTAAGATTCCACCAACTGTACATCAACTTCTACATACTTATAACTAAGATTCCACCAACTGTACATCAACTTCTACATACTTATAACTAAGATTCCACCAACTGTACATCAACTTCTACATACTTATAACTAAGATTCCACCAACTATACATCAACTTCTACATACTTATAACATTGTTGGCATATTCTAAAAATGAAAAATTTATGAATAGGGAAAAAATAATACATGCATATCTACTAACTAAAACCAACCCCAAGTTTCTTTGAAATTTTTAATAACAGCTTCAGTCTCTGTATAATCAACATTGTTGAGCAAGATTTGTTGAGCTTTAAGATATCTCTCACATGTTTGGTGTAACTTTGGTATAGGAAGACGTGGTAAACTTTTCTGGAAATAATTGGTAGGCAATATACTCTGGTGTAGAAAATCAGGATCTATTAAGGTGCTAAAAATATAAATATTGATAATACAATGTACATATATGTCACTGAAGAGAAGGAATATGCAAAACTATTATTCTAAAAAAATTTATATTACATGTAGTTCATAAAAGTGATTTTCATATTCATATTTCAACAAATGGAAACCCATCTTTCTTTTCATAATCTGCTTAAAATCAACAATAGATATGTTAAAATAAAGAATTCCTGAATAAATTAGATCTACAAATATTTCATAAACACAATTATTTTTCTCATTTACATATATTCATATGCATGTTTCCTATAAAGATCTTATTTGCATACAAGTCAATATTTGGCATATCAACAAAATATCGAATTGGAATTTGCCATTTGAAAAAATTCTATGCTTAGTAATTACAGAGTTGATTACCAAAACAAAATTAAGTCCCAACTGATCCAGTAGTTTAATGGAAGATTCAAATTTGAAAATATTTGCAGAGACGAGAAGACCGACAGTATGTAGGTCATATTGGCCCTTTTGTCAAGACAGCTATATGGTAAGAGGTTTTAAGTTGACCACCCTCTATAATATACATAGTGCACATAAAATATATTTTCCTACTTTAACAGGCAGTCTGAAAATTATATTGAACAGGATATGACATTAAATAAATAATGCTAATTACTTGGTTTCTGTATTTATGATATTCATAAAACCAGATGCACTATGGTTTTAAGTTGCCTTCAACACCCAGTGAGCAATTTTCAGCAATAGTATGACAAGAACACATTACATTTCAATGAGATGATAATGATGTCCACTTTATACTAGATCAACATGCCTAGGTGGATTTTTAAAGTGCTAGCTCACTGAAAAAAAAGTGAACATGCAGTCAAATCGTTCCACTGACACATTAAAAACTAGGACTATTTGCTCCAGTGATTTCTTAGAAAAAAATTGAAATGTGAAAGGCCAAAGGACGCCGATGAACAAGGAGGCAAAGTGATGACAATATTTCTTTGCATAATGTAGCTACAATATGATTTTCAGTTCATTCTGGTTTAACATGTAGAAATTATCGTAATTTAAAGAATTTCTATTTTCAGTAATGGTGGCCATCTTGGATGGAGGGTGGGGTGGTTTGAAAAATTTTGAATGTGGACCACCTAAGGACTAAGTCAGCAGCCAATTTAGTTTAATATGGCCCAGTAATTACATAGAAGAAGATTAAAAATATGACATGTTAACAGTGATTGACAACATCACCTAATGGCAAAGGAACACAATGGACTTTGGTTTGATGCACTGAAATAACCTACCATCAAAGATTATTTCAAAATGACTTTGTATACCAAGCAGGATCACCTTAAATCTCAGCAAGAACCAGAACATACTGGTCTTAATATAAACCACCCTTGAACAAATTGTTTCAACTTTAGCCACAACTTTAAGAACAGAGCTATGGATTATCTTCATACATGGTTTATTAATTTAGTTAAAATGTGGCTTATATGTTATTACCAGTAGGAATTTGTCTATACAATAAATATGTGTATATTATTTATACCTGTAGTAATGTGTCTGTGAATTACATCTAAACACTGATTCACTTTGTTCAATCTGCAAAATAATAATACACTGGAAATAAACATCAACATTCTCATCAATTCATTGTTTGAAAATATGACCATTGACATGATACCATACAGAATGTTTTTAGATGTTGGTATATTGTCCAAAAATAAAGTTGCAACAATCATTAATTATATTGTATTATGATTAATTATTGGGCTGTATGAGTTGCTTTGGTCTTGACACAACACTTACAGTTTTTATTAATTGACTGTAGGGCCCATCACACTTGCAAAAAACCAGAGGCTCTCAAGAGCCTGTATCGTTCACCTGGTTATAAAAAGAACCAATTGGCCCTATGTAAAAAAAACAATTGGTCCTATGTAAAAACTATGTCCTGCAGTGGTAGTCATCTTGGAATTACGATCAACATAAAAAACACAAAGTTTGAAAAGGACCTTCCAATGATTGATGCACAGTTTAGGTTCAATCAGTGCAATAGCTTCAGAGAAGAATATATTTCTGTATTTTCCCCATATGGTCCTGTGTTAATACTATAACCTGTGGTGGCAGCCATCTTGGATTTCCAATCGGCATAAAAAACATAAAATTTGTAGAGGAGCTTCCAATGATCATTCCTGGGCAGTTTGGTTTCAACTGTCCAAGTGGTTTCAGAGAAGAAGCGTTTTGAAACATTTTCCCCATAGGGTCCAATGCTAAACTAAGTCCTGTCGTAGCCGCCATTTTGAATTTCATATCGGAACAAAAAACCTAAAGTTTGTAGAGGACCATCCAATGAACATTCATGTACAGTTTGGCTTTAATTATATTTGTAGTTTCTGAGAAGAAGGCATTTGAACATTTTCCCATAGGGTCCAATGTTAATCTATGTCCTGTGGTGGTGGCCATCTTGGATTTCCGATCGGCATAAAAAACACACACCTTGTAGAGGACCTTCCAATGATCATTCCTGGGCAGTTTGGTTTCAATTATCCAAGTGGTTTCAGAGAAGAAGCGTTTTGAAACATTTTCACCATAGGGTCCAATGTTAAACTAAGTCCTGCCGTAGCCGCCATTTTGAATTTCACATCGGAACAAAAAATGTAAAGTTTGTAGAGGACCATCCAATGAACATTCATGTACAGTTTGGCTTTAATAATATTTGTAGTTTCTGAGAAGAAGGCATTTGAACATTTTCCCATAGGGTCCAATGTTAATATATGTATTGCGGTGGCGGCCATCTTGGATTTCCGATCGGCATAAAAAACAAAAAATTTGTAGAGGACCTTCCAATGATCATTCCTGGGCAGTTTGGTTTCAACTGTCCTAGTGGTTTCAGAGAAGAAGCGTTTTGAAACATTTTTCCCATAGGGTCCAATGTTAAACTAAGTCCTGCCGTAGCCGCCATTTTGAATTTCATATCGGAACAAAAAACGTAAAGTTTGTAGAGGACCATCCAATGAACATTTATGTACAGTTTGGCTTTAATCATATTTGTAGTTTCTGAGAAGAAGGCATTTGAACATTTTCCCATAGGGTCCAATGTTAATCTATGTCATGCGGTGGCGGCCATCTTGGATTTCCAATCGGCATAAAAAACAGTAACTTGGTAAAGGACCTTCCAATGATCATTCATGGGCAGTTTGGTTTCAATTGTCCTAGTGGTTTCAGAGAAGAAGCATTTTGAAACATTTTTCCCATAGGGTCCAATGTTAAACTAAGTCATGCCGTAGCCGCCATTTTGAATTTCATATAGGAACAAAAAACCTTAAGATTGTAGAGGACCATCCAATGAACATTCATGTACAGTTTGACTTTAATCATATTTGTAGTTTCTGAGAAGAAGGCATTTGAACATTTTCCCATAGGGTCCAATGTTAATCTATGTCCTGCGGTGGTGGCCATCTTGGATTTCCGATCGGCATAAAAAACAGTAACTTGGTAAAGGACCTTCCAATGATCATTCATGGGCAGTTTGGTTTCAATTGTCTAAGTGGTTTCAAAGAAGAAGCGTTTTGAAACATTTTCCCATAGGGTCCAATGTTAAACTAAGTTCTGCCGTAGCCGCCATTTTGAATTTCATATCGGAACAAAAAACGAAAAGATTGTAGAGGACCATCCAATGAACATTCTTGTACAGTTTGGCTTTAATCATATTTGTAGTTTCTGAGAAGAAGGCATTTGAACATTTTCCCATAGGGTCCAATGTTAATATATGTCCTGCGGTGGCGGCCATCTTGGATTTCCGATCGGCATAAAAAACATAAACTTTGTAGAGGACCTTCCAATGATCATTCCTGGGTAGTTTGGTTTCAATTGTCCAAGTGGTTTCAAAGAAGAAGCGTTTTGAAACATTTTCCCCATAGGGTCCAATGTTAAACTAAGTTCTGCCGTAGCCGCCATTTTGAATTTCATATCGGAACAAAAAACGTAGTTTGTAGAGGACCATCCAATTGAAATTTCAGCCAATCAGAGCATATTATTGGCCCTGGCAGCCATGTTGAATATCTGACTGGAACGGAAAACAGTAACTTTGTAGAGGACCATCCAAGGAACATTCCTGCAAAGTTTGGTTCCAATTGGCCAAGTGGTTTCGGAGAAGAAGCTTGAAATGTGAAAAGTTTACAGACGACAGACAACAGACGACGGACGCCAAGTGATGGCAATAGTTCACCTGGACCTTTGGTCCAGGTGAACTAATAAGGAGATTTGATTTCTCCCTGAGAGAACATGAGGCATGGCAGGGAGACTCCATTAAACACTGCATGAGGATTTCGGTGTTACTCATTATCTCATCAACTGTATCCCTGCTATACTGTCTAGCCATTAAGAGTCTTAGGGTGGCGAGATGTTTTTCGCGAATGTATGTGTGTGCCGTGCAATGTAATATTAGGTGTTCTCTGTCCTCACTGTCGTTTTTACATAGTAGGCATGTAGGTGAGACTGAGTGTTGGTTAAATCTTGCACGGTTTGCTAGTAGGGTGTATGTGCCAGTGATGATCTTAGCTTTGATGTTAGCTTTCCTGACGACTCGTGTGTTGTTAGGTACTGTGTGCCAGATCGGGTGTGAGTTTCTGGTTGGGTGTTTTTGCAGTGTTAGGTACTTTAGTGATGTTTTATCTTCTACCTCGTTGTACCATTCAGTCATGTGATGTTCTTCGACTGCCTTATTCAGCATTGCCTTCCATTTCCATTTGGTAGGTGGCCTTTCCATTAAGTCGTATGCAGTTGGTAAGTTATACTTCTGTAGGAGTTTTCTTATGTGTGTGAACCAGCTGTTGCTGTTTTGGTCTTTTATAGCTAGCTGTCTCCTGGCAATTCCATGCTCGACAAACTCTTTATTGGTAGCAATGTTGTAGAACGTTGTTAAGGTGTTCTTCTCTATTTGTGTGGTGATTGGTATGGCTCCAAGTAGTGAGTATACTGTGATGGTTGGGCAGCGATCTGTTAGCCCTTGGATTTGTTTGAGTAGTCGTCTTTCAAAAGAGAGTAGTTCTTGTTCATCCCCTTTGGTAAGGGTTACCGCTTCTAATCCATAGATGATACGTGGCCAGCAAAAGGTGGTGTAGATTTTAAAAGACACATCTGGATTTATGCCGTTTTTACCATGTAGTCCAGCGCCTAGTAGTGCGTATAGGGTTCTTCTGCCTCATTGGATTCTGCTAGTTATGTCGTTTTTACCATCAGCCCTTCTTATTAGTCCGATGTGCTTGGTTGACTGTACTTCTTCAATCTCCTGTTTACCTAGTGGCCATGTCTGTGTTTTCCTATTTCTTCCTCCATTGACTATGACAACATCACTTTTTGTTGAGTTGATGGTAACCTTGTCCCTTCTGGTCTCATTGTGTACAAAATGTAATGCATGTTGTAGGTCCTCTGGGTGGTACGAAATCAGGGCTATATCGTCTGCGACTGTAGGACATCCGATGAACATAGTTCCAATTTGGGCTCCAATGTTGTTATCCCTGAGAACGTCTAGGAGTTGGTTGTTGTAGCTCTTGTACAGTGTTGGAGAGAGCTTAGCCCCTTGTCTTATACCTTGTTGTGTGAGGAAGCCAGTACTGAACTTTCCTTTCCATTTGACTATTGTCGTTGCCTCAGTTTGTAGCATTCGTATTACAATCCATGCGTCATCATCTATATTGTAGTGGTAGAGTTTCCTGAACAGTATGTTATGGACGAGCTTGTCGAATGCTTTTTCTGCATCTAAGGTGGTTATGGACACCGTCTTGCCGTTGTCCTTGGCTTCGTGTATCCCCTCTGTTGTAACGACTGCAGCGTTTATAGGTGATGTTTTCGCTGTGAATCCTCATTGCATTGGATTGTGTACCTTGGTCAGGGTTGGTTCTATATGGTCTTTAATTATACTTTCTAATATTTTGCCTAGGACTGGGGTTACTGCGATGCCTCTATAGTTACCTGGAATTTTGGGATCCTTTTCTTTCTTTAGGACAGGTGTAAGTAACCCTGTTTTCAGTACTTCTGGAATGTTGTAATCCTTTTTTGCTGCATTTAACAGGGCTGCAGTGTAATTGGCAATTGTCTTGCCTCCTTTTTTGAAGTGTTCTGCTGTCAAGCCCATGTGGTTAGGTGCTTTCCCTTTTGCAAGCTTCTGAATTGCTTCCTCAGTTGTTGTAGTTGTAATATCTGGGATCACTTTCCTCTTTTTTGGATCTTTCAATATTTCTTCTATGAGGGTACATTCCATGGCAGATGGGTCTTCTGTGTTTTCTATTCCAGGATCTGGTGTACTCAGTAATTGAAAATGTGTATTCCAGCCATTGAGTATGCATTCGTCTTCACTCAGTACCATATCGTCGATGATGATGGTGTCGGTTTCGTCTGATCGTGTTGTTCTCTGTTCTCGGATGAGCTTATAGAAAAGTTGTTGATTAAAGTCTGCAGACTCCATGATGTCATTGTATTTGTTTTCTTTGATTCTTTCATTTCCTTGTATAATGCATTTCTAGGTTCTTTTGGTGAGCCATCTATTTTCCATCTATGGAATGTCTGTTTTGTTCTCCTCGATGCTTGACCGATTTCCTCGTTCCAAGGTGCTCTCCCTCTTTTCTTGCTGTTCCGGTTACCATTTGCCTTGTGATTTGGTATTGCATTTTCTGTGCTGTGTGTAGGGCGTTTCCTAAGTGCATCACGTCTAGTACTAGTTGAAATTTGGTCTTGTCCATTTGGCACTTTGGATTTCTATCTAGGTATGTGTTGATTGAGTTTAAGTACATTTGGTCGTCACATTTACTCCACTTTGGTTTCCTATATAATGTTGTTGTTGGCAAGCTTTTGGATTTTTTCTTTATCTGTGAGATGTTAATCGTACCTGTTATTAGTACATGATCTGAGGTGTTGAGGTTCTGATGGCCCCATATCTTAATTGCTCTAATACCATCTTTGATCTGGTCTTTCAACGTAAATAGGTAATCTATTTGTGATGAGCTTTTGTTGTCGTGGTCATAGAAAGTTGGTTTAACTGGGTAGTTGTCTGGTGTAGTTAGACCAGCCTCGGAGCACCAATCTCTTAGCATCTTGTCGATGTTGTTGGGAGGTTCTCTGTGTAATGATGCGTTGAAGTCTCCTCCCAATATTATGGTGTGTGATTTGCTGTATTTTGAGACCATGTCTAATGATTCGCTGTACTGATGTGCTGTGTTTTTCCTTCCTCTGCATGGCATATAGGCATTGATCATGCACAGTGGTTTGGTTCAGCTTCAAGTTCTATTGCAATGATATGGTTTGTTCCATCTGGCAGTGGTCTAATGTATGGTGTTAAGTTAGGATGCCAAAGGATAGCTACTCCACCATATCCTCTTATGCGCTCTGAATGGTTGATTGGTGAGTCTTCAATAAATCTGGCATAGTGGTCTGTATTAGGTATAACTTGTTTTGAACTCTTTTTCCTCAAATTTAAAGAGCCAATGCTCTTGGATAAATAAAATTTCAGTTTCTTTCATGACTGATTGAGCAAAGATAGTATTTCCTCTAATATTTTGTATATTTAAGCTGCCAATTTTAATTCGTTTCCCCACTTTTTGTTTTGCTCCTACAGTATCAGCACTTGTATTTGTCTCTGTTGTTTTTTGGGTTGGCTTCTTTCTCTATTGTCAGCGTCGATGGTATAGTGGCGGGCCTGTCAGTAGTTTTGCTAGTATATCCACTGTGGTCGACGCACGGCCGTATCCTAAAAAAGGCTTTCGGGATGGGTTGTCTGCGAGTGTTTGAACATCCTCTAATTCCTCGTCTCTGGTTACAGTTCTCTGTAATTGTACATGGTTTTTTGTTGGACTGTTACTCTTGTTGGTGTCAGTGTATATATGGTTGTGGATAATTATTGTTTTGTCTTTGGTACTGGTTATTCAAATAGAAATAGTATGCCATTCTGTATGTAAATTACTAACAAATACTAACATCTTTATATGTTATGTGCTTTACTAATGTTAACGAGGCCGGGATAAGGTACCGGTACTTTATGTATTCAACTAACAAATGTACAGATTTCAATAAAAAATATCACACTTAGAGAAAAAAGAAAAAAAAATGTTTACATGGGGGCGAGTTGGTTGAAAAGGGGGGTGAGTTGGCAGTGGGGCGAGTTGACTTGGATTCGCTTATACTTAGTGGACATTCAATGTTTTATTTGTTTTGACATTGAAATGATGAAATCAGCAAGATACTACTTTCTGCATTAGCAACAATACATGTAAGATAAGATAAAATAAGATAAGTTTTATTTATAGTCGGCATATTTAAATAATAATACAACACAAGCCCTAGTGGGCTTTTGACCGACTATATGGTCTGTTTACGCCAATGCATAGTCGTCACAATTGACGGAGCATAGTATGATGTAGATGTAGAATAGATGAAAGACAAGTGCTCTGGTGTTTTTTCACTCTTTTTTTGAACTTTGAACCTTGGCTTGATTGTAGAAACTGTGGTGTTCGTGCATTGCACGCTAAATGACATTTTACTTGTCTTATTCTAAGAGATGCAACTGGAGGAATAGTTCTTCTGATGAAATTCTGACTGCGTAACATGATTGTTCAACACAACAGGTGTCGACAAACCGCAGAGAAAAGTTTTTGGACAAATCCGAAATCGACACCGGTAAACACAGGAAGTCGATGACCTATTGTAATATCCACACCAAACACGGACTACTACGGTTTGAAAAAATTAAATACATATAAACACGGTTTATTCTTATACTGTAGTTAAATAAGTATGCATAGTAGTTATTAAAACTGTTTTCACTTGAAATAAAACATGTATATCTCAGTAAAATAGAATTATATTCATTAAAAAGTTACATCCGGTTTTTTTGCCCCGCAGTGAATAATTATGGCACACTGTGCGGGAAGAGAAATATTAAAATACACGATACAAAAATGGTCAAGCTTCTCATACAACTATTTACCAGAGTATGTTTTGAGCGTCCATCAAGATAACTTATAAAATATTTAATTTTCATGACATTTACTTCACCAAAAATCAGCTCATTGATAATATGCGTTAATATAAAACCACGGATCTGATTTTTATCACGATCTATCTGGCTAGCATACATGTATATGCACTGCAATCACTCATTTAATCTCCACACACTGTCGATAATGTCCTTAAATGAAATGAATAGCCACAATTGCCCTTACAGATTCAAGTCAAATGATCCACAGGCACAGGCACTGGACACTCAATAAAAATATCCAGCCTATTGTAAGAAAATAATGTCTTGTTTAGTATGAAAAGAGAAGTCATCCCATATCAAAATTGGCTAAAATATAAACAATCGAACATAAGACTACCTAATGTTTTTTCTGAGAGGGGTGTGGATGCAACTTTTTCAGTCTTCGAAATTAGGCGGTAGTCCGAAGCCTGTGGCATGTAAAATTGTACACGGGCGTATAAAATGAGTAGTTCCACAAGTCTGACAGACCTGTGAAAAAAAAGTCATATAGTTTCAAAAGTTGATTTCATAAGATATTGTGTGTAGGTATTTAGTTTATTGTTCTCCGTTTTCAGTTGCTGCCGAGTCAATGCAAAAAATGGGTAGGCAAACAAGTCCTTTTAAGAATTTTCGATATTCGAAATAGATTTAGGTGTGTCTGTTTTTCACAATTTGATTGGTTGATATTTTTACCATCATGTAGGTTTTAAAAAAGGACGAGAAGCTGGGCTCACGTTAGAGGGCGAAGTAGTTGCCTTGTGAAGGTTGACTTTGATTTCTCGTTGGTCAAATGCGAAGTTCAAGTAGCCTTGTAATTTTGAAGAGTCACCTTATGTTGCCCGTGTATTTTTGCCACGTACCATTTATGAAAATATCGACATCGTGTTTATTGAATTTTATGGTATTCATTAAAGGGATTGTTAGGGAAACAAATTTTTACTCTTAGTTTTATTCTAAATGTCATAATAAATAAGTGTGTGTAATATTTCAGTATTATCTATCTTAATTAAAAAGATATGGTAGATTTTAACAGTAAAATTATCAGACTGTGGGAGTCGCCATATTGATAAGATTTATAACCTCCCTTTACTGATATCAGCATCTTCAGCTTCTGGTGATGATGTCAATTAGACACTTTGTATTTGTAAACATTTATTAAATTACAAAACATTGAATAAACTGAAATTATCAACATGTCGTCATCAGAAAACGAGAAGGAATTTTATTTTAATACAAATAGTGAAATCTTAGGATATCAGTAGGAACCAGAGTATTCATAAACTGAACTTCTAGAAAAGACTTTTGAAAGATGAAATTTTAATATACATGTATATATAATATAATTTGAAGCTGTATTTGTGTAAAAAGTCACACCGGTGTGGATCCCATAATCAAGTTCCACCCGTCCCTGCCATATTGATGTGTGCATCCATACGCAAGACATGAATATCCTTTGTCTTCTTTCATTGTCATTACTTATATGAAAAGAAAGCTTAAACAGTGATGATCAACAAACCCCATGTCTTAAAATCTATATACAAGTTTGAGCAGAATAATCAACAAATTGATGGTGGCCGCATTCTGGTAGAAGTAGAAAAGATTTGGTTTGGTGTGATTTGTAATAATGTCAACAACATTTTCTTGGCCATGATGGTATGATTCTTGAAATTTAATCCTGAATATGACAAGATAAGACAAATACTTCATTAAGCCTCAGATACCTAGGTGTACATGTACAAGAGGACGTAATCATGAAATATATACATACTATATGCAATCAGTTTCTTATCACAACTAAAGTTGTGCGTATGATTCCTGTATGTTGCGAGGTGTATTTAATTACTTTGTATGATACAGTTTGTCAGTGAATAATTTGATTGACACTACATAACTGAAATATTGTGGAAAGTGGGGCTGATAAAATACCCAATAACCACACCCTAATGTCAAAAATAATGTATCACATATAAACTGTCATATGATAAAGTTCCCAACTGTATGATGAAATATTAAAACTTTGTTATGACCTTTTACAGAAATATTTACCTTGACAAGCCGACAGATCAGTCATCTCGATGGTCTTCAGATTCCAATCATCCTCCACAGGTTTGTATGGGACAGTAATGTACATTTATTATATATATTCTATTATTAAACTTAAATTTAGTTTTTGATGGTACATTTACTTATTAGTAAAGTGTCTGAATTAGATTAGAGATTAGAGACTATATTATATAACCTGTCCATGTCAACTACAAAAAAAGGCAAATGTAAACAACAATGCACATGATATAAAAATATGGATGAAAACACATAAATTGGCAGTACATTTTAGGAATAATGACATTATTTTCTTTAAAAGGTTAAATACAGCAAGCAAGCTTGTTATACATTTAAATTTCACTCTGAGATCAAAATATGACTAAAACCATGATGTCAACAAACAACATGCATAACCAACAAAACATGTGACGCTATCAAAAAAATAATATATATATCGTTAACTAATGAAATAGAAAATTCAAGAACAAATTTTTCAAATATCTTATTGAGTAAAAAATACAACAATGGAATATTTGAGCTCTTCCAATTTGAACATGTAAACTTCCAAATACGGATAGGGATTAATATAAGTTCTTGTAACTTGTTTCCCAATCCTATTAATTTCTTCTTATTATGTTATGTATATAGCTGAATATTGTAATGTTATATTGAATTAATAAATAAAATATGTTTAAACTAAACTTCCAAAGCTGCACTTCCTGTCCAAAATGTAGAAGAATATTCGATTATTATGAAGTTTGCCAACTTTTTACCTGAATTTTGCCATCCAAATACCCGGTATATACGCTTATCCGATATGCAAATAAACATGGGTTTTTTCCTTTAAAACTCAAGAAATGGTTTGGTGTTTTGCAAGAATATCCGATTATCAACAATATTCTATAATACGATATTCGAATAGGTGGAGTCGACTGTACTACCTACCTAAGTCTACCTAAGTCTGTTCCAAACGCAGGAGATCAGCTTGCTCCTCTATATTTGGCTCTTCTTCGTTGTCTATTTGGTTTAACTGTCTTCTTCCGGTTGTCTGTTTATCGTTATATGTATGGTCGTACATCATAGGGTGGTTTTGCCACAGCTTATCTAATCTGTTTTCAAAAATCTTTACGTTTTTGGCAGTGATAACTGTTTCTGGTAGATTATTCCAATCATCGACTACTCTGTTTGTGAAATAATATTTACGTATGTCCAATCTAGATCTGTTCTTGGTTAGCTTTAGTGAATGTCCACGAGTCTGATGAAAAGTACTCTTGGTGATGGGCAATAAATCCTCTGTCACACGCTTATCATAGATTTCAGTAACTATCTTGAAAGTTTCTATCATGTCGCCTCTTAATCGCCTATATCTCAGTGACGGGAGTTTTAGTTTCTTTAATCGCTCTTCTTAGGTCAGGTCCTTCATATCCGGTAACATTTTTGTGGCTCTACGTTGGACATTCTCGATTGCCTCTATGTCTTTAGTTTTATATGGGTTCCAAACGCTACTCGCATATTCTAGGATAGGTCTGACAAGTGATTTGAATAATAAGCAGAATGTTTTGAAGTCCAAATATTTAAATGATCTCCTGATTATCCCAACTATTTGATTTGCCTTGTTTACTTGTGTCTGGATATGTTTTTCGAAGTTAAGCTTTGCGTCTATTGTAACTCCAATGTCTTTTTCCGTTTCAACTGATTCTAAGGTGACGTATGATCCCGAGTAAGTTGGCATCGTGTATTTTGTGGTTCTTTGTTGATGGCGTTTACCAATGATTGACAGGACTTTACACTTATCAGGATGAAAGCGCAAAAGCCATTTTTCACTCCACTTAAAGAGGTTGTTGATATCGTTTTGGATTATTTCAATGTCACTCTGGTTGGCAATATCCCTGTATAGTTTAGTATCATCTGCAAACATGTATACATCTGATTCTACGTTCAGCGGTAAGTCGTTGATAAATATTACAAACAATACTGGTCCAAGTACCGAGCCTTGCGGTATACCACTCGTTACATTATGCCATTTTGATACGGATCCATTTAGTTGTACTCTTTGCTTGCGGTTACTCAGGAAGTTCTTAACCCATACACAAGTCTGGTTGCTTATTCCATATGAACGCAGTTTGTTGATTAGTCTGATGTGTGGTACCTTATCAAAGGCTTTCATAAAGTCTGTATAAATGGTATCGATAGTTCCACCATAATCGAGTATAGTTGTCCAATGGTCAAGTACCTTTAGGAGTTGTAATGTGGTAGATCTGCCACCCATGAAACCGAATTGTCTTATACTAAATAAGTCGGAATTTATCCATATGCTGGATGATTCTCTTTATAATTAACTTTTCCATTAACTTACATATGATGCTAGTAAGACTAACTGGTCTGTAGTTTGATGCAGAGTTCTTACTTCCTTTCTTGAAGAGTGCTGTAATTTGGCCAATTCTCCATCCTTTGGGTACTGTCCCTGTTTTAAAAGAGCTGTTGAATATAGTACCAAGTGGCTTATTGATAATGTCTGTTAATTCATACAAGACTTTAGGGTGAACTTGGTCTGGACCAGGTGATTTTGTAGTATTCAATTCTTTTAATAGTTTATTTACTTCAGTCAATGTAAAATTGTCGTTGTTTGAATGTTTATCATACTGTATATTCTCGAGTAAAGTTTCATCATCATCGTTTTCTATTGTAAATACACTGCTGAAAAAATCAGCCAATATCTCAGCCTTTTCCCCATCGTCTGAAGCAATAATTTTAATTCCATCTCGTTCAGTATGTAGTTCTGAGACTCCAGATTTTGTTTTTCTCTTACTATTAACATACGACCAAAAGTGTTTACTGTTTGATTTTGCTGTTTCAGCTATTTGTTTTTCACGGTTCTTCCGCTCTCTTGTGATAATCAATTTTGCCTTATTTCGGGCTTTAGTATACTCTTTGTAGCTTTCGCTATCCTGTTTACATCGGTATTTTCCCCAGCTTCTATGTTTCTTCCTAATTGAGCGCCTAGCCTCCAGGCTCAGTGGAGTGTTACCCTTCTTATTTCCAATACGTTTAGTCTGGATGTTATGTTTCATGGCAAATGTTAGTTTACTCATAAATTAGTACTGGACTAAACAACAAACAGACATCAGCATTTCATCAAAAAATAAATTGTTCTTTATATGAAATTTCTGAAAAATTGCTCAATTAAGCAGCAATCACTCCCTAACATAGTATTTAATTTCTTTTTAATGTAATATCGTCCAAATTATATAGTAATAATATTGAGACTTTTGTAAAAAGGGTAAAAAAAAATTCTCTACATTTTTTGTGTTTAGTTCATATTTGAATACTGCTGTGTTTACTTTGGTTTGTATTTCTTTTCATTTCGTTTATTTTCAGCAGTTTGAAAAATGAAAAAAATAAGACATATCATCAGTAAATTAAGTGCAAATATTTTGGTTGTGGAATATCCAATACCCAATTCAAGGATTTATAGATTTGTTAAAAATTGCGATATTTCAAAATAGCAGTGTAAAAATGATGCTATGTTTGTTTTGCTGATTTTTGAAAAAAGAAAATGTAAATAAAACTGATTTTTGACAAAAAATTCATTTGAAAATCTACTCCTCTGAAACCAAATGAACCAATTTAAAAATTGTAATATTTCAAATTAGCAGTGTCGAAATAATGATATTCTAGTATTGGTACGTGTATTATTAAGTCTCCCAAACAACATTTGGAGACTTATTGTTTTTGCTCCGTTTCTTATTATTATTATTATTATTCTCTTTCTTTCTTTCTTTCTTTCCGTGGACCATGAACTTGTCCATGGCAGATCTCAGGAACTACTGGACAGAATTTCATGAAACTTGGTGGAGTTATAGATATATGTTTCTAGTTGGTCCTAAAGTTTTCAGCTTTGTGGTAAAGGAGGTCAAAGTCATATTTTGAGGGGTTCAAAGGGGGTGGGGGTTACTATAGAATCCTATGGGAAAGTTGAAATTTCGTATATTAATGTTGATAACTTCTAAATGGATAATGATAGAGACATAAAATTTGACATAGTGATAGGTCACCATTAGAGGAGCAATTCTGCATTTTCAAAATTTTCGAGATGTCTGCCATTTTCAAAATAGCTGCCAAAACACGGCATAAAAAATGGGCGGTAAAAATTCAACACTGTCCGATATCATCAAAATTATATATGTGGGTAGATAATGATGTCCCGACATTGAAAAATTTCTACCAGTCACCATTTTCAAAATGGCCACCACAATACCGCAAAAATTCAACATTGTTCGGCTTCAAAGATAGCTTTTAATTTATTTTTTAAACCTGTTGTCAGTGGCCAGTTTGTGAGACTTCATAATCGTTAGATTATAATCATATCTTGTTACATTTGAATTTGTTTTCTTTCAGTTCTTGATATTAAAATTGGAAAAACCAAGCATTGTAGAAACTATAACATTTGGAAAATATGAAAAAACTCATGTTTGTAACCTGAAGAAGTTCAAGATTTTTGGTGGAGTTTCAGACAGTCATATGATCCAGCTTTTAGAAAGGTTAGTTTTCAACAATCTGCAACTCATTGCTTATAGCTTAAAAAACGCACACCTTAATTCCAGTTTTCACATAATGTACATTTATACCTGTACTGTGCAAGAGAAGAGCATATTAAATAGGTAAGAAAAATGGAATTAAGAAATTTTCAACAAGTTTGATTGTTTACATGGTGAACTCTGAAAATAAAAAGGACAACTTTCAAATCATTTTTATGAAAAAGAAAACAATTTTCCAATTTTATCCCCAATATTGAGTCCTGATAATTATTTTCTGCAAGTTTAACTGAAACCAATCCAGGAGGGTATCAGTTATTTACGTGGTCTCTGTTGTCATGGTAACAGATGACATTAACAACTTGCAACATTAAGATATAATCAGGTGTATCAGGTCTTACTACACACTAGTACAGTGTAGATGAGAAGTATAAACACCATACATTACTACAATTTATGCCCCTGTTGTGAAAATGAATAAATACATGTATTCTTTTTCTCAAAAACTAGACTTTTGATTGATCCCATCTGTACATGAATAATCATTGGATGATCCTTTACAATGCCTTCATTTTTTTGTATGGCTCGGAAATCTTTTAAAGGTATTCTTCTTTGAAACCATTGAACCAATTGAAATAAATCTTGTCTGGAATGTTCTTTGGTTAATTCTCTTCACATCTTGTGTTGATTGGAAAGCACGATGGCCATCAGCAGTCCTCAAAATGAAAATTTGAATTTACTGGTCTGAATCAAATTCTTCAATTTATTTTTAAATATATATATTTTTATAAAAATCTGAAAAATATACTGATCCGAACGAAGTTTTACTGGTCTTGGGCCGGAAGACCGGTGCTCATCGTGAGGACTGCCATCATGATGAGGCACAGCTTAACATAGGACCTTATATGCAAATAAATGAAATAGTTTTTATTAAACTAGACTTGATTGAACATAAACTGAACATGAATAATCAGGTGAGCCTCTAGTTTATTTTCAACAACAGACTTACATATTGTTATATGTTTAATACCAGATCTAGAGTTGAAAGAGTGATCGTATTCTCAATATTGAAATGGATATTGAATAACAAAATATCATAATTTTCAAGTGCATGTATAAAATTGTACTATGGTGAACTCAGAAAATATATACAGGACAACTTTCAAGTAATTTAAACGAAAGGGAAGTCAATTTTTCAAATCACCCGCATGATTGAGTCCTGGTAATTTTTTATGCAAGTTTAACTGAAACCAATCCAGGAGGGTATCAGTTATTTACATGGTCTCTGTTGTCATGGTAACAGATGACATTAACAACTTGCAACATTAAGATATAATCAGGTGTACCAGGTCTTACTACACACTAGTACAGTGTAGATGAGAAGTATAAACACCATACATTACTACAGTTTATGTCCCTGTTGTGAAAATGAATAAATACATGTATTCTTTTTCTCAAAAACTAGACTTTTGATTGATCCCATCTGTACATGAATAATCATTGGATGATCCTTTACAATGCCTTCATTTTTTTGTATGGCTCGGAAATCTTTTAAAGGTATTCTCAGAGCTCCAGATAATCTGCGTATTTGCGTTTTTTACGCTGTGAAAACGAGTAAAAATGCATGTATTATCAGATCAGAGTGTACACATTATGCATGCATATTGCTGTGTAAGCAAACTTTCCAAATTCGGAGCGTACTTGTACAGTCGTGTACATAACAATACATTTTTGTTTTTGAGAAATTCCCCATAATTACTTCCCTTTATACTTTTCGAAGGAGAGAGCGTATACATCCGAGGGGTACAGAATGCTTGCCTTTCTAAGCATCGATGTCAAAAGAGATCTGATTGGATGTTTACGATAAATCATCCAATCGCGGTCAATATTACAAATAAATGTGGTTTACGTAATAAGTAAGAACTAAATCGAAAGTAAATTTGGGAACACGTTGTTCGTTGAAAATGAGCAAGAGCATGAATAAGCGTGCTACGGAAAATTATATATTTAAGTTCCTGACAGTTGCATCTGTGTCTAGTGACAGTATAGTTAAGGAATCATTGATGACATTATCAACACGGCTGTGCGCAAAAAACAAAATATTTACAACATTTTATTAATAAACATGACACAATTGTGTCAAATTAACAGAGATATACATTTCACTTGCATCCTGCGTTTATTGAATAACACTTGTGTCAAACATAATTTTAAAAGTGTACATGTAAGCAATCTTTTCTGAAGTAGAGAGTACAACAGTGCAAAGGAAATATGCAAATACGCATCATTTTCAAAAGTAGGGGGTAATTACCCTTTGGACTTGAAAATTATCTGGAGTTCTGATTCTTCTTTGAAACCATTGAACCAATTGAAATAAAACTTGTCTGGAATGTTCCTTGGTTAATCCTCTTCACATTGTGTGTTGATTGGAAAGCACGATGGCCATCAGCAGTCCTCAAAATGAAAATTTGAATTTACTGGTCTGAATCAAATTCTTCAATTTATTTTTAAATATATATATCTTAATAAAAATCTGAAAAATATACTGGTCCGAACGAAGTTTTACTGGTCTTTGGCCGGAAGACCGGTGCTTATCGTGAGGACTGCCATCATGATGAGGCACAGCTTAACATAGGACCTTATATGCAAATAAATGAAATAGTTTTTATTAAACTAGACTTGATTGAACATAAACTGAACATGAATAATCAGGTGAGCCTCTAGTTTATTTTCAACAACAGACTTACATATTGTTATATGTTTAATACCAGATCTAGAATTGAAAGAGTGATCGTATTCTCAATATTGGAATGGATATTGAATAACAAAATATCATAATTTTCAAGTGCATGTATAAAATTGTACTATGGAGAACTCAGGAAATATATACAGGACAACTTTCAAGTAATTTAAACGAAAGGGAAGTCAATTTTTCAAATCACCCACATGATTGAGTCCTGGTAATTTTTTATGCAAGTTTAACTGAAACCAATCCAGGAGGGTATCAGTTATTTACATGGTCTCTGTTGTCATGGTATCAGATGACATTAACAACTTGCAACATTAAGATATATTCAGGTGTACCAGGTCTTACTACACACTAGTACAGTGTAGATGAGAAGTATAAACACCATACATTACTACAGTTTATGTCCCTGTTGTGAAAATGAATAAATACATGTATTCTTTTTCTCAAAAACTAGACTTTTGATTGATCCCATCTGTACATGAATAATCATTGGATGATCCTTTACAATGCCTTCATTTTTTTGTATGGCTCGGAAATCTTTTAAAGGTATTCTCAGAACTCCAGATAAGCTGCGTATTTGCGTTTTTTACGCTGTGAAAACGAGTAAAAATGCAAGCATTATCAGATCAGAGTGTACACATTACGCATGCATATTGCTGTGTAAGCAAACTTTCCAAATTCGGAGCGTACTTGTACAGTCGTGTACATAACAATACATTTTTGTCTGAGAAATTCCCCATAACTACTTCCCTTTATACTTTTCGAAGGAGAGAGCGTATACATCCGAGGGGTACAGAATGCTTGCCTTTCTAAGCATCGATGTCAAAAGAGATCTGATTGGATGTTTACGATAAATCATCCAATCGCAGTCAATATTACAAATAAATGTGGTTTACCTAATAAGTAAGAACTAAATCGAAAGTAAATTTGGGAACACGTTGTTCGTTGAAAATGAGCAAGAGCATGAATAAGCGCGCTACGGAAAATTATATATTTAAGTTCCTGACAGTTGCATCTGTGTCTAGTGACAGTATAGTTAAGGAATCATTGATGACATTCAACACGGCTGTGAAAACTGCCGAAGTCGACGAGCAAAAAACAAAATATTTACAACATTTTATTAATAAACATGACACAATTGTGTCAAATTAACAGAGATATACATTTCACTTGCATCCTGCGTTTATTGAATAACACTTGTGTCAAACATAATTTTAAAAGTGTACATGTAAGCAATCTTTTCTGAAGTAGAGAGTACAACAGTGCAAAGGAAATATGCAAATACGCATCATTTTCAAAAGTAGGGGGTAATTACCCTTTGGACTTGAAAATTATCTGGAGTTCTGATTCTTCTTTGAAACCATTGAACCAATTGAAATAAAACTTGTCTGGAATGTTCCTTGGTTAATCCTCTTCACATTGTGTGTTGATTGGAAAGCACGATGGCCATCAGCAGTCCTCAAAATGAAAATTTGAATTTACTGGTCTGAATCAAATTCTTCAATTTGACAGCTCTAAAATCTAATTCTAACACTGTTTGGTTTAATTTTCAGACGTATATAATATTTAGTATTAACCTAGTATCCTTAGTAACTTTGAGATCCAGTGGGACAGATATATTGTATGGTTGTCACTTGCTTCTAGACGTTTGTATAATATACTTTATTTCCTGTGACTGTATAATGAATTCTTCATTATCCTATACAATATATTAAAAATTGCTGAGTTAGATTGCTGTCAAATTATAATATTAAGTATATATGTACCATCTACACACGCTTATACACATGTCTTACGTATATCCCTAGATTTGCCTTATGAGAAAAGGTAACACTACGATTATTGAAGCTCCTTTTTAGGGAGTGGATGTGGTCGAGTGGTCTAGGGCGCTGGACGTAAGGCTAAGCGAATGGTGCTGCAGTGTATCAATGGTGTGGGTTCAAATCCCGTCGAGGGAAGAACAAAAATTTGACAGCTCTAAAATCTAATTCTAACACTGTTTGGTTTAATTTTCAGACGAATATATATCATATATATATATATATATCTTAATAAAAATCTGAAAAATATACTGGTCCGAACGAAGTTTTACTGGTCTTGGGCCAGAAGACCGGTGCTCATCGTGAGGACTGCCATCATGATGAGGCACAGCTTAACATAGGACCTTATATGCAAATAAATGAAATAGTTTTTATTAAACTAGATTTGATTGAACATAAACTGAACATGAATAATCAGGTGAGCCTCTAGTTTATTTTCAACAACAGACTTACATATTGTTATATGTTTAATACCAGATCTAGAGTTGAAAGAGTGATAGTATTCTCAATATTGAAATGGATATTGAATAACAAAATATCATAATTTTCAAGTGCATGTATAAAATTGTACTATGGTGAACTCAGAAAATATATACAGGACAACTTTCAAGTAATTTAAACGAAAGGGAAGTCAATTTTTCAAATCACCCGCATGATTGAGTCCTGGTAATTTTTTATGCAAGTTTAACTGAAACCAATCCAGGAGGGTATCAGTTATTTACATGGTCTCTGTTGTCATAGTAACAGATGACATTAACAACTTGCAACATTAAGATATAATCAGGTGTACCAGGTCTTACTACACACTAGTACAGTGTAGATGAGAAGTATAAACACCATACATTACTACAATTTATGCCCCTGTTGTGAAAATGAATAAATACATGTATTCTTTTTCTCAAAAACTAGACTTTTGATTGATCCCATCTGTACATGAATAATCATTGGATGATCCTTTACAATGCCTTCATTTTTTTGTATGGCTCGGAAATCTTTTAAAGGTATTCTCAGAGCTCCAGATAAGCTGCGTATTTGCGTTTTTTACGCTGTGAAAACGAGTAAAAATGCATGTATTATCAGATCAGAGTGTACACATTACGCATGCATATTGCTGTGTAAGCAAACTTTCCAAATTCGGAGCGTACTTGTACAGTCGTGTACATAACAATACATTTTTGTTTTTGAGAAATTCCCCATAATTACTTCCCTTTATACTTTTCGAAGGAGAGAGCGTATACATCCGAGGGGTACAGAATGCTTGCCTTTCTAAGCATCGATGTCAAAAGAGATCTGATTGGATGTTTACGATAAATCATCCAATCGCAGTCAATATTACAAATAAATGTGGTTTACCTAATAAGTAAGAACTAAATCGAAAGTAAATTTGGGAACACGTTGTTCGTTGAAAATGAGCAAGAGCATGAATAAGCGCGCTACGGAAAATTATATATTTAAGTTCCTGACAGTTGCATCTGTGTCTAGTGACAGTATAGTTAAGGAATCATTGATGACATTCAACACGGCTGTGAAAACTGCCGAAGTCGACGAGCAAAAAACAAAATATTTACAACATTTTATTAATAAACATGACACAATTGTGTCAAATTAACAGAGATATACATTTCACTTGCATCCTGCGTTTATTGAATAACACTTGTGTCAAACATAATTTTAAAAGTGTACATGTAAGCAATCTTTTCTGAAGTAGAGAGTACAACAGTGCAAAGGAAATATGCAAATACACATCATTTTCAAAAGTAGGGGGTAATTACCCTTTGGACTTGAAAATTATCTGGAGTTCTGATTCTTCTTTGAAACCATTGAACCAATTGAAATAAAACTTGTCTGGAATGTTCCTTGGTTAATCCTCTTCACATTGTGTGTTGATTGGAAAGCACGATGGCCATCAGCAGTCCTCAAAATGAAAATTTGAATTTACTGGTCTGAATCAAATTCTTCAATTTGACAGCTCTAAAATCTAATTCTAACACTGTTTGGTTTAATTTTCAGACGTATATAATATTTAGTATTAACCTAGTATCCTTAGTAACTTTGAGATCCAGTGGGACAGATATATTGTATGGTTGTCACTTGCTTCTAGACGTTTGTATAATATACTTTATTTCCTGTGACTGTATAATGAATTCTTCATTATCCTATACAATATATTAAAAATTGCTGAGTTAGATTGCTGTCAAATTATAATATTAAGTATATATGTACCATCTACACACGCTTATACACATGTCTTACGTATATCCCTAGATTTGCCTTACGAGAAAAGGTAACACTACGATTATTGAAGCTCCTTTTTTAGGGAGTGGATGTGGTCGAGTGGTCTAGGGCGCTGGACGTAAGGCTAAGTGAATGGTGCTGCAGTGTATCAATGGTGTGGGTTCAAATCCTGTCGAGGGAAGAACAAAAATTTGACAGCTCTAAAATCTAATTCTAACACTGTTTGGTTTAATTTTCAGACGTATATAATATTTAGTATTAACCTAGTATCCTTTAAAGTAAATTTGAGATCCAGTTGGACAGATATATTGTATGGTTGTCACTTGCTTCTAGACGTTTGTATAATATACTTTATTTCCTGTGACTGTATAATGAATTCTTCATTATCCTATACAATATATTAAAAATTGCTGAGTTAGATTGCTGTCAAATTATAATATTAAGTATATATGTACCATCTACACACGCTTATACACATGTCTTACGTATATCCCTAGATTTGCCTTATGAGAAAAGGTAACACTACGATTATTGAAGCTCCTTTTTAGGGAGTGGATGTGGTCGAGTGGTCTAGGGCGCTGGACGTAAGGCTAAGCGAATGGTGCTGCAGTGTATCAATGGTGTGGGTTCAAATCCCGTCGAGGGAAGAACAAAAATTTGACAGCTCTAAAATCTAATTCTATCACTGTTTGGTTTAATTTTCAGATGAATATATATCATATATATATATATATCTTAATAAAAATCTGAAAAATATACTGGTCCGAACGAAGTTTTACTGGTCTTGGGCCAGAAGACCGGTGCTCATCGTGAGGACTGCCATCATGATGAGGCACAGCTTAACATAGGACCTTATATGCAAATAAATGAAATAGTTTTTATTAAACTAGACTTGATTGAACATAAACTGAACATGAATAATCAGGTGAGCCTCTAGTTTATTTTCAACAACAGACTTACATATTGTTATATGTTTAATACCAGATCTAGAGTTGAAAGAGTGATAGTATTCTCAATATTGAAATGGATATTGAATAACAAAATATCATAATTTTCAAGTGCATGTATAAAATTGTACTATGGTGAACTCAGAAAATATATACAGGACAACTTTCAAGTAATTTAAACGAAAGGGAAGTCAATTTTTCAAATCACCCGCATGATTGAGTCCTGGTAATTTTTTATGCAAGTTTAACTGAAACCAATCCAGGAGGGTATCAGTTATTTACATGGTCTCTGTTGTCATAGTAACAGATGACATTAACAACTTGCAACATTAAGATATAATCAGGTGTACCAGGTCTTACTACACACTAGTACAGTGTAGATGAGAAGTATAAACACCATACATTACTACAATTTATGCCCCTGTTGTGAAAATGAATAAATACATGTATTCTTTTTCTCAAAAACTAGACTTTTGATTGATCCCATCTGTACATGAATAATCATTGGATGATCCTTTACAATGCCTTCATTTTTTTGTATGGCTCGGAAATCTTTTAAAGGTATTCTCAGAGCTCCAGATAAGCTGCGTATTTGCGTTTTTTACGCTGTGAAAACGAGTAAAAATGCATGTATTATCAGATCAGAGTGTACACATTACGCATGCATATTGCTGTGTAAGCAAACTTTCCAAATTCGGAGCGTACTTGTACAGTCGTGTACATAACAATACATTTTTGTTTTTGAGAAATTCCCCATAATTACTTCCCTTTATACTTTTCGAAGGAGAGAGCGTATACATCCGAGGGGTACAGAATGCTTGCCTTTCTAAGCATCGATGTCAAAAGAGATCTGATTGGATGTTTACGATAAATCATCCAATCGCAGTCAATATTACAAATAAATGTGGTTTACCTAATAAGTAAGAACTAAATCGAAAGTAAATTTGGGAACACGTTGTTCGTTGAAAATGAGCAAGAGCATGAATAAGCGTGCTACGGAAAATTATATATTTAAGTTCCTGACAGTTGCATCTGTGTCTAGTGACAGTATAGTTAAGGAATCATTGATGACATTCAACACGGCTGTGAAAACTGCCGAAGTCGACGAGCAAAAAACAAAATATTTACAACATTTTATTAATAAACATGACACAATTGTGTCAAATTAACAGAGATATACATTTCACTTGCATCCTGCGTTTATTGAATAACACTTGTGTCAAACATAATTTTAAAAGTGTACATGTAAGCAATCTTTTCTGAAGTAGAGAGTACAACAGTGCAAAGGAAATATGCAAATACGCATCATTTTCAAAAGTAGGGGGTAATTACCCTTTGGACTTGAAAATTATCTGGAGTTCTGATTCTTCTTTGAAACCATTGAACCAATTGAAATAAAACTTGTCTGGAATGTTCCTTGGTTAATCCTCTTCACATTGTGTGTTGATTGGAAAGCACGATGGCCATCAGCAGTCCTCAAAATGAAAATTTGAATTTACTGGTCTGAATCAAATTCTTCAATTTATTTTTAAATATATATATCTTAATAAAAATCTGAAAAATATACTGGTCCGAACGAAGTTTTACTGGTCTTTGGCCGGAAGACCGGTGCTTATCGTGAGGACTGCCATCATGATGAGGCACAGCTTAACATAGGACCTTATATGCAAATAAATGAAATAGTTTTTATTAAACTAGACTTGATTGAACATAAACTGAACATGAATAATCAGGTGAGCCTCTAGTTTATTTTCAACAACAGACTTACATATTGTTATATGTTTAATACCAGATCTAGAATTGAAAGAGTGATCGTATTCTCAATATTGGAATGGATATTGAATAACAAAATATCATAATTTTCAAGTGCATGTATAAAATTGTACTATGGAGAACTCAGGAAATATATACAGGACAACTTTCAAGTAATTTAAACGAAAGGGAAGTCAATTTTTCAAATCACCCACATGATTGAGTCCTGGTAATTTTTTATGCAAGTTTAACTGAAACCAATCCAGGAGGGTATCAGTTATTTACATGGTCTCTGTTGTCATGGTATCAGATGACATTAACAACTTGCAACATTAAGATATATTCAGGTGTACCAGGTCTTACTACACACTAGTACAGTGTAGATGAGAAGTATAAACACCATACATTACTACAGTTTATGTCCCTGTTGTGAAAATGAATAAATACATGTATTCTTTTTCTCAAAAACTAGACTTTTGATTGATCCCATCTGTACATGAATAATCATTGGATGATCCTTTACAATGCCTTCATTTTTTTGTATGGCTCGGAAATCTTTTAAAGGTATTCTCAGAACTCCAGATAAGCTGCGTATTTGCGTTTTTTACGCTGTGAAAACGAGTAAAAATGCAAGCATTATCAGATCAGAGTGTACACATTACGCATGCATATTGCTGTGTAAGCAAACTTTCCAAATTCGGAGCGTACTTGTACAGTCGTGTACATAACAATACATTTTTGTCTGAGAAATTCCCCATAACTACTTCCCTTTATACTTTTCGAAGGAGAGAGCGTATACATCCGAGGGGTACAGAATGCTTGCCTTTCTAAGCATCGATGTCAAAAGAGATCTGATTGGATGTTTACGATAAATCATCCAATCGCAGTCAATATTACAAATAAATGTGGTTTACCTAATAAGTAAGAACTAAATCGAAAGTAAATTTGGGAACACGTTGTTCGTTGAAAATGAGCAAGAGCATGAATAAGCGCGCTACGGAAAATTATATATTTAAGTTCCTGACAGTTGCATCTGTGTCTAGTGACAGTATAGTTAAGGAATCATTGATGACATTCAACACGGCTGTGAAAACTGCCGAAGTCGACGAGCAAAAAACAAAATATTTACAACATTTTATTAATAAACATGACACAATTGTGTCAAATTAACAGAGATATACATTTCACTTGCATCCTGCGTTTATTGAATAACACTTGTGTCAAACATAATTTTAAAAGTGTACATGTAAGCAATCTTTTCTGAAGTAGAGAGTACAACAGTGCAAAGGAAATATGCAAATACGCATCATTTTCAAAAGTAGGGGGTAATTACCCTTTGGACTTGAAAATTATCTGGAGTTCTGATTCTTCTTTGAAACCATTGAACCAATTGAAATAAAACTTGTCTGGAATGTTCCTTGGTTAATCCTCTTCACATTGTGTGTTGATTGGAAAGCACGATGGCCATCAGCAGTCCTCAAAATGAAAATTTGAATTTACTGGTCTGAATCAAATTCTTCAATTTGACAGCTCTAAAATCTAATTCTAACACTGTTTGGTTTAATTTTCAGACGTATATAATATTTAGTATTAACCTAGTATCCTTAGTAACTTTGAGATCCAGTGGGACAGATATATTGTATGGTTGTCACTTGCTTCTAGACGTTTGTATAATATACTTTATTTCCTGTGACTGTATAATGAATTCTTCATTATCCTATACAATATATTAAAAATTGCTGAGTTAGATTGCTGTCAAATTATAATATTAAGTATATATGTACCATCTACACACGCTTATACACATGTCTTACGTATATCCCTAGATTTGCCTTATGAGAAAAGGTAACACTACGATTATTGAAGCTCCTTTTTAGGGAGTGGATGTGGTCGAGTGGTCTAGGGCGCTGGACGTAAGGCTAAGCGAATGGTGCTGCAGTGTATCAATGGTGTGGGTTCAAATCCCGTCGAGGGAAGAACAAAAATTTGACAGCTCTAAAATCTAATTCTAACACTGTTTGGTTTAATTTTCAGACGAATATATATCATATATATATATATATATCTTAATAAAAATCTGAAAAATATACTGGTCCGAACGAAGTTTTACTGGTCTTGGGCCAGAAGACCGGTGCTCATCGTGAGGACTGCCATCATGATGAGGCACAGCTTAACATAGGACCTTATATGCAAATAAATGAAATAGTTTTTATTAAACTAGATTTGATTGAACATAAACTGAACATGAATAATCAGGTGAGCCTCTAGTTTATTTTCAACAACAGACTTACATATTGTTATATGTTTAATACCAGATCTAGAGTTGAAAGAGTGATAGTATTCTCAATATTGAAATGGATATTGAATAACAAAATATCATAATTTTCAAGTGCATGTATAAAATTGTACTATGGTGAACTCAGAAAATATATACAGGACAACTTTCAAGTAATTTAAACGAAAGGGAAGTCAATTTTTCAAATCACCCGCATGATTGAGTCCTGGTAATTTTTTATGCAAGTTTAACTGAAACCAATCCAGGAGGGTATCAGTTATTTACATGGTCTCTGTTGTCATAGTAACAGATGACATTAACAACTTGCAACATTAAGATATAATCAGGTGTACCAGGTCTTACTACACACTAGTACAGTGTAGATGAGAAGTATAAACACCATACATTACTACAATTTATGCCCCTGTTGTGAAAATGAATAAATACATGTATTCTTTTTCTCAAAAACTAGACTTTTGATTGATCCCATCTGTACATGAATAATCATTGGATGATCCTTTACAATGCCTTCATTTTTTTGTATGGCTCGGAAATCTTTTAAAGGTATTCTCAGAGCTCCAGATAAGCTGCGTATTTGCGTTTTTTACGCTGTGAAAACGAGTAAAAATGCATGTATTATCAGATCAGAGTGTACACATTACGCATGCATATTGCTGTGTAAGCAAACTTTCCAAATTCGGAGCGTACTTGTACAGTCGTGTACATAACAATACATTTTTGTTTTTGAGAAATTCCCCATAATTACTTCCCTTTATACTTTTCGAAGGAGAGAGCGTATACATCCGAGGGGTACAGAATGCTTGCCTTTCTAAGCATCGATGTCAAAAGAGATCTGATTGGATGTTTACGATAAATCATCCAATCGCAGTCAATATTACAAATAAATGTGGTTTACCTAATAAGTAAGAACTAAATCGAAAGTAAATTTGGGAACACGTTGTTCGTTGAAAATGAGCAAGAGCATGAATAAGCGCGCTACGGAAAATTATATATTTAAGTTCCTGACAGTTGCATCTGTGTCTAGTGACAGTATAGTTAAGGAATCATTGATGACATTCAACACGGCTGTGAAAACTGCCGAAGTCGACGAGCAAAAAACAAAATATTTACAACATTTTATTAATAAACATGACACAATTGTGTCAAATTAACAGAGATATACATTTCACTTGCATCCTGCGTTTATTGAATAACACTTGTGTCAAACATAATTTTAAAAGTGTACATGTAAGCAATCTTTTCTGAAGTAGAGAGTACAACAGTGCAAAGGAAATATGCAAATACGCATCATTTTCAAAAGTAGGGGGTAATTACCCTTTGGACTTGAAAATTATCTGGAGTTCTGATTCTTCTTTGAAACCATTGAACCAATTGAAATAAAACTTGTCTGGAATGTTCCTTGGTTAATCCTCTTCACATTGTGTGTTGATTGGAAAGCACGATGGCCATCAGCAGTCCTCAAAATGAAAATTTGAATTTACTGGTCTGAATCAAATTCTTCAATTTGACAGCTCTAAAATCTAATTCTAACACTGTTTGGTTTAATTTTCAGACGTATATAATATTTAGTATTAACCTAGTATCCTTAGTAACTTTGAGATCCAGTGGGACAGATATATTGTATGGTTGTCACTTGCTTCTAGACGTTTGTATAATATACTTTATTTCCTGTGACTGTATAATGAATTCTTCATTATCCTATACAATATATTAAAAATTGCTGAGTTAGATTGCTGTAAAATTATAATATTAAGTATATATGTACCATCTACACACGCTTATACACATGTCTTACGTATATCCCTAGATTTGCCTTACGAGAAAAGGTAACACTACGATTATTGAAGCTCCTTTTTTAGGGAGTGGATGTGGTCGAGTGGTCTAGGGCGCTGGACGTAAGGCTAAGTGAATGGTGCTGCAGTGTATCAATGGTGTGGGTTCAAATCCTGTCGAGGGAAGAACAAAAATTTGACAGCTCTAAAATCTAATTCTAACACTGTTTGGTTTAATTTTCAGACGTATATAATATTTAGTATTAACCTAGTATCCTTTAAAGTAAATTTGAGATCCAGTTGGACAGATATATTGTATGGTTGTCACTTGCTTCTAGACGTTTGTATAATATACTTTATTTCCTGTGACTGTATAATGAATTCTTCATTATCCTATACAATATATTAAAAATTGCTGAGTTAGATTGCTGTCAAATTATAATATTAAGTATATATGTACCATCTACACACGCTTATACACATGTCTTACGTATATCCCTAGATTTGCCTTATGAGAAAAGGTAACACTACGATTATTGAAGCTCCTTTTTAGGGAGTGGATGTGGTCGAGTGGTCTAGGGCGCTGGACGTAAGGCTAAGCGAATGGTGCTGCAGTGTATCAATGGTGTGGGTTCAAATCCCGTCGAGGGAAGAACAAAAATTTGACAGCTCTAAAATCTAATTCTATCACTGTTTGGTTTAATTTTCAGATGAATATATATCATATATATATATATATCTTAATAAAAATCTGAAAAATATACTGGTCCGAACGAAGTTTTACTGGTCTTGGGCCAGAAGACCGGTGCTCATCGTGAGGACTGCCATCATGATGAGGCACAGCTTAACATAGGACCTTATATGCAAATAAATGAAATAGTTTTTATTAAACTAGACTTGATTGAACATAAACTGAACATGAATAATCAGGTGAGCCTCTAGTTTATTTTCAACAACAGACTTACATATTGTTATATGTTTAATACCAGATCTAGAGTTGAAAGAGTGATAGTATTCTCAATATTGAAATGGATATTGAATAACAAAATATCATAATTTTCAAGTGCATGTATAAAATTGTACTATGGTGAACTCAGAAAATATATACAGGACAACTTTCAAGTAATTTAAACGAAAGGGAAGTCAATTTTTCAAATCACCCGCATGATTGAGTCCTGGTAATTTTTTATGCAAGTTTAACTGAAACCAATCCAGGAGGGTATCAGTTATTTACATGGTCTCTGTTGTCATAGTAACAGATGACATTAACAACTTGCAACATTAAGATATAATCAGGTGTACCAGGTCTTACTACACACTAGTACAGTGTAGATGAGAAGTATAAACACCATACATTACTACAATTTATGCCCCTGTTGTGAAAATGAATAAATACATGTATTCTTTTTCTCAAAAACTAGACTTTTGATTGATCCCATCTGTACATGAATAATCATTGGATGATCCTTTACAATGCCTTCATTTTTTTGTATGGCTCGGAAATCTTTTAAAGGTATTCTCAGAGCTCCAGATAAGCTGCGTATTTGCGTTTTTTACGCTGTGAAAACGAGTAAAAATGCATGTATTATCAGATCAGAGTGTACACATTACGCATGCATATTGCTGTGTAAGCAAACTTTCCAAATTCGGAGCGTACTTGTACAGTCGTGTACATAACAATACATTTTTGTTTTTGAGAAATTCCCCATAATTACTTCCCTTTATACTTTTCGAAGGAGAGAGCGTATACATCCGAGGGGTACAGAATGCTTGCCTTTCTAAGCATCGATGTCAAAAGAGATCTGATTGGATGTTTACGATAAATCATCCAATCGCAGTCAATATTACAAATAAATGTGGTTTACCTAATAAGTAAGAACTAAATCGAAAGTAAATTTGGGAACACGTTGTTCGTTGAAAATGAGCAAGAGCATGAATAAGCGCGCTACGGAAAATTATATATTTAAGTTCCTGACAGTTGCATCTGTGTCTAGTGACAGTATAGTTAAGGAATCATTGATGACATTCAACACGGCTGTGAAAACTGCCGAAGTCGACGAGCAAAAAACAAAATATTTACAACATTTTATTAATAAACATGACACAATTGTGTCAAATTAACAGAGATATACATTTCACTTGCATCCTGCGTTTATTGAATAACACTTGTGTCAAACATAATTTTAAAAGTGTACATGTAAGCAATCTTTTCTGAAGTAGAGAGTACAACAGTGCAAAGGAAATATGCAAATACGCATCATTTTCAAAAGTAGGGGGTAATTACCCTTTGGACTTGAAAATTATCTGGAGTTCTGATTCTTCTTTGAAACCATTGAACCAATTGAAATAAAACTTGTCTGGAATGTTCCTTGGTTAATCCTCTTCACATTGTGTGTTGATTGGAAAGCACGATGGCCATCAGCAGTCCTCAAAATGAAAATTTGAATTTACTGGTCTGAATCAAATTCTTCAATTTGACAGCTCTAAAATCTAATTCTAACACTGTTTGGTTTAATTTTCAGACGTATATAATATTTAGTATTAACCTAGTATCCTTAGTAACTTTGAGATCCAGTGGGACAGATATATTGTATGGTTGTCACTTGCTTCTAGACGTTTGTATAATATACTTTATTTCCTGTGACTGTATAATGAATTCTTCATTATCCTATACAATATATTAAAAATTGCTGAGTTAGATTGCTGTCAAATTATAATATTAAGTATATATGTACCATCTACACACGCTTATACACATGTCTTACGTATATCCCTAGATTTGCCTTATGAGAAAAGGTAACACTACGATTATTGAAGCTCCTTTTTAGGGAGTGGATGTGGTCGAGTGGTCTAGGGCGCTGGACGTAAGGCTAAGCGAATGGTGCTGCAGTGTATCAATGGTGTGGGTTCAAATCCCGTCGAGGGAAGAACAAAAATTTGACAGCTCTAAAATCTAATTCTATCACTGTTTGGTTTAATTTTCAGATGAATATATATCATATATATATATATATCTTAATAAAAATCTGAAAAATATACTGGTCCGAACGAAGTTTTACTGGTCTTGGGCCAGAAGACCGGTGCTCATCGTGAGGACTGCCATCATGATGAGGCACAGCTTAACATAGGACCTTATATGCAAATAAATGAAATAGTTTTTATTAAACTAGACTTGATTGAACATAAACTGAACATGAATAATCAGGTGAGCCTCTAGTTTATTTTCAACAACAGACTTACATATTGTTATATGTTTAATACCAGATCTAGAGTTGAAAGAGTGATAGTATTCTCAATATTGAAATGGATATTGAATAACAAAATATCATAATTTTCAAGTGCATGTATAAAATTGTACTATGGTGAACTCAGAAAATATATACAGGACAACTTTCAAGTAATTTAAACGAAAGGGAAGTCAATTTTTCAAATCACCCGCATGATTGAGTCCTGGTAATTTTTTATGCAAGTTTAACTGAAACCAATCCAGGAGGGTATCAGTTATTTACATGGTCTCTGTTGTCATAGTAACAGATGACATTAACAACTTGCAACATTAAGATATAATCAGGTGTACCAGGTCTTACTACACACTAGTACAGTGTAGATGAGAAGTATAAACACCATACATTACTACAATTTATGCCCCTGTTGTGAAAATGAATAAATACATGTATTCTTTTTCTCAAAAACTAGACTTTTGATTGATCCCATCTGTACATGAATAATCATTGGATGATCCTTTACAATGCCTTCATTTTTTTGTATGGCTCGGAAATCTTTTAAAGGTATTCTCAGAGCTCCAGATAAGCTGCGTATTTGCGTTTTTTACGCTGTGAAAACGAGTAAAAATGCATGTATTATCAGATCAGAGTGTACACATTACGCATGCATATTGCTGTGTAAGCAAACTTTCCAAATTCGGAGCGTACTTGTACAGTCGTGTACATAACAATACATTTTTGTTTTTGAGAAATTCCCCATAATTACTTCCCTTTATACTTTTCGAAGGAGAGAGCGTATACATCCGAGGGGTACAGAATGCTTGCCTTTCTAAGCATCGATGTCAAAAGAGATCTGATTGGATGTTTACGATAAATCATCCAATCGCAGTCAATATTACAAATAAATGTGGTTTACCTAATAAGTAAGAACTAAATCGAAAGTAAATTTGGGAACACGTTGTTCGTTGAAAATGAGCAAGAGCATGAATAAGCGCGCTACGGAAAATTATATATTTAAGTTCCTGACAGTTGCATCTGTGTCTAGTGACAGTATAGTTAAGGAATCATTGATGACATTCAACACGGCTGTGAAAACTGCCGAAGTCGACGAGCAAAAAACAAAATATTTACAACATTTTATTAATAAACATGACACAATTGTGTCAAATTAACAGAGATATACATTTCACTTGCATCCTGCGTTTATTGAATAACACTTGTGTCAAACATAATTTTAAAAGTGTACATGTAAGCAATCTTTTCTGAAGTAGAGAGTACAACAGTGCAAAGGAAATATGCAAATACGCATCATTTTCAAAAGTAGGGGGTAATTACCCTTTGGACTTGAAAATTATCTGGAGTTCTGATTCTTCTTTGAAACCATTGAACCAATTGAAATAAAACTTGTCTGGAATGTTCCTTGGTTAATCCTCTTCACATTGTGTGTTGATTGGAAAGCACGATGGCCATCAGCAGTCCTCAAAATGAAAATTTGAATTTACTGGTCTGAATCAAATTCTTCAATTTGACAGCTCTAAAATCTAATTCTAACACTGTTTGGTTTAATTTTCAGACGTATATAATATTTAGTATTAACCTAGTATCCTTAGTAACTTTGAGATCCAGTGGGACAGATATATTGTATGGTTGTCACTTGCTTCTAGACGTTTGTATAATATACTTTATTTCCTGTGACTGTATAATGAATTCTTCATTATCCTATACAATATATTAAAAATTGCTGAGTTAGATTGCTGTAAAATTATAATATTAAGTATATATGTACCATCTACACACGCTTATACACATGTCTTACGTATATCCCTAGATTTGCCTTACGAGAAAAGGTAACACTACGATTATTGAAGCTCCTTTTTTAGGGAGTGGATGTGGTCGAGTGGTCTAGGGCGCTGGACGTAAGGCTAAGTGAATGGTGCTGCAGTGTATCAATGGTGTGGGTTCAAATCCTGTCGAGGGAAGAACAAAAATTTGACAGCTCTAAAATCTAATTCTAACACTGTTTGGTTTAATTTTCAGACGTATATAATATTTAGTATTAACCTAGTATCCTTTAAAGTAAATTTGAGATCCAGTTGGACAGATATATTGTATGGTTGTCACTTGCTTCTAGACGTTTGTATAATATACTTTATTTCCTGTGACTGTATAATGAATTCTTCATTATCCTATACAATATATTAAAAATTGCTGAGTTAGATTGCTGTCAAATTATAATATTAAGTATATATGTACCATCTACACACGCTTATACACATGTCTTACGTATATCCCTAGATTTGCCTTATGAGAAAAGGTAACACTACGATTATTGAAGCTCCTTTTTAGGGAGTGGATGTGGTCGAGTGGTCTAGGGCGCTGGACGTAAGGCTAAGCGAATGGTGCTGCAGTGTATCAATGGTGTGGGTTCAAATCCCGTCGAGGGAAGAACAAAAATTTGACAGCTCTAAAATCTAATTCTATCACTGTTTGGTTTAATTTTCAGATGAATATATATCATATATATATATATATCTTAATAAAAATCTGAAAAATATACTGGTCCGAACGAAGTTTTACTGGTCTTGGGCCAGAAGACCGGTGCTCATCGTGAGGACTGCCATCATGATGAGGCACAGCTTAACATAGGACCTTATATGCAAATAAATGAAATAGTTTTTATTAAACTAGACTTGATTGAACATAAACTGAACATGAATAATCAGGTGAGCCTCTAGTTTATTTTCAACAACAGACTTACATATTGTTATATGTTTAATACCAGATCTAGAGTTGAAAGAGTGATAGTATTCTCAATATTGAAATGGATATTGAATAACAAAATATCATAATTTTCAAGTGCATGTATAAAATTGTACTATGGTGAACTCAGAAAATATATACAGGACAACTTTCAAGTAATTTAAACGAAAGGGAAGTCAATTTTTCAAATCACCCGCATGATTGAGTCCTGGTAATTTTTTATGCAAGTTTAACTGAAACCAATCCAGGAGGGTATCAGTTATTTACATGGTCTCTGTTGTCATAGTAACAGATGACATTAACAACTTGCAACATTAAGATATAATCAGGTGTACCAGGTCTTACTACACACTAGAACAGTGTAGATGAGAAGTATAAACACCATACATTACTACAATTTATGCCCCTGTTGTGAAAATGAATAAATACATGTATTCTTTTTCTCAAAAACTAGACTTTTGATTGATCCCATCTGTACATGAATAATCATTGGATGATCCTTTACAATGCCTTCATTTTTTTGTATGGCTCGGAAATCTTTTAAAGGTATTCTCAGAGCTCCAGATAAGCTGCGTATTTGCGTTTTTTACGCTGTGAAAACGAGTAAAAATGCATGTATTATCAGATCAGAGTGTACACATTACGCATGCATATTGCTGTGTAAGCAAACTTTCCAAATTCGGAGCGTACTTGTACAGTCGTGTACATAACAATACATTTTTGTTTTTGAGAAATTCCCCATAATTACTTCCCTTTATACTTTTCGAAGGAGAGAGCGTATACATCCGAGGGGTACAGAATGCTTGCCTTTCTAAGCATCGATGTCAAAAGAGATCTGATTGGATGTTTACGATAAATCATCCAATCGCAGTCAATATTACAAATAAATGTGGTTTACCTAATAAGTAAGAACTAAATCGAAAGTAAATTTGGGAACACGTTGTTCGTTGAAAATGAGCAAGAGCATGAATAAGCGCGCTACGGAAAATTATATATTTAAGTTCCTGACAGTTGCATCTGTGTCTAGTGACAGTATAGTTAAGGAATCATTGATGACATTCAACACGGCTGTGAAAACTGCCGAAGTCGACGAGCAAAAAACAAAATATTTACAACATTTTATTAATAAACATGACACAATTGTGTCAAATTAACAGAGATATACATTTCACTTGCATCCTGCGTTTATTGAATAACACTTGTGTCAAACATAATTTTAAAAGTGTACATGTAAGCAATCTTTTCTGAAGTAGAGAGTACAACAGTGCAAAGGAAATATGCAAATACGCATCATTTTCAAAAGTAGGGGGTAATTACCCTTTGGACTTGAAAATTATCTGGAGTTCTGATTCTTCTTTGAAACCATTGAACCAATTGAAATAAAACTTGTCTGGAATGTTCCTTGGTTAATCCTCTTCACATTGTGTGTTGATTGGAAAGCACGATGGCCATCAGCAGTCCTCAAAATGAAAATTTGAATTTACTGGTCTGAATCAAATTCTTCAATTTGACAGCTCTAAAATCTAATTCTAACACTGTTTGGTTTAATTTTCAGACGTATATAATATTTAGTATTAACCTAGTATCCTTAGTAACTTTGAGATCCAGTGGGACAGATATATTGTATGGTTGTCACTTGCTTCTAGACGTTTGTATAATATACTTTATTTCCTGTGACTGTATAATGAATTCTTCATTATCCTATACAATATATTAAAAATTGCTGAGTTAGATTGCTGTCAAATTATAATATTAAGTATATATGTACCATCTACACACGCTTATACACATGTCTTACGTATATCCCTAGATTTGCCTTATGAGAAAAGGTAACACTACGATTATTGAAGCTCCTTTTTAGGGAGTGGATGTGGTCGAGTGGTCTAGGGCGCTGGACGTAAGGCTAAGCGAATGGTGCTGCAGTGTATCAATGGTGTGGGTTCAAATCCCGTCGAGGGAAGAACAAAAATTTGACAGCTCTAAAATCTAATTCTATCACTGTTTGGTTTAATTTTCAGATGAATATATATCATATATATATATATATCTTAATAAAAATCTGAAAAATATACTGGTCCGAACGAAGTTTTACTGGTCTTGGGCCAGAAGACCGGTGCTCATCGTGAGGACTGCCATCATGATGAGGCACAGCTTAACATAGGACCTTATATGCAAATAAATGAAATAGTTTTTATTAAACTAGACTTGATTGAACATAAACTGAACATGAATAATCAGGTGAGCCTCTAGTTTATTTTCAACAACAGACTTACATATTGTTATATGTTTAATACCAGATCTAGAGTTGAAAGAGTGATAGTATTCTCAATATTGAAATGGATATTGAATAACAAAATATCATAATTTTCAAGTGCATGTATAAAATTGTACTATGGTGAACTCAGAAAATATATACAGGACAACTTTCAAGTAATTTAAACGAAAGGGAAGTCAATTTTTCAAATCACCCGCATGATTGAGTCCTGGTAATTTTTTATGCAAGTTTAACTGAAACCAATCCAGGAGGGTATCAGTTATTTACATGGTCTCTGTTGTCATAGTAACAGATGACATTAACAACTTGCAACATTAAGATATAATCAGGTGTACCAGGTCTTACTACACACTAGAACAGTGTAGATGAGAAGTATAAACACCATACATTACTACAATTTATGCCCCTGTTGTGAAAATGAATAAATACATGTATTCTTTTTCTCAAAAACTAGACTTTTGATTGATCCCATCTGTACATGAATAATCATTGGATGATCCTTTACAATGCCTTCATTTTTTTGTATGGCTCGGAAATCTTTTAAAGGTATTCTCAGAGCTCCAGATAAGCTGCGTATTTGCGTTTTTTACGCTGTGAAAACGAGTAAAAATGCATGTATTATCAGATCAGAGTGTACACATTACGCATGCATATTGCTGTGTAAGCAAACTTTCCAAATTCGGAGCGTACTTGTACAGTCGTGTACATAACAATACATTTTTGTTTTTGAGAAATTCCCCATAATTACTTCCCTTTATACTTTTCGAAGGAGAGAGCGTATACATCCGAGGGGTACAGAATGCTTGCCTTTCTAAGCATCGATGTCAAAAGAGATCTGATTGGATGTTTACGATAAATCATCCAATCGCAGTCAATATTACAAATAAATGTGGTTTACCTAATAAGTAAGAACTAAATCGAAAGTAAATTTGGGAACACGTTGTTCGTTGAAAATGAGCAAGAGCATGAATAAGCGCGCTACGGAAAATTATATATTTAAGTTCCTGACAGTTGCATCTGTGTCTAGTGACAGTATAGTTAAGGAATCATTGATGACATTCAACACGGCTGTGAAAACTGCCGAAGTCGACGAGCAAAAAACAAAATATTTACAACATTTTATTAATAAACATGACACAATTGTGTCAAATTAACAGAGATATACATTTCACTTGCATCCTGCGTTTATTGAATAACACTTGTGTCAAACATAATTTTAAAAGTGTACATGTAAGCAATCTTTTCTGAAGTAGAGAGTACAACAGTGCAAAGGAAATATGCAAATACGCATCATTTTCAAAAGTAGGGGGTAATTACCCTTTGGACTTGAAAATTATCTGGAGTTCTGATTCTTCTTTGAAACCATTGAACCAATTGAAATAAAACTTGTCTGGAATGTTCCTTGGTTAATCCTCTTCACATTGTGTGTTGATTGGAAAGCACGATGGCCATCAGCAGTCCTCAAAATGAAAATTTGAATTTACTGGTCTGAATCAAATTCTTCAATTTGACAGCTCTAAAATCTAATTCTAACACTGTTTGGTTTAATTTTCAGACGTATATAATATTTAGTATTAACCTAGTATCCTTAGTAACTTTGAGATCCAGTGGGACAGATATATTGTATGGTTGTCACTTGCTTCTAGACGTTTGTATAATATACTTTATTTCCTGTGACTGTATAATGAATTCTTCATTATCCTATACAATATATTAAAAATTGCTGAGTTAGATTGCTGTCAAATTATAATATTAAGTATATATGTACCATCTACACACGCTTATACACATGTCTTACGTATATCCCTAGATTTGCCTTATGAGAAAAGGTAACACTACGATTATTGAAGCTCCTTTTTAGGGAGTGGATGTGGTCGAGTGGTCTAGGGCGCTGGACGTAAGGCTAAGCGAATGGTGCTGCAGTGTATCAATGGTGTGGGTTCAAATCCCGTCGAGGGAAGAACAAAAATTTGACAGCTCTAAAATCTAATTCTATCACTGTTTGGTTTAATTTTCAGATGAATATATATCATATATATATATATATCTTAATAAAAATCTGAAAAATATACTGGTCCGAACGAAGTTTTACTGGTCTTGGGCCAGAAGACCGGTGCTCATCGTGAGGACTGCCATCATGATGAGGCACAGCTTAACATAGGACCTTATATGCAAATAAATGAAATAGTTTTTATTAAACTAGACTTGATTGAACATAAACTGAACATGAATAATCAGGTGAGCCTCTAGTTTATTTTCAACAACAGACTTACATATTGTTATATGTTTAATACCAGATCTAGAGTTGAAAGAGTGATAGTATTCTCAATATTGAAATGGATATTGAATAACAAAATATCATAATTTTCAAGTGCATGTATAAAATTGTACTATGGTGAACTCAGAAAATATATACAGGACAACTTTCAAGTAATTTAAACGAAAGGGAAGTCAATTTTTCAAATCACCCGCATGATTGAGTCCTGGTAATTTTTTATGCAAGTTTAACTGAAACCAATCCAGGAGGGTATCAGTTATTTACATGGTCTCTGTTGTCATAGTAACAGATGACATTAACAACTTGCAACATTAAGATATAATCAGGTGTACCAGGTCTTACTACACACTAGTACAGTGTAGATGAGAAGTATAAACACCATACATTACTACAATTTATGCCCCTGTTGTGAAAATGAATAAATACATGTATTCTTTTTCTCAAAAACTAGACTTTTGATTGATCCCATCTGTACATGAATAATCATTGGATGATCCTTTACAATGCCTTCATTTTTTTGTATGGCTCGGAAATCTTTTAAAGGTATTCTCAGAGCTCCAGATAAGCTGCGTATTTGCGTTTTTTACGCTGTGAAAACGAGTAAAAATGCATGTATTATCAGATCAGAGTGTACACATTACGCATGCATATTGCTGTGTAAGCAAACTTTCCAAATTCGGAGCGTACTTGTACAGTCGTGTACATAACAATACATTTTTGTTTTTGAGAAATTCCCCATAATTACTTCCCTTTATACTTTTCGAAGGAGAGAGCGTATACATCCGAGGGGTACAGAATGCTTGCCTTTCTAAGCATCGATGTCAAAAGAGATCTGATTGGATGTTTACGATAAATCATCCAATCGCAGTCAATATTACAAATAAATGTGGTTTACCTAATAAGTAAGAACTAAATCGAAAGTAAATTTGGGAACACGTTGTTCGTTGAAAATGAGCAAGAGCATGAATAAGCGCGCTACGGAAAATTATATATTTAAGTTCCTGACAGTTGCATCTGTGTCTAGTGACAGTATAGTTAAGGAATCATTGATGACATTCAACACGGCTGTGAAAACTGCCGAAGTCGACGAGCAAAAAACAAAATATTTACAACATTTTATTAATAAACATGACACAATTGTGTCAAATTAACAGAGATATACATTTCACTTGCATCCTGCGTTTATTGAATAACACTTGTGTCAAACATAATTTTAAAAGTGTACATGTAAGCAATCTTTTCTGAAGTAGAGAGTACAACAGTGCAAAGGAAATATGCAAATACGCATCATTTTCAAAAGTAGGGGGTAATTACCCTTTGGACTTGAAAATTATCTGGAGTTCTGATTCTTCTTTGAAACCATTGAACCAATTGAAATAAAACTTGTCTGGAATGTTCCTTGGTTAATCCTCTTCACATTGTGTGTTGATTGGAAAGCACGATGGCCATCAGCAGTCCTCAAAATGAAAATTTGAATTTACTGGTCTGAATCAAATTCTTCAATTTGACAGCTCTAAAATCTAATTCTAACACTGTTTGGTTTAATTTTCAGACGTATATAATATTTAGTATTAACCTAGTATCCTTAGTAACTTTGAGATCCAGTGGGACAGATATATTGTATGGTTGTCACTTGCTTCTAGACGTTTGTATAATATACTTTATTTCCTGTGACTGTATAATGAATTCTTCATTATCCTATACAATATATTAAAAATTGCTGAGTTAGATTGCTGTCAAATTATAATATTAAGTATATATGTACCATCTACACACGCTTATACACATGTCTTACGTATATCCCTAGATTTGCCTTATGAGAAAAGGTAACACTACGATTATTGAAGCTCCTTTTTAGGGAGTGGATGTGGTCGAGTGGTCTAGGGCGCTGGACGTAAGGCTAAGCGAATGGTGCTGCAGTGTATCAATGGTGTGGGTTCAAATCCCGTCGAGGGAAGAACAAAAATTTGACAGCTCTAAAATCTAATTCTATCACTGTTTGGTTTAATTTTCAGATGAATATATATCATATATATATATATATCTTAATAAAAATCTGAAAAATATACTGGTCCGAACGAAGTTTTACTGGTCTTGGGCCAGAAGACCGGTGCTCATCGTGAGGACTGCCATCATGATGAGGCACAGCTTAACATAGGACCTTATATGCAAATAAATGAAATAGTTTTTATTAAACTAGACTTGATTGAACATAAACTGAACATGAATAATCAGGTGAGCCTCTAGTTTATTTTCAACAACAGACTTACATATTGTTATATGTTTAATACCAGATCTAGAGTTGAAAGAGTGATAGTATTCTCAATATTGAAATGGATATTGAATAACAAAATATCATAATTTTCAAGTGCATGTATAAAATTGTACTATGGTGAACTCAGAAAATATATACAGGACAACTTTCAAGTAATTTAAACGAAAGGGAAGTCAATTTTTCAAATCACCCGCATGATTGAGTCCTGGTAATTTTTTATGCAAGTTTAACTGAAACCAATCCAGGAGGGTATCAGTTATTTACATGGTCTCTGTTGTCATAGTAACAGATGACATTAACAACTTGCAACATTAAGATATAATCAGGTGTACCAGGTCTTACTACACACTAGAACAGTGTAGATGAGAAGTATAAACACCATACATTACTACAATTTATGCCCCTGTTGTGAAAATGAATAAATACATGTATTCTTTTTCTCAAAAACTAGACTTTTGATTGATCCCATCTGTACATGAATAATCATTGGATGATCCTTTACAATGCCTTCATTTTTTTGTATGGCTCGGAAATCTTTTAAAGGTATTCTCAGAGCTCCAGATAAGCTGCGTATTTGCGTTTTTTACGCTGTGAAAACGAGTAAAAATGCATGTATTATCAGATCAGAGTGTACACATTACGCATGCATATTGCTGTGTAAGCAAACTTTCCAAATTCGGAGCGTACTTGTACAGTCGTGTACATAACAATACATTTTTGTTTTTGAGAAATTCCCCATAATTACTTCCCTTTATACTTTTCGAAGGAGAGAGCGTATACATCCGAGGGGTACAGAATGCTTGCCTTTCTAAGCATCGATGTCAAAAGAGATCTGATTGGATGTTTACGATAAATCATCCAATCGCAGTCAATATTACAAATAAATGTGGTTTACCTAATAAGTAAGAACTAAATCGAAAGTAAATTTGGGAACACGTTGTTCGTTGAAAATGAGCAAGAGCATGAATAAGCGCGCTACGGAAAATTATATATTTAAGTTCCTGACAGTTGCATCTGTGTCTAGTGACAGTATAGTTAAGGAATCATTGATGACATTCAACACGGCTGTGAAAACTGCCGAAGTCGACGAGCAAAAAACAAAATATTTACAACATTTTATTAATAAACATGACACAATTGTGTCAAATTAACAGAGATATACATTTCACTTGCATCCTGCGTTTATTGAATAACACTTGTGTCAAACATAATTTTAAAAGTGTACATGTAAGCAATCTTTTCTGAAGTAGAGAGTACAACAGTGCAAAGGAAATATGCAAATACGCATCATTTTCAAAAGTAGGGGGTAATTACCCTTTGGACTTGAAAATTATCTGGAGTTCTGATTCTTCTTTGAAACCATTGAACCAATTGAAATAAAACTTGTCTGGAATGTTCCTTGGTTAATCCTCTTCACATTGTGTGTTGATTGGAAAGCACGATGGCCATCAGCAGTCCTCAAAATGAAAATTTGAATTTACTGGTCTGAATCAAATTCTTCAATTTGACAGCTCTAAAATCTAATTCTAACACTGTTTGGTTTAATTTTCAGACGTATATAATATTTAGTATTAACCTAGTATCCTTAGTAACTTTGAGATCCAGTGGGACAGATATATTGTATGGTTGTCACTTGCTTCTAGACGTTTGTATAATATACTTTATTTCCTGTGACTGTATAATGAATTCTTCATTATCCTATACAATATATTAAAAATTGCTGAGTTAGATTGCTGTCAAATTATAATATTAAGTATATATGTACCATCTACACACGCTTATACACATGTCTTACGTATATCCCTAGATTTGCCTTATGAGAAAAGGTAACACTACGATTATTGAAGCTCCTTTTTAGGGAGTGGATGTGGTCGAGTGGTCTAGGGCGCTGGACGTAAGGCTAAGCGAATGGTGCTGCAGTGTATCAATGGTGTGGGTTCAAATCCCGTCGAGGGAAGAACAAAAATTTGACAGCTCTAAAATCTAATTCTATCACTGTTTGGTTTAATTTTCAGATGAATATATATCATATATATATATATATCTTAATAAAAATCTGAAAAATATACTGGTCCGAACGAAGTTTTACTGGTCTTGGGCCAGAAGACCGGTGCTCATCGTGAGGACTGCCATCATGATGAGGCACAGCTTAACATAGGACCTTATATGCAAATAAATGAAATAGTTTTTATTAAACTAGACTTGATTGAACATAAACTGAACATGAATAATCAGGTGAGCCTCTAGTTTATTTTCAACAACAGACTTACATATTGTTATATGTTTAATACCAGATCTAGAGTTGAAAGAGTGATAGTATTCTCAATATTGAAATGGATATTGAATAACAAAATATCATAATTTTCAAGTGCATGTATAAAATTGTACTATGGTGAACTCAGAAAATATATACAGGACAACTTTCAAGTAATTTAAACGAAAGGGAAGTCAATTTTTCAAATCACCCGCATGATTGAGTCCTGGTAATTTTTTATGCAAGTTTAACTGAAACCAATCCAGGAGGGTATCAGTTATTTACATGGTCTCTGTTGTCATAGTAACAGATGACATTAACAACTTGCAACATTAAGATATAATCAGGTGTACCAGGTCTTACTACACACTAGTACAGTGTAGATGAGAAGTATAAACACCATACATTACTACAATTTATGCCCCTGTTGTGAAAATGAATAAATACATGTATTCTTTTTCTCAAAAACTAGACTTTTGATTGATCCCATCTGTACATGAATAATCATTGGATGATCCTTTACAATGCCTTCATTTTTTTGTATGGCTCGGAAATCTTTTAAAGGTATTCTCAGAGCTCCAGATAAGCTGCGTATTTGCGTTTTTTACGCTGTGAAAACGAGTAAAAATGCATGTATTATCAGATCAGAGTGTACACATTACGCATGCATATTGCTGTGTAAGCAAACTTTCCAAATTCGGAGCGTACTTGTACAGTCGTGTACATAACAATACATTTTTGTTTTTGAGAAATTCCCCATAATTACTTCCCTTTATACTTTTCGAAGGAGAGAGCGTATACATCCGAGGGGTACAGAATGCTTGCCTTTCTAAGCATCGATGTCAAAAGAGATCTGATTGGATGTTTACGATAAATCATCCAATCGCAGTCAATATTACAAATAAATGTGGTTTACCTAATAAGTAAGAACTAAATCGAAAGTAAATTTGGGAACACGTTGTTCGTTGAAAATGAGCAAGAGCATGAATAAGCGCGCTACGGAAAATTATATATTTAAGTTCCTGACAGTTGCATCTGTGTCTAGTGACAGTATAGTTAAGGAATCATTGATGACATTCAACACGGCTGTGAAAACTGCCGAAGTCGACGAGCAAAAAACAAAATATTTACAACATTTTATTAATAAACATGACACAATTGTGTCAAATTAACAGAGATATACATTTCACTTGCATCCTGCGTTTATTGAATAACACTTGTGTCAAACATAATTTTAAAAGTGTACATGTAAGCAATCTTTTCTGAAGTAGAGAGTACAACAGTGCAAAGGAAATATGCAAATACGCATCATTTTCAAAAGTAGGGGGTAATTACCCTTTGGACTTGAAAATTATCTGGAGTTCTGATTCTTCTTTGAAACCATTGAACCAATTGAAATAAAACTTGTCTGGAATGTTCCTTGGTTAATCCTCTTCACATTGTGTGTTGATTGGAAAGCACGATGGCCATCAGCAGTCCTCAAAATGAAAATTTGAATTTACTGGTCTGAATCAAATTCTTCAATTTGACAGCTCTAAAATCTAATTCTAACACTGTTTGGTTTAATTTTCAGACGTATATAATATTTAGTATTAACCTAGTATCCTTAGTAACTTTGAGATCCAGTGGGACAGATATATTGTATGGTTGTCACTTGCTTCTAGACGTTTGTATAATATACTTTATTTCCTGTGACTGTATAATGAATTCTTCATTATCCTATACAATATATTAAAAATTGCTGAGTTAGATTGCTGTCAAATTATAATATTAAGTATATATGTACCATCTACACACGCTTATACACATGTCTTACGTATATCCCTAGATTTGCCTTATGAGAAAAGGTAACACTACGATTATTGAAGCTCCTTTTTAGGGAGTGGATGTGGTCGAGTGGTCTAGGGCGCTGGACGTAAGGCTAAGCGAATGGTGCTGCAGTGTATCAATGGTGTGGGTTCAAATCCCGTCGAGGGAAGAACAAAAATTTGACAGCTCTAAAATCTAATTCTATCACTGTTTGGTTTAATTTTCAGATGAATATATATCATATATATATATATATCTTAATAAAAATCTGAAAAATATACTGGTCCGAACGAAGTTTTACTGGTCTTGGGCCAGAAGACCGGTGCTCATCGTGAGGACTGCCATCATGATGAGGCACAGCTTAACATAGGACCTTATATGCAAATAAATGAAATAGTTTTTATTAAACTAGACTTGATTGAACATAAACTGAACATGAATAATCAGGTGAGCCTCTAGTTTATTTTCAACAACAGACTTACATATTGTTATATGTTTAATACCAGATCTAGAGTTGAAAGAGTGATAGTATTCTCAATATTGAAATGGATATTGAATAACAAAATATCATAATTTTCAAGTGCATGTATAAAATTGTACTATGGTGAACTCAGAAAATATATACAGGACAACTTTCAAGTAATTTAAACGAAAGGGAAGTCAATTTTTCAAATCACCCGCATGATTGAGTCCTGGTAATTTTTTATGCAAGTTTAACTGAAACCAATCCAGGAGGGTATCAGTTATTTACATGGTCTCTGTTGTCATAGTAACAGATGACATTAACAACTTGCAACATTAAGATATAATCAGGTGTACCAGGTCTTACTACACACTAGTACAGTGTAGATGAGAAGTATAAACACCATACATTACTACAATTTATGCCCCTGTTGTGAAAATGAATAAATACATGTATTCTTTTTCTCAAAAACTAGACTTTTGATTGATCCCATCTGTACATGAATAATCATTGGATGATCCTTTACAATGCCTTCATTTTTTTGTATGGCTCGGAAATCTTTTAAAGGTATTCTCAGAGCTCCAGATAAGCTGCGTATTTGCGTTTTTTACGCTGTGAAAACGAGTAAAAATGCATGTATTATCAGATCAGAGTGTACACATTACGCATGCATATTGCTGTGTAAGCAAACTTTCCAAATTCGGAGCGTACTTGTACAGTCGTGTACATAACAATACATTTTTGTTTTTGAGAAATTCCCCATAATTACTTCCCTTTATACTTTTCGAAGGAGAGAGCGTATACATCCGAGGGGTACAGAATGCTTGCCTTTCTAAGCATCGATGTCAAAAGAGATCTGATTGGATGTTTACGATAAATCATCCAATCGCAGTCAATATTACAAATAAATGTGGTTTACCTAATAAGTAAGAACTAAATCGAAAGTAAATTTGGGAACACGTTGTTCGTTGAAAATGAGCAAGAGCATGAATAAGCGCGCTACGGAAAATTATATATTTAAGTTCCTGACAGTTGCATCTGTGTCTAGTGACAGTATAGTTAAGGAATCATTGATGACATTCAACACGGCTGTGAAAACTGCCGAAGTCGACGAGCAAAAAACAAAATATTTACAACATTTTATTAATAAACATGACACAATTGTGTCAAATTAACAGAGATATACATTTCACTTGCATCCTGCGTTTATTGAATAACACTTGTGTCAAACATAATTTTAAAAGTGTACATGTAAGCAATCTTTTCTGAAGTAGAGAGTACAACAGTGCAAAGGAAATATGCAAATACGCATCATTTTCAAAAGTAGGGGGTAATTACCCTTTGGACTTGAAAATTATCTGGAGTTCTGATTCTTCTTTGAAACCATTGAACCAATTGAAATAAAACTTGTCTGGAATGTTCCTTGGTTAATCCTCTTCACATTGTGTGTTGATTGGAAAGCACGATGGCCATCAGCAGTCCTCAAAATGAAAATTTGAATTTACTGGTCTGAATCAAATTCTTCAATTTGACAGCTCTAAAATCTAATTCTAACACTGTTTGGTTTAATTTTCAGACGTATATAATATTTAGTATTAACCTAGTATCCTTAGTAACTTTGAGATCCAGTGGGACAGATATATTGTATGGTTGTCACTTGCTTCTAGACGTTTGTATAATATACTTTATTTCCTGTGACTGTATAATGAATTCTTCATTATCCTATACAATATATTAAAAATTGCTGAGTTAGATTGCTGTCAAATTATAATATTAAGTATATATGTACCATCTACACACGCTTATACACATGTCTTACGTATATCCCTAGATTTGCCTTATGAGAAAAGGTAACACTACGATTATTGAAGCTCCTTTTTAGGGAGTGGATGTGGTCGAGTGGTCTAGGGCGCTGGACGTAAGGCTAAGCGAATGGTGCTGCAGTGTATCAATGGTGTGGGTTCAAATCCCGTCGAGGGAAGAACAAAAATTTGACAGCTCTAAAATCTAATTCTATCACTGTTTGGTTTAATTTTCAGATGAATATATATCATATATATATATATATCTTAATAAAAATCTGAAAAATATACTGGTCCGAACGAAGTTTTACTGGTCTTGGGCCAGAAGACCGGTGCTCATCGTGAGGACTGCCATCATGATGAGGCACAGCTTAACATAGGACCTTATATGCAAATAAATGAAATAGTTTTTATTAAACTAGACTTGATTGAACATAAACTGAACATGAATAATCAGGTGAGCCTCTAGTTTATTTTCAACAACAGACTTACATATTGTTATATGTTTAATACCAGATCTAGAGTTGAAAGAGTGATAGTATTCTCAATATTGAAATGGATATTGAATAACAAAATATCATAATTTTCAAGTGCATGTATAAAATTGTACTATGGTGAACTCAGAAAATATATACAGGACAACTTTCAAGTAATTTAAACGAAAGGGAAGTCAATTTTTCAAATCACCCGCATGATTGAGTCCTGGTAATTTTTTATGCAAGTTTAACTGAAACCAATCCAGGAGGGTATCAGTTATTTACATGGTCTCTGTTGTCATAGTAACAGATGACATTAACAACTTGCAACATTAAGATATAATCAGGTGTACCAGGTCTTACTACACACTAGTACAGTGTAGATGAGAAGTATAAACACCATACATTACTACAATTTATGCCCCTGTTGTGAAAATGAATAAATACATGTATTCTTTTTCTCAAAAACTAGACTTTTGATTGATCCCATCTGTACATGAATAATCATTGGATGATCCTTTACAATGCCTTCATTTTTTTGTATGGCTCGGAAATCTTTTAAAGGTATTCTCAGAGCTCCAGATAAGCTGCGTATTTGCGTTTTTTACGCTGTGAAAACGAGTAAAAATGCATGTATTATCAGATCAGAGTGTACACATTACGCATGCATATTGCTGTGTAAGCAAACTTTCCAAATTCGGAGCGTACTTGTACAGTCGTGTACATAACAATACATTTTTGTTTTTGAGAAATTCCCCATAATTACTTCCCTTTATACTTTTCGAAGGAGAGAGCGTATACATCCGAGGGGTACAGAATGCTTGCCTTTCTAAGCATCGATGTCAAAAGAGATCTGATTGGATGTTTACGATAAATCATCCAATCGCAGTCAATATTACAAATAAATGTGGTTTACCTAATAAGTAAGAACTAAATCGAAAGTAAATTTGGGAACACGTTGTTCGTTGAAAATGAGCAAGAGCATGAATAAGCGCGCTACGGAAAATTATATATTTAAGTTCCTGACAGTTGCATCTGTGTCTAGTGACAGTATAGTTAAGGAATCATTGATGACATTCAACACGGCTGTGAAAACTGCCGAAGTCGACGAGCAAAAAACAAAATATTTACAACATTTTATTAATAAACATGACACAATTGTGTCAAATTAACAGAGATATACATTTCACTTGCATCCTGCGTTTATTGAATAACACTTGTGTCAAACATAATTTTAAAAGTGTACATGTAAGCAATCTTTTCTGAAGTAGAGAGTACAACAGTGCAAAGGAAATATGCAAATACGCATCATTTTCAAAAGTAGGGGGTAATTACCCTTTGGACTTGAAAATTATCTGGAGTTCTGATTCTTCTTTGAAACCATTGAACCAATTGAAATAAAACTTGTCTGGAATGTTCCTTGGTTAATCCTCTTCACATTGTGTGTTGATTGGAAAGCACGATGGCCATCAGCAGTCCTCAAAATGAAAATTTGAATTTACTGGTCTGAATCAAATTCTTCAATTTGACAGCTCTAAAATCTAATTCTAACACTGTTTGGTTTAATTTTCAGACGTATATAATATTTAGTATTAACCTAGTATCCTTAGTAACTTTGAGATCCAGTGGGACAGATATATTGTATGGTTGTCACTTGCTTCTAGACGTTTGTATAATATACTTTATTTCCTGTGACTGTATAATGAATTCTTCATTATCCTATACAATATATTAAAAATTGCTGAGTTAGATTGCTGTCAAATTATAATATTAAGTATATATGTACCATCTACACACGCTTATACACATGTCTTACGTATATCCCTAGATTTGCCTTACGAGAAAAGGTAACACTACGATTATTGAAGCTCCTTTTTTAGGGAGTGGATGTGGTCGAGTGGTCTAGGGCGCTGGACGTAAGGCTAAGTGAATGGTGCTGCAGTGTATCAATGGTGTGGGTTCAAATCCTGTCGAGGGAAGAACAAAAATTTGACAGCTCTAAAATCTAATTCTAACACTGTTTGGTTTAATTTTCAGACGTATATAATATTTAGTATTAACCTAGTATCCTTTAAAGTAAATTTGAGATCCAGTTGGACAGATATATTGTATGGTTGTCACTTGCTTCTAGACGTTTGTATAATATACTTTATTTCCTGTGACTGTATAATGAATTCTTCATTATCCTATACAATATATTAAAAATTGCTGAGTTAGATTGCTGTCAAATTATAATATTAAGTATATATGTACCATCTACACACGCTTATACACATGTCTTACGTATATCCCTAGATTTGCCTTATGAGAAAAGGTAACACTTCGATTATTGAAGCTCCTTTTTAGGGAGTGGATGTGGTCGAGTGGTCTAGGGCGCTGGACGTAAGGCTAAGCGAATGGTGCTGCAGTGTATCAATGGTGTGGGTTCAAATCCCGTCGAGGGAAGAACAAAAATTTGACAGCTCTAAAATCTAATTCTATCACTGTTTGGTTTAATTTTCAGATGAATATATATCATATATATATATATATCTTAATAAAAATCTGAAAAATATACTGGTCCGAACGAAGTTTTACTGGTCTTGGGCCAGAAGACCGGTGCTCATCGTGAGGACTGCCATCATGATGAGGCACAGCTTAACATAGGACCTTATATGCAAATAAATGAAATAGTTTTTATTAAACTAGACTTGATTGAACATAAACTGAACATGAATAATCAGGTGAGCCTCTAGTTTATTTTCAACAACAGACTTACATATTGTTATATGTTTAATACCAGATCTAGAGTTGAAAGAGTGATAGTATTCTCAATATTGAAATGGATATTGAATAACAAAATATCATAATTTTCAAGTGCATGTATAAAATTGTACTATGGTGAACTCAGAAAATATATACAGGACAACTTTCAAGTAATTTAAACGAAAGGGAAGTCAATTTTTCAAATCACCCGCATGATTGAGTCCTGGTAATTTTTTATGCAAGTTTAACTGAAACCAATCCAGGAGGGTATCAGTTATTTACATGGTCTCTGTTGTCATAGTAACAGATGACATTAACAACTTGCAACATTAAGATATAATCAGGTGTACCAGGTCTTACTACACACTAGTACAGTGTAGATGAGAAGTATAAACACCATACATTACTACAATTTATGCCCCTGTTGTGAAAATGAATAAATACATGTATTCTTTTTCTCAAAAACTAGACTTTTGATTGATCCCATCTGTACATGAATAATCATTGGATGATCCTTTACAATGCCTTCATTTTTTTGTATGGCTCGGAAATCTTTTAAAGGTATTCTCAGAGCTCCAGATAAGCTGCGTATTTGCGTTTTTTACGCTGTGAAAACGAGTAAAAATGCATGTATTATCAGATCAGAGTGTACACATTACGCATGCATATTGCTGTGTAAGCAAACTTTCCAAATTCGGAGCGTACTTGTACAGTCGTGTACATAACAATACATTTTTGTTTTTGAGAAATTCCCCATAATTACTTCCCTTTATACTTTTCGAAGGAGAGAGCGTATACATCCGAGGGGTACAGAATGCTTGCCTTTCTAAGCATCGATGTCAAAAGAGATCTGATTGGATGTTTACGATAAATCATCCAATCGCAGTCAATATTACAAATAAATGTGGTTTACCTAATAAGTAAGAACTAAATCGAAAGTAAATTTGGGAACACGTTGTTCGTTGAAAATGAGCAAGAGCATGAATAAGCGCGCTACGGAAAATTATATATTTAAGTTCCTGACAGTTGCATCTGTGTCTAGTGACAGTATAGTTAAGGAATCATTGATGACATTCAACACGGCTGTGAAAACTGCCGAAGTCGACGAGCAAAAAACAAAATATTTACAACATTTTATTAATAAACATGACACAATTGTGTCAAATTAACAGAGATATACATTTCACTTGCATCCTGCGTTTATTGAATAACACTTGTGTCAAACATAATTTTAAAAGTGTACATGTAAGCAATCTTTTCTGAAGTAGAGAGTACAACAGTGCAAAGGAAATATGCAAATACGCATCATTTTCAAAAGTAGGGGGTAATTACCCTTTGGACTTGAAAATTATCTGGAGTTCTGATTCTTCTTTGAAACCATTGAACCAATTGAAATAAAACTTGTCTGGAATGTTCCTTGGTTAATCCTCTTCACATTGTGTGTTGATTGGAAAGCACGATGGCCATCAGCAGTCCTCAAAATGAAAATTTGAATTTACTGGTCTGAATCAAATTCTTCAATTTGACAGCTCTAAAATCTAATTCTAACACTGTTTGGTTTAATTTTCAGACGTATATAATATTTAGTATTAACCTAGTATCCTTAGTAACTTTGAGATCCAGTGGGACAGATATATTGTATGGTTGTCACTTGCTTCTAGACGTTTGTATAATATACTTTATTTCCTGTGACTGTATAATGAATTCTTCATTATCCTATACAATATATTAAAAATTGCTGAGTTAGATTGCTGTCAAATTATAATATTAAGTATATATGTACCATCTACACACGCTTATACACATGTCTTACGTATATCCCTAGATTTGCCTTACGAGAAAAGGTAACACTACGATTATTGAAGCTCCTTTTTTAGGGAGTGGATGTGGTCGAGTGGTCTAGGGCGCTGGACGTAAGGCTAAGTGAATGGTGCTGCAGTGTATCAATGGTGTGGGTTCAAATCCTGTCGAGGGAAGAACAAAAATTTGACAGCTCTAAAATCTAATTCTAACACTGTTTGGTTTAATTTTCAGACGTATATAATATTTAGTATTAACCTAGTATCCTTTAAAGTAAATTTGAGATCCAGTTGGACAGATATATTGTATGGTTGTCACTTGCTTCTAGACGTTTGTATAATATACTTTATTTCCTGTGACTGTATAATGAATTCTTCATTATCCTATACAATATATTAAAAATTGCTGAGTTAGATTGCTGTCAAATTATAATATTAAGTATATATGTACCATCTACACACGCTTATACACATGTCTTACGTATATCCCTAGATTTGCCTTATGAGAAAAGGTAACACTACGATTATTGAAGCTCCTTTTTAGGGAGTGGATGTGGTCGAGTGGTCTAGGGCGCTGGACGTAAGGCTAAGCGAATGGTGCTGCAGTGTATCAATGGTGTGGGTTCAAATCCCGTCGAGGGAAGAACAAAAATTTGACAGCTCTAAAATCTAATTCTAACACTGTTTGGTTTAATTTTCAGACGAATATATATCATATATATATATATATATATCTTAATAAAAATCTGAAAAATATACTGGTCCGAACGAAGTTTTACTGGTCTTGGGCCAGAAGACCGGTGCTCATCGTGAGGACTGCCATCATGATGAGGCACAGCTTAACATAGGACCTTATATGCAAATAAATGAAATAGTTTTTATTAAACTAGACTTGATTGAACATAAACTGAACATGAATAATCAGGTGAGCCTCTAGTTTATTATCAACAACAAACTTACATATTGTTATATGTTTAATACCAGATCTAGAGTTGAAAGAATGATCGTATTCTCAATATTGAAATGGATATTGAATAACAAAATATCATAATTTTCAAGTGCATGTATAAAATTGTACTATGGTGAACTCAGAAAATATATACAGGACAACTTTCAAGTAATTTAAACGAAAGGGAAGTCAATTTTTCAAATCACCCGCATGATTGAGTCCTGGTAATTTTTTATGCAAGTTTAACTGAAACCAATCCAGGAGGGTATCAATTATTTACATGGTCTCTGTTGTCATGGTAACAGATGACATTAACAACTTGCAACATTAAGATATAATCAGGTGTACCAGGTCTTACTACACACTAGTACAGTGTAGATGAGAAGTATAAACACCATACATTACTACAGTTTCTACTTGTTAGTTCACCTGACCCAGAAGGTCATGTGAGTTATTGCCATCACTTGGCATCCTTCGTCTTATATCTATCTGTCTGCCATAAACTATTTTAGGAAATCTTCTCCTCTGAAAACAACAGGCCAATATAAAACAAAGTTAACTGAATCAACATAAGGGTGTCTTCTTTCAAAATTATATTTGATGAACCTGCCATTCTTCCAGCCCATATGGACTTTCTAACATATAAAAGTCACATCCCCCAAATAATCAGCTGAAAATTGAACAGTAGTTCCTATTTAACGAAAGGTACGACATATGTTATGAGGTTTTTCTTACCTTTGCTATTAATGATTGCTTTCTTCTTCTTTTTTTCAGTGGTTTAAAAAATGATCATATACCAGAAACATTTCCTTTGAAGAATGAAATAGATGGTAATCACTTTCCTTGCAAGTACCTCAAGATTGGTAAGTGTCTACAGTAAAATGTACCTCAAGATTGGTAAGTGTCTACAGTAAAATGTACCTCAAGATTGGTAAGTGTCTACAGTAAAATGTACCTCAAGATTGGTAAGTGTCTACAGTAAAATGTACCTCAAGATTGGTAAGTGTCTACAGTAAAATGTACCTCAAGATTGGTAAGTGTCTACGGTAAAATGTACCTCAAGATTGGTAAGTGTCTACAGTAAAATGTACCTCTCAAGATTGGTAAGTGTCTACAGTAAAATGAAATCAAAAATCGTTTGTCTATTAGAATATTTGTGTTCTCTCCTGGGCTATCGAAATAGAATCTATTATTTCTATTACTGGGTGCAACCCATTCAAAAAGGGTATCTGATAGTTTTTCGTAACAGGAAATCAAATACACAACTTGTCATTAGAACAGCATGCAAATGAGTGAATTGTATCCTACCGTGACATCTGCTCGGTCATGCAGTAATGTCGGTCATTTGTTTTGATTTACAATTCTCGCGCAGCACGAGACCAATGATGTCATTCTGTATATTCATAGCGTACATAAACACAGAGGGAATACTTTTCAACGTCAAAATTACAAGATGAGATTAAAACAGAGAAGTTTGAATTGAATAAATTCCATGCAAGTAAAAAAGATCCTTTTTACTAATGTCTTTCCTGATCATTATGCTTGTTAAATATGTTTCCATCGATGGTATTCCCCAAACATTTGTATTTTTCCGGTTTGTTGACATAATCGACATCACAGTTCATGACCGTTTCTGGAATGTAGGCCAAGCAAATTGTATTTTAAAATACTTTGAAAATATGATGATTGATCATTCAGATTCCACCATTTTCTAGAAAATGGCCGATTTTACTGGGAAAATTCATGCAAGTGCTCTCCATTAGTCACAAAATGGCAGATTATTTTGCATTTCCACTGCTGCTTTAATAACAAATATACCCCTTACTTCTTGGGGTAATGAAATGAAATTCACAGAGAAGATAGAAAAAGAATTAATTTAACAGCAATAATCAAAATTTATAGCATAAATTGAACAGAGAATTAAATTAAACCAGACAGAAAAATGAGATTGTCTGGGTAAAAAAAACCTGTCATTATTACAAATAGCATCAACAAAACTGTATTGTTACCACTCTGTGATAATAAATGTGATTAAAATAAATTGAAATCAGTCATTAATTGTTTTACCAAAATATGTCGGTCTAATAGATTGTATTGACAAAAGCAAAAACACCAAATTCACTGGATTAAATACTTTTTATGTGGGTAAGCAAGTTTAATATTTGCATCAAATAATTAATTTTTAATACTTCAATTTCAAACTATTCAAGAAAAACATCTTTTGAAATTTTTCAGACAAATCAATTACACTGAAAAAGCTAAAATACTGTACTTTCTTAATCTGGTTTACTTTTTAAGTTTGGTTGGCCTATGACAAAATCATGTGCTTTATTGAACTTTGACCGACTTTATGTGACGTCATACGATGCCATTTGGAAAAGGGAGGGTAAACAAATTTGGGTCAGTATGTAATTATTATCGATCTTTTTTCCATGGAACTTTACACATGTGAGCAAGAATAGATGAGGAACATAATTAAAAAGAAAAAAATGTTTACTTTTCAAACATGAAAAAAATAATCAAACATTATCCAATGACTGACCGACTTATTGTCAGACGAGGATATATGGAAAATGCAAGGCTTCCTTATATTGTAAGAAATGTGTCATTCTTCCAAAACTGGGAAGCAATAACTAGTTTATATATAATGTATTTGAATGAATATATATATCTATTTCAAAGACGACATATCAATAACCAAATTCATTTGCTAATCTAATTAATATATGTATATTGTCGGAAAATATATAATTTATTTGTACAAGCTTTAGAAACAGATAGCTTTTCAGAACTGTTTTGCAGCAAGTGGAATTTAATTTTATTTTTACAGATAATGTATATATATTGTGTTTTTCCTGCAATATCAAAAAGTCCAAAACAACTGCCAAATTTTACTGAAAAGAGCAGAAGCAAATGTCATTCCAATCATTTTCAATAGTTTTCTTCCTTTTCCATACATGCTATATTGTTACCATTTCTTATTGTGCTCTCAAAATGAAGCAGGTACCAAGTGACTGTTATTTGTATACCAGAGGAATAAAGCAAAATAATTATTTGTTTACAGTAGGCTCCCTATTATAAGGCCACTCCTTTTGTAATTAATCTCTTGAGATGGACAATTTACTAGTATTTTACTATCTCAGTGCATCTGAAATCTGGCCTGATAAGTATTAAGAGGGGTGGTCTTATAAGAGGGGGACTACATCTGAAATCTGGCCTGATAAGAGGGGTGGTCTTACAAGAGGGGGACTACATCTAAAATCTGGCCTGATAAGTATTAAAGAGGGGGGCTACATCTGAAATCTGTCCTGATAAGAGGGGTGGTCTTACAAGAGGGGGACTACATCTAAAATCTGGCCTGATAAGTATTAAAGAGGGGTGGTCTTATAAGAGGGGGACTACATCTGAAATCTGGCCTGATAAGAGGGGGATTACACAGGGTTTGAAGCTAAGGAAATATTTTAGGGGCCAAGTGGGCCCCCACCAAATTAATTTTGGTAGCCCACATAATTTGTTAGGGGCCCATCAGGCGTGCAGCGCGCCTGCCACCTCGATTGCGAGGTGCCCTATGGCAGGGGGTCCGCTAAAGGCCACCGGAAGCCCTGGGATAAATGGTGTAAAATCCTGCATTCTGGCAGCAAAATTGGCCATTCAGAAACTAATTTAATACAGAAGATAACAAATTTCCAAAACATTTTCCTCAAAATAAACTTATTGTACATGCACCAATACACTATGACTTCAGAAATTTATAGTTGAAGTCAAATTTCAGGGTGATTTAGAGCTTAACATATGGTGGGGATGTTTGTAGCTTGTACATCTTGTAGTAAATGAATTTTCATTTTTTTTGTTCTTTGCAATATGAACAAACCATGCCGGTTTCAGTATCAACAAGATATGATTATAATCTTAACGATTATGAAGTCTCCCAAACCGGCCACTGACACTACCCACATATCAAATTTTGATGATATCGGACAATGTTGAATTTTTACCCCCCATTTTTATGCCATGTTTTGGCAGCCATCTTGAAAATTTTGAAAACGCAGAATTGCTCCTCTAATGGTGACATATCACTGTAAAATTTTATGTCCCTATCATTATCCAGTTAGAAGTTATCAACATTAATGTATGAAATTTCAAGTTTCCCATAGGATTCTATAGTAACCCCCACCCCCTTTGAACCCCCACAAATATGGCTTTGACCCCCTTTACCACAAATCTGAAAACTTTAGGATCAACTAGAAACATATATCTATAACTCCACCAAGTTTCATGAAATTCTGTCCTGTAGTTCCAGAGATCTGCCGTGGACAAGTTCATTGTGCACGGAAAGAAAGAAGAAGAATAAGAATAATAATAATAATAATAAGAAACGGAGCAAAAACAACAAGTCTCCAAACGTTGTTTGGGAGACTTAATAATAAGAAACGGAGAAAAAACGATAAGTCTCCAAACGTTGTTCGGGAGACTTAACTAACCATGGACGGTTTTGTTTCCATTCCTTTAAAAATTGTCTAGAGCGTTTGGACTTTTCGTAATCTTGAAAATATTGTGTTCTCTGTTCATTTTGCCTTTTAAGAGGCCCAGAGTTCCCCAAAAAGAACTGACTTAAATCGTCTTGACGAAACATTTCGCCAACCGGATATTTTGAACGAACATGTAAAATTAAAAATCAAAGTCGGAAAAGTGTACTATAAAATTCCGTAATATGACTCAACAGAAAACGGCATGGTTTGTGCAATATAAAGACAATGGAGAAATCATCGTTGTTAAAAGAATTATTTGTTAGCTAAATCCCTTTACAACAACAACTAAATTCTTTATTTCAATCCTTAAATGACGCAAAATTAATGCAAAAATTGACATTCTATACAGAGGTGTTTAAAAATAGAACAGCCGTAGATCTCCTTAACTGGAGATAAGATTCGCATACATCAAAATAAGCTGGTTCCCGGGCTACTACACTTCGTTTCTCAGTTCATAGAGCGAAGCGGATATCAGTTTAATATCAAAACAAAAAATCGGGGCTTAAAATCAAACGATGGAAATGTCAATATTTTTCGGATTTCGATCTTGGTGAATAGGAATTATTACATATAGATTTACACTATTTTATTTTTTCTAATTTTCACTCGCCACGTGGACGACTGAGATGAGATTTTTAAGGACCCACACTGAAATTTACTCGCAAATGGCGAGTGGGCGACCGCTAATTTCAAACCCTGTTACATCTGAAATCTGGCCTGATAAGAGGGGGACTACATCTGAATCTGGCCTGATAAGAAGGGGACTACATCTGAAATCTGGCCTGATAAGAAGGGGACTACATCTGAAATCTGGCCTGATAAGAAGGGGACTACATCTGAAATCTGGCCTGATAAAAAGGGGACTACATCTGAAATCTGGCCTGATAAGAGGGGGACTACATCTGAAATCTGGCCTGATAAGTATTAAAGAGGGGTGGTCTTATAAGAGGGGGACTACATCTAAAATCTGGCCTGATAAGTATTAAAGAGGGGTGGTCTTATAAGAAGGGGACTACATCTAAAATCTGGCCTGATAAGAGGGGGACTACATCTAAAGATCTGGCCTGATAAGTATTAAAGAGGGGGACTACATCTGAAATCTGGCCTGATAAGAGTGGTGGTCTTATAAGAGGGGGACTACATCTAAAATCTGGCCTGATAAGTATTATAGAGGGGTGGTCTTATAAGAGGGGGACTACATCTGAAATCTGGCCTGATAAGAGGGGTGGTCTTATAAGAGGGGGATTACATCTGAAATCTGGCCTGATAAGAGGGGGATTACATCTGAAATCTGGCCTGATAAGAGGGGGACTACATCTGAAATCTGGCCTGATAAGAAGGGGACTACATTTGAAATCTGGCCTGATAAGTATTAAAGAGGGGTGGTCTTATAAGAGGGGGACTACATCTAAAATCTGGCCTGATAAGAGGGGTGGTCTTATAAGAGGGGGATTACATCTGAAATCTGGCCTGATAAGAGGGGGATTACATCTGAAATCTGGCCTGATAAGAGGGGGACTACATCTGAAATCTGGCCTGATAAGAAGGGGACTACATCTGAAATCTGGCCTGATAAGTATTAAAGAGGGGTGGTCTTATAAGAGGGGGACTACATCTGAAATCTGGTCTGATAAGAGGGTGGTCTTATAAGAGGGGGACTACATCTAAAATCTGGCCTGATAAGTATTAAAGAGGGGTGGTCTTATAAGAGGGGGACTACATCTAAAATCTGGCATGATAAGAGGGGTGGTCTTATAAGAGGGGGATTACATCTGAAATCTGGCCTGATAAGAGGGGGATTACATCTGAAATCTGGCCTGATAAGAGGGGGACTACATCTGAAATCTGGCCTGATAAGAAGGGGACTACATCTGAAATCTGGCCTGATAAGAAGGGGACTACATCTGAAATCTGGCCTGATAAGTATTAAAGAGGGGTGGTCTTATAAGAGGGGGACTACATTTGAAATCTGGTCTGATAAGAGGGGTGGTCTTATAAGAGGGGGACTACATCTGAAATCTGGCCTGATAAGAGGGGTGGTCTTATAAGAGGGGGATTACATCTGAAATCTGGCCTGATAAGAGGGGGATTACATCTGAAATCTGGCCTGATAAGAGGGGGACTACATCTGAATCTGGCCTGATGAGAAGGGAACTACATCTGAAATCTGGCCTGATAAGAGGGGGATTACATCTGAAATCTGGCCTGATAAGAGGGGGACTACATCTGAATCTGGCCTGATAAGAAGGGGACTACATCTGAAATCTGGCCTGATAAGAAGGGGACTACATCTGAAATCTGGCCTGATAAGAAGGGGACTACATCTGAAATCTGGCCTGATAAGAGGGGGACTACATCTGAATCTGGCCTGATAAGAAGGGGACTACATCTGAAATCTGGCCTGATAAGAAGGGGACTACATCTGAAATCTGGCCTGATAAGAGGGGGACTACATCTGAAATCTGGCCTGATAAGAAGGGGACTACATCTGAAATCTGGCCTGATAAGAAGGGGACTACATCTGAAATCTGGCCTGATAAGAGGGGGACTACATCTGAATCTGGCCTGATAAGAGGGGGACTACATCTGAAATCTGGCCTGATAAGAAGGGGACTACATCTGAAATCTGGCCTGATAAGAAGGGGACTACATCTGAAATCTGGCCTGATAAGAGGGGGACTACATCTGAAATCTGGCCTGATAAGAAGGGGACTACATCTGAAATCTGGCCTGATAAGAAGGGGACTACATCTGAAATCTGGCCTGATAAGAGGGGGACTACATCTGAAATCTGGCCTGATAAGAGGGGGACTACATCTGAAATCTGGCCTGATAAGAAGGGGACTACATCTGAAATCTGGCCTGATAAGATGGGGACTACATCTGAAATCTGACCTGATAAGAGGGGTGGTCTTATAAGAGGGTGACTACTGTACCTTTATTGTACTACAGGATAAAAAATATATCATTCACTTCAACATTGTGTGCTTAAGCATTTAAAGTCCGAATAAAATATAATCTATGATTAGCTTTAATTACAGTTAGAAGTGTAAAATGTCAAGTACTTTTTTTCAGTTCCAATTCAGTCATGGGGACCTAGTTTTAATTTTAGTATATGGTATGTAGAGTTACTTGGTATATCAGATTGGAATATAGTCAAGCCAACAATGTACTGGTATAATACAGTAAGTTAATTCATACTTTCTTCAATCATTGTTAAACTTTCACATTTTTACTATGTTTCCTTGGGCTGAACCCCACAGAACAAACCCTGTAGCAATTATTGGTTGTTTACACTGTACCCCACAGAACAAATCCTGTAGCAATTAGTGGTTGTTTACACTGTACCCCACAGAACAAATCCTGTAGCATATCTGTAGCAATTAGTGGTTGTTTACACTGTACCCCATTAGTGGTTGTTTACATTGTACCCCATTAGTGGTTGTTTACACTGTACCCCATTAGTGGTTGTTTACACTGTACCCATTAGTGGTTGTTTACACTGTACCCCATTAGTGGTTGTTTACACTGTAATCCACAGAACAAACCCTGTAGCATATCTGTAGCAATTAGTGGTTGTTTACACTGTACCCCATTAGTGGTTGTTTACACTGTAATCCACAGAACAAATCCTGTAGCATATCTGTAGCAATTAGTGGTTGTTTACACTGTACCCCATTAGTGGTTGTTTACACTGTACCCATTAGTGGTTGTTTACACTGTACCCCACAGAACAAACCCTTTAGCATATCTGTAGCAATTAGTGGTTGTTTACACTGTACCCCATTAGTGGTTGTTTACACTGTACCCCATTAGTGGTTGTTTACACTGTACCCATTAGTGGTTGTTTACACTGTACCCCACAGAACAAACCCTGTAGCATATCTGTAGCAATTAGTGGTTGTTTACACTGTACCCCATTAGTGGTTGTTTACACTGTACCCCATTAGTGATTGTTTACACTGTACCCCATTAGTGGTTGTTTACACTGTACCCCATTAGTGATTGTTTACACTGTACCCCATTAGTGGTTGTTTACACTGTAATCCACAGAACAAACCCTGTAGCATATCTGTAGCAATTAGTGGTTGTTTACACTGTACCCCACAGAACAAACCCTGTAGCATATCTGTAGCAATTAGTGGTTGTTCACACTGTACCCCATTAGTGGTTGTTTACATTGTACCCCATTAGTGGTTGTTTACACTGTACCCCATTAGTGGTTGTTTACACTGTACCCATTAGTGGTTGTTTACACTGTACCCCACAGAACAAACCCGTAGCATATCTGTAGCAAATAGTGGTTGTTTACACTGTACCCCATTAGTGGTTGTATACATTGTACCCCATTAGTGGTTGTTTACACTGTACCCCATTAGTGGTTGTTTACACTGTACCCATTAGTGGTTGTTTACACTGTACTCATTAGTGGTTGTTTACACTGTACCCCACAGAACAAACCCGTAGCATATCTGTAGCAATTAGTGGTTGTTTACACTGTACCCCATTAGTGGTTGTTTACACTGTACCCATTAGTGGTTGTTTACACTGTAATCCACAGAGCAAACCCTGTAGCATATCTGTAGCAATTAGTGGTTGTTTACACTGTACCCCATTAGTGGTTGTTTACACTGTACCCATTAGTGGTTGTTTACACTGTAATCCACAGAACAAACCCTGTAGCAATTAGTGGTTGTTTACACTGTACCCCATTAGTGGTTGTTTACACTGTACCCCATTAGTGGTTGTTCACACTGTACCCCATTAGTGGTTGTTTACACTGTACCCCATTAGTGATTGTTTACACTACCCCATTAATGGTTGTTTACACTGTACCCCATTAGTGGTTGTTTACACTGTACCCCATTAGTGGTTGTTTACACTGTACCCCATTAGTGGTTGTTTACACTACCCCACAGAACAAACCCTGTAGCATATCTGTAGCAATTAGTGGTTGTTTACACTGTACCCCATTAGTGGTTGTTTACACTGTACCCATTAGTGGTTGTTTACACTGTAATCCACAGAGCAAACCCTGTAGCATATCTGTAGCAATTAGTGGTTGTTTACACTGTACCCCATTAGTGGTTGTTTACACTGTACCCATTAGTGGTTGTTTACACTGTACCCCATTAGTGGTTGTTTACACTGTACCCCATTAGTGGTTGTTTACACTGTACCCCATTAGTGGTTGTTTACACTGTACCCCATTAGTGGTTGTTCACACTGTACCCCATTAGTGGTTGTTTACACTGTACCCCATTAGTGATTGTTTACACTACCCCATTAATGGTTGTTTACACTGTACCCCATTAGTGGTTGTTTACACTGTACCCCATTAGTGGTTGTTTACACTACCCCACAGAACAAACCCTGTAGCATATCTGTAGCAATTAGTGGTTGTTTACACTGTACCCCATTAGTGGTTGTTTACACTACCCCACAGAACAAACCCTGTAGCATATCTGTAGCAATTAGTGGTTGTTTACACTGTACCCCATTAGTGGTTGTTTACACTGTAATCCACAGAACAAACCCTGTAGCATATCTGTAGCAATTAGTGGTTGTTTACACTGTACCCCACAGAACAAACCCTGTAGCATATCTGTAGCAATTAGTGGTTGTTCACACTGTACCCCATTAGTGGTTGTTTACATTGTACCCCATTAGTGGTTGTTTACACTGTACCCCATTAGTGGTTGTTTACACTGTACCCATTAGTGGTTGTTTACACTGTACCCCACAGAACAAACCCGTAGCATATCTGTAGCAAATAGTGGTTGTTTACACTGTACCCCATTAGTGGTTGTATACATTGTACCCCATTAGTGGTTGTTTACACTGTACCCCATTAGTGGTTGTTTACACTGTACCCATTAGTGGTTGTTTACACTGTACTCATTAGTGGTTGTTTACACTGTACCCCACAGAACAAACCCGTAGCATATCTGTAGCAATTAGTGGTTGTTTACACTGTACCCCATTAGTGGTTGTTTACACTGTACCCATTAGTGGTTGTTTACACTGTAATCCACAGAGCAAACCCTGTAGCATATCTGTAGCAATTAGTGGTTGTTTACACTGTACCCCATTAGTGGTTGTTTACACTGTACCCATTAGTGGTTGTTTACACTGTAATCCACAGAACAAACCCTGTAGCAATTAGTGGTTGTTTACACTGTACCCCATTAGTGGTTGTTTACACTGTACCCCATTAGTGGTTGTTCACACTGTACCCCATTAGTGGTTGTTTACACTGTACCCCATTAGTGATTGTTTACACTACCCCATTAATGGTTGTTTACACTGTACCCCATTAGTGGTTGTTTACACTGTACCCCATTAGTGGTTGTTTACACTGTACCCCATTAGTGGTTGTTTACACTACCCCACAGAACAAACCCTGTAGCATATCTGTAGCAATTAGTGGTTGTTTACACTGTACCCCATTAGTGGTTGTTTACACTGTACCCATTAGTGGTTGTTTACACTGTAATCCACAGAGCAAACCCTGTAGCATATCTGTAGCAATTAGTGGTTGTTTACACTGTACCCCATTAGTGGTTGTTTACACTGTACCCATTAGTGGTTGTTTACACTGTACCCCATTAGTGGTTGTTTACACTGTACCCCATTAGTGGTTGTTTACACTGTACCCCATTAGTGGTTGTTTACACTGTACCCCATTAGTGGTTGTTCACACTGTACCCCATTAGTGGTTGTTTACACTGTACCCCATTAGTGATTGTTTACACTACCCCATTAATGGTTGTTTACACTGTACCCCATTAGTGGTTGTTTACACTACCCCACAGAACAAACCCTGTAGCATATCTGTAGCAATTAGTGGTTGTTTACACTGTACCCCATTAGTGGTTGTTTACACTACCCCACAGAACAAACCCTGTAGCATATCTGTAGCAATTAGTGGTTGTTTACACTGTACCCCATTAGTGGTTGTTTACACTACCCCATTAGTGGTTGTTTACACTGTACCCCATTAGTGGTTGTTTACACTGTACCCATTAGTGGTTGTTTACACTGTACCCCATTAGTGGTTGTTTACACTGTACCCCATTAGTGGCTGTTTACACTGTACCCCATTAGTGGTTGCCCCATTAGTGGTTGTTTACACTGTACCCCATTAGTGGTTGCCCCATTAGTGGTTGTTTACATTGTACCCCATTAGTGCTTGTTTACACTGTACCCCATTAGTGCTTGTTTACACTGTACCCCATTAGTGCTTGTTTACACTGTACCCCATTAGTGCTTGTATACACTGTACCCCATCAGTACTTGTTTACACTCTACCCCATTAGTGCTTGTTTACACTGTACCCCATTAGTGCTTGTATACACTGTACCCCATTAGTGCTTGTTTACACTGTACCCCATTAGTGCTTGTTTACACTGTACCCCATTAGTGCTTGTTTACACTGTACCCCATTAGTGCTTGTTTACACTGTACCCCATTTTAACATTTAATGCAACTTAAGTAAACTGAATTGTTATTTATTCATGAAATCATTACTGTTGTGAAATTAAAAAGTGTCAGTGGAAATGATAAAAAGAATTGCTGTTTTATACTCGTTTTGACACCTCTTGTGTGGTGTTTCTTTTTATTTTTATGTTCAGTAGAACTTGATGATATGTGTTCACATTTGTACAGTGCACATGTGTTTTCAAAGACAGTTTTTTTTTACATTTCTACATTGCACAAAATATTTTCAAAACTGAAAAATTTTACACAGCTCTACAGCGTTTGACATGTTGAATTAACAAAGATTAATAGAACAAAAAATAGTCAATGTATGAGAATTTTCAACACATCTGTGGTATTCAGATTGTCCATGTTACAAGTGAGTACTCTAACATATGCACAGTTACATAAAACTTGTACATTGATACATGTTTTTATTTTTTATTTCAGTTTCGAGAAAAAGAAGCAATAAGACTTTGTTTAAAACATTTTAGACAGAGACAGTACTTGGAGGCATATGAAGCATTAGAAAAGAAAACTAAAATAGTATTAGAGCATCCCATACTTACAGAGTTACATACCAAACTTGTAAGTCTTTTCTTTTTATTGATGTTAATCTTATTTAAGAAAAGTTTACCAGAGTGGCAATCAGAAGCCAAGGACAGACAATGCAGTGACTGAAAGAAATAGGACAAGGCAAACAATGGGTGACAAATATTACACAGAAAATTAAGACTGAGCAACACAAACCCATACTGAAATCCTTGGATGAAATCAGGTGCTCCAGAAGGGTAATCAGTTCCTGCTCCATGTGTGGCACCTGTCATGTTAATTGGAATCCTAATATTGGTTTAAATAATTGATGTAGATATATATAGATTTTTGGTGTTTTATTCCCCTAATAAGACTCATTTAGATCTACATGTTGCATGTTCACTTTTATCAATTCTTGATGCATTCAGACATTTAATTATAATTGTTGAATGCATTATTTTGTACTTTTATTAGTAAGAGAGTGGTGATTTCACATTTTGATGCAAGTCCCTAAATTTTACCCACCATAGTTGAAATATCGATGGAGTATTTGATTGTAAGGTAATAAGCAAGTTAAAAATAACAATTTAAACTGTTTTGTTTCAGAGCATACATAGAAAATAAATTGAAAGAATTTGTTTTACAGGTAAAAGATGGTGATTTTGATGCATGTGAAAGTTTAGTATATAGAGCATGTGAGGGTAAGAGAGAAAAATAATTCTTAATTTTAAAGACCAAGTAAAATCAATTTTCTTATAAATACTGAGAATTTTCTTTTCTGGTCATTATTTATGATTAATTGATTAAATGGTTGTAACCACATCAGTGGTGTAATGGTTATAAAATTGGTATTTGTTGCTTCTCTGCTAAGCACACACCATTAAGGTAAAAGAGCGAAGACTCAGAATCATATATAATGTATCAGAGGGGAGCGACATGTCTACTCCCTCTGTTGTTTCAGTAAGCTAGCACTATAAAAATCCAACTAAGCAGTTGGTCTAGTACACAGCGCAGCATGCCCATTCACGTACTGCAGTACGTGTTTCACGTAGAATAAAAATCATGCACGTATAATTGAAAGAACCCTACGTGCGTGCACGTAAAGAATCCGTTGTGAGCACTATAAAAATTAGCTTTCGTTTACAATTCACTTCAAAGTACGTAATAGAGTTGTTCTGATTAGTTAAATAACCATTTTTGTTGTTTAACCATCAGCAATGTTTTATTTATTCAACTGCTAGCTTTTTCTCGAAATTGAGAGCAAAGAAGGTAGAAAAACTGCATAATTCGTCATTTTACCGAAAATTTCGAAAATGAAATACCGGAATCGGATTCCGGAACTGGGAACGACTATTTCCGGTTTTGCCGATAATAAAAAAAAAGAATTAATCCCGACCGACCGACCCTAGATTTTTTTGACATGTGACAGTAAACACACATATATTTTTTTTGGGCCTAATATTTACAAAAAAACAGCATGGTGCACAACCTTGTGTGGAGAAAATGCAGTTCATTTTCTTTGTACCCCCAAATGAAGAGTTAGAGGGTACATTGCACCCCCAAAAAATTGGATGTACCCCCAAAAATGAAGGTAAACGGGTACATGTACCCCCAGATGAAAAAACCTGTGGGCATACTGCAGCGAATATCATTATCATCAATAATTATATCCCCAGCAACGAAGTTGTAGAGGGGTATACTGGTTTCACCATGTCCGTCCGTCTGTAGACAAATCCTGTCGTACGATAACTTGAGTAGTGTTTCTCAGAATGTTTTGAAATTTTATCAGCAGCTTACCGTGAAGAGAGGAGGGTCCCTTTCATTTTTGGTTGGAACAATCAGTAATGTTTTGGTTATGGAAATAGGTTGGACAGATGTGGGGAGCGGAGGGTATATCTTAGTAATACTAGTTTGTTTTTGTCATGATATAGCTGAAATATTGCTCATTTGAAAACATCAAACAATAATCACTCACTCAATAAAAATTATTGTTGTATACTACTGTGAGTGTTATCTATTGACAGATGGTGCAAGCATGTACATAATAGTTAAAAGAATAGTAATCTGTATAGACAAGAAAAGAGCATTTTTGAATTGAGCTTGTATATGTGATTCTTCAAGAGGTTAATTGTTAGTTTATAAGCAAATTGAAATAAGTTGTGTATAAATTAGAATTATTTTACATTTACAGAAGGATTATTTCAACATTATATTAGTTTACAAGATTATAAACCATTATGGAATCCTATTGAACCTGTAAATAAAAGTAAGTTTTTTTTGTCTCAAAAGTCAATGAAGGTGATACATCATAGTTTGTGTTAATATTTAGGTTAACCCAATGTTAAAGTATTTTAAGCTTGAATAACCTGATCAAACCTTAATTTAATTTCATTAAGCTTGAGCAGAAGCTTTTTACTGGTCAAAATATTGTTATTACAGAAAAAATTGAGTATTAAAAAAACCATTCTGTGATCATTTGTGACAGATATTTTATACCAGTTACCCAAGTCATGGTGATGACCATAAAAAGTGATGACTTCAATATAATCACTAGGAATCCTTGGTTCAGTAGCTTCCCTGTTAGTAGGTTAGTAGCAAACCTCTATCAAGGAATTCATTATAGGAATCACAAGTTTTTCCAATTTCCTTCCAGTAACATTATTTTGCACTCGCATATTTCTTCTAGACATTATCATATTGTTTAAATTTCTTTAGTATACCACTACATTGTATAGTTTTTAAATCTACAGATATACAAACAGTTGCATGTATCTTCTATATAATTCTGCTTTATTTACAGATATTGAATCTTTAACAGATAATAGACCTGGTATGAGAGGTGGTCATCAAATGTGTGTAGATGTTTTAACAGGTACTTATAATATTTTCAGATAAAGTTATTGTCTGTTATATTTTTTTTGTAAATGTTTAGATGGACCAGTATTTTTTAGCAGTATATATGTCGTTTTCAAAATTTGAACTTTTTATTTTTCATCCGATTTTAATATGTGTTTGGTTTTTTTTTTGCAAAATGATCATCTTTATGGGTTTGGATGAGACATAAATTTCATTTTGAAAAGGAGTGTTGAAGAGACCCGAATTCAGAAATTTTACATATATTTGAAAGGAATATAGAATTTTTATTTATTATTATTCTTAATTATTATTCTATATTTATCATATTATATAATAATGTTTATTATTTGTACTTTTAGAATCATTGTATTTATTTGGTGGTTGGGACGGTAATCGTGATCTGGCTGATCTTTGGTTTTATCATTCACCTTCCAGAGAATGGACATGTTTATCAAGAAACACACATTTAGAGGTCAAAAGTAGTAACATTTCCAATAGATAAAATGATACAATGATTTAATATACCATAAGGGTAATCAGAAGCTGTAAATCCAAGAGGGACAGACAATATAATTTGGCCATAAGAAAAATAAACAAAAAGACAAACAATGGTCAACAAAACAAATCACAGAAAACTAAAGATTGGGCAACATGAACATCACTGAAAATCAGATGTGAATTCATGTGTTCAGGGTGGGTAAGTAGTTCCTTCTTTACTAGTGGCACCTGTCTTGTTACTCATGTTTAAAATCTGATGAAGTGAATCAGATATCTGATACAGAGAAAAGTTATATAGGTGACAATACAAAGCAATATGTTGCAAAAATCTCAAGCACCACTTCCAATTTGAAATTATTTGAAAATAGTTTAGAGTATTAATTCCAATAGTAATTACAAACTGTGGTTAACACTTTATTAACACTCGTTAAGATTTATATATTTTTTATTTAAATGTCTATTAAAATGTACATGTATTTTTTTTTGCAAAGAAAGCTTAAACAATGATGATCAACAATTTCAGCAATATCAACATAAATGAGCAACCACCTCTCACCTCAAATTACTGAACACAAAACAAACCACAACATTTGCAGAAGGAAATTGAGATCCTGGCTTGAGACAGTCACCAAATTGTGGCAGAGTTAAACAGGTTAATGTGATCCCAACCAATCTGTTTTCACATATAACTATGAAATATGGTAAAAATGTCTAATATTAACTATTTACTTGTAGGGTGGTCCTGGTGCTAGATCATGTCATAAGATGTGTCTTGATCACGAAAGAAAACAGATATTTACTTTGGGTAGATACTTAGATTCTGCCATGAGAACACAAGAAAATTTAAAGGTATTTCTAACCTGACCATGTTGTAGAATTTGTAGGTATGAAGCATACTTTTGCAAAATAGCCAGACCTTATAAACTTCTGTATGACTGAATGTCTCTTTAAATGTTAAATGTTTAATATTCATACTAACTTGTTATGCAGTAGCCCCCCCCCCCCCTCTTAAAAAGCCCCCTATTCTGCAGAGGGACAATTAAGTAATATTTTACTACCTTAGTTCATTTGAAATCTGGCCTGATAAGTGGGGTGGTGGGAGTGACCTTGTAACAGAGGGACTACTGTATATGACTGTATCCATCTAATTATCTGTAAGTAGTTGTCCTGTATCATACAATTATCAACTGTTAAAACAATTGTTTCATCTGCTTGACATATCTTTATAATTTTTGACACAGTGTGTGACCTTTCAAAATACGGATTAATTTCAAAAGTGGATGTTCTTCATCTGTAAGCTTTCACATTTTAATCTTATTCTCTGAAACTACTGGACCAGATGGAACCAAACCTGGCAGATATGTTCATTGGATGATCCTCTACAAAGTTTTTTTTAATCAGAAGTAACACAGAAAAAAAGAGACCCAAAGGGGCCAAATAAGGTGTTCCATATATATGGGTATATATAATGCATTGTTCATCTGTTTTTGTTTGTTTTGTTTTTGTTTTTGGTGAATTAATATAAAAGGGGCCAAAAGGGGGTGGTTTAAAATTTGAACTTATTTATTTTTCATCCAATATTAATGTAGTTTACTTTTTGTGCAAAATGTTTGTCTTTATGGTTTATTTACATATATGCAATTTATATACAACATTTCCAATATCTGTTTGTTTTAACAATATTAATTAGGTAATAAACAGAGCCATCTTATTAATTAGGTAATAGACAGAGCCGTCTTATTAATTAAGTAATAGACAGAGCCGTCTTATTAATTAAGTAATAGACAGAGCCGTCTTATTAATTAAGTAATAGACAGAGCCATCTTATTAATTAGGTAATAGACAGAGCCGTCTTATTAATTAGGTAATAGACAGAGCTGTCTTATTAATTAGGTAATAGACAGAGCCGTCTTATTAATTAGGTAATAAACAGAGCCGTCTTATTAATTAGGTAATAAACAGAGCCGTCTTATTAATTAGGTAATAGACAGAGCCGTCTTATTAATTAAGTAATAGACAGAGCCGTCTTATTAATTAGGTAATAGACAGAGCTGTCTTATTATTAATTAGGTAATAGACAGAGCCGTCTTATTAATTAGGTAATAAACAAAGCCGTCTTATTAATTAGGTAATAGACAGAGCCGTCTTATTAATTAGGTAATAGACAGAGCCGTCTTATTAATTAGGTAATAGACAGAGTCGTCTTATTAATTAGGTAATAGACAGAGCCGTCTTATTAATTAGGTAATAAACAGAGCCATCTTATTAATTAGGTAATAGACAGAGCCGTCTTATTAATTAGGTAATAAACAGAGCCGTCTTATTAATTAGGTAATAGACAGAGCCGTCTTATTAATTAGACAGTGAGACTTTTATACCAATATTTATTATATGATATCGAGTAAACCTGATTATTTTTCAGAGTGATTTTTACATGTATGATATTGGTAGTAGTAAATGGACATTAATTACAGAAGATACTCATGCCATGGGTGGACCAAGGCTGGTATTTGATCATCAGATGGTTATAGATGTAGAAAGACAGACCTTATTTGTGTTTGGAGGAAGAGTTTTATTAAGGTACTAGTTAATAGCTCAGTGTGAAGTCTTGATCCACAAAGCTGCCCAGTACATCCCCAGGTGATGGATGGGGATGCCCTCTTGATCTGGTTTTTCAGGTTATAATACAGAAAGGGTGCTTGTGGATCATAGCTGCTAACATGTGAGAGTTCCCTTCATGTTAAAGACCTCTTTTATAGAATTTGGAGGGTCATTGTAGCTGTAGTTAATAGACATATTACAGGGAATAAAGCTGAGAAGAAACAGAAGCTAAATCATGTAGATCTTAAATACATGTACTTGAAAGTTTAACTAGCCAACCAAAGAAAATGTCATTTATTTTCATAATCTCTGTTGTCATGGTAACTGTTGGCATAGACAGATTGTAACATAGATATTGATACTGTTAATTTTGATAAGATAACTAATTTTTGTAACTCCATAACGTTTTAACATTCACATTAAATGAGTTTTTGTAGTATCATATACCTTTATGTGGAAATGTTTGCATGGGCCAAATTTACGCTTGATTTTTATTTCACAAAAAGGTGCAATAGTAACCTCCAAATGAAAACTTTTCAATTTATGTGTTTAACAGAAAAAGATGAATGTTTATGCAAAATGAACCCCCCACACGAATGATTTTCAAAACATTGAATCACTAAATTTACCCCAGAAATTAACCACACAGTATATTATTTAGCTATCACTATGATGAGATAGATGGACTGGGGAGACATTTTTTAATCTGTCTCGTTATTTTATATTTAATTGTGGAGAATATATTAGCTACATGTATAATAAATAATAAAGCATGAGAGTGGAAGATATATAGATTCTCCTTCAGTTGCCCGTGGGTTACGATATTTCTCCACTCGAGAGAGTTAAATTAAAAATTTAACCACAAGCCGTTAGGCGAGTGGTTAAAATTTTAAATTTAACTCTCGAGAGTGGAGAAATATCGTAACCCACATGGGCAACTGAAGGAGAATTTGTTTCTCCCATTATTTAACACGAACTTTATTTCAAAATCCGATTCAATTACCGATTTGACAACATGCAGGGAAAGGCACGAGACATTTTAATTCTCTAAAGGATTACAGATTTTTCCACCATTGGTTCAGCGGGTTAAAACGCCGTAATAATGGGTGAAGTTCATATAATTACCTCAAATATCTGTTTCTTCTGTAAAGGATGACTGCAAGTTATACTACACCAATCCAGGAGGGTGTAGTGATAACATTGTCTCTGTTGTCATGGTAACAGATGACATAAACAACTTGCAACATTAAGATATAATCAGGTGTATCAGGTCTTACTACACACAAGTACAGTGTAGATAAGAAGTATAAACACCAGACATTACTACAATTTTATGTCCTTTCTGTATATAATTTGTTGGTATGTATATATGTTTTTAAAATAGGAGGAGGTCTTGATCCCATTAACTGGTTTTTCTCACTAATGAGACAGCACAGTTCCTATTTTTAGCCGTGTGAGATATCTTTGTCTCAACCCGTGGGTGAGATAAGAATTTCACGCTTCTTTTCCAGTAAAAATGTTACGTTTCGCAAAATAGCACTTCATCACGCTTCCGTCTTTATTCTCATCAATAAAACCACGATTCTACCACATAAGTATTTTTTTTAATTAATCTATGTATACTATTCTGCTTTCTAACGATTTAACGATATTGCACCTTTCACTGCATTTGACTTTTTCTCACCCCGTTCTACCGTGTCAATGTTTGTTTCCTTTGAGCAAAAAATAGAGTGCTCTCCCTTGTTAGTAACTAACGTAAAGAAAGAAATTGCCTCCCTTTGACCAAAGCCAAATAATTTTTACAGGTATTTATCGCTGTTGTAGTAGCATATATAATATATTTATTAAATACGTTGTATTTTATTATGAAATACAATTAAAATACTGCCAATACATGGATGCATATCGATAAATCGACAATTAACTTCACCAACGGAAAACAATTTTGCGGGGAAAATGCTCGATGGAATGAAGCAAAACAAAGATGTTTAGTGAGAAATAAAATCAAACACTGGAAAACGTACAAGATAGGGAAATTAGTGAGAAAAAGAATCAAACACGGGTAAGAGGGCAAGACGGAAAAATCTCAGACACCTGCGGGAAAGATTTCTATTGGTCTCCAAGCCGGCAGAGCCTCGTTGGAGACCAGAAATCTTTCCCTTGGGTGTCTGAGATTTTTCCGTCTTACCCTCTTACCGCTGTTAGATCCTTTATTTCTCACTTTTGAGACAGACCAGTTCCTATTTTTAGCGATGTGAGATTTTCTTATCCTGCACTAGTGCAAGACAAAAAAATCATGTGCGTTTTACCGGCAAATGCATGTTGTACAGTTTATGTCAAGTGCCCCCCAATTCTCCATGCTTTTCCTTTTTAAAATAAACAATTAACCACGATTCTACTACATAAGTATTTTTAAATTCATTTATGTATTATATTCTGCTAGCTAACGTGCACCTTTCACGGTGTTGGATTCTTTTTTCAGGCTCTCTTCCAGTCAATGTTTGTTTACTTTGAGTAAATAATAGAGTGCTCTCCCTTGTTAGTAACTAACGTAAAGAAAGAAATTACCTCCCTTTGACCAAATTCAAATATTTTTTTACAGGTATTTATCTCTGTTGTAGTAACATTGATAATATATTTATCAAATACATTGTACTTTATGATGAAATACATTTGAAATACTGCCGAGATACGGTTGCATATGGATAAATCGAATATTTACTTCAGCAATGGAAAAATAAATTGCGGGAAAACGTTCGATGGAATGTAAACAAAAACAATTAGGTGTTTAGTGAGAAATAAAATCAAACACCGGAAAAAGTACAAGATAGGGAAATCTCCGACACCCTTGGGTAAGATTACAATCATTCTCTAACTCGGCAAGCCTCGTAAAGAGAACGATTGAAATCTTACCCTCGGGTGTCGGAGATTTCCCTATCTTGTACCCTCCCCGGTGTTAGATTCTATATATCTCGCCGCATTGTTGTGCAATTTCAGAACCTGAATTTTCATCAGCATATGTCATGGTGCACTTTATGTATAATGATATTAGGTTAGAGGTGATTTTTTGCTTTGTTGATATTCATTGAATTGTTGACCATTACTGTTTAAACTTTATTTTCATCTGGTTAACATTTTGGTTCAAAGTGTTTTTCTAGTATACTCACCTTGAGTGATGGATATTAGTTAGTCTCAATGGTGTTGAAGTTTCTTCAGAGTTCATAAAAAAATCAATGAAACAAAACAAAAAATTGACATTGTTGTATTTTGAACTTTGCAGTCCTACAGATGGTGGAGAACGAGGAAGTGAACCAATATTTAGTGGTTTATATGCTTACCATATACCAACTAATACATGGAAACTAGTCATGGACGATTCTACTGAACTTAGGTCTAGAATAGGACATTCTATGTTGTTTCATCCGGTATGTACTTAAATAAGTTTGGATTCTTGTTAACTTAGAGATTCATTTATTTAAAGAGCAGGTCATTCCTTCAACCCATTTATTTAAAGCATTCCGTGCTTATTTAGAAATGTAATCTGTTGTACTATAAATGGAAAAGAAATCACCAAGGTGTAAATAAACATAAGAAGACACGTTAAACTTTCCAATTTTATTTTGCCTTCATAACAGAGTTTAGATATAGAGATCTCTATCTGCCATTGTCTGCATTGTCGCCACAATACAGTAGTCCCACCAGAAGCCACCCCTCTTATGTCAGATTTCAGATGCACTGAGATAGTAAAATACTACTACTGAGTTCAGGTTCTTTTTCAACTTTGTTGTTTTATTTAAAAATGTATTGCTTTTATAGAATAATTACAATATGAGCTGTGTTCTTGACAATAGCATCAATGTGAGATCTACATAATTATTTATCATCCATCATATGTATTGACTACTGCTTGTAGAGTGGGTAATTGATTTGAACATTTATAGGAATTAAAATTATTTTGTAAGTTTGTAACTAGAAACAATGTACATGAATTTATTTCTGGATATTTACTTGTATTTTTATTTCTGGATCTTTACTTATATTTTTATTTCTGGATATTTACTTGTATAATTATTTCTGGATATTTACTTGTATTTTTATTTCTGGATATTTACTTGTATTTTTCAGAGGAAAAGATGTCTGTATATCTTTGCTGGTCAAAGATCAAAAGAATTTCTGAATGACTTTTTTACATTTAATGTGGACACTGGTCAGATAGACATGATTGTTGATGGGACAAAGAAGGATTCACTAGGGGGTATGATATCATCTCTGCCCATATTATTAGATCAGCCAGGTCATCAAGCATATTATCATCCTGTATTGAAAGACTTCATCAAAACATCTGGTGAGAATTTGTTATACTGTAAATATAGTCATTTACACAGATTTAGTTTATTTTGTGGAAGCTCATTTTATCAATTATAAAATAAAAAAATTGATGTTTAGTCAATTTAAGATACAGCATCTTTTCAGATATTCATATGAAATAAGCTATCACAAAAATAGTGAAAATGACTATATTTACAGTAAATTTCTCACTATAATAAACTCCCTTGTTCATTGGGATTTTTTTTGGACTTTGTTTTTGTTAAACTAACTGTCTTTATTCATAACCTTGGTTTTTGTTTCTAACACCCAATTTCACAATGTAATCTTTTTAATACTATTATAATGGTTTTAATTAACTCATGTTTTTTGTTGTTGTTGTCTGAATCTTTTTAAAAAACACTTTATTAGCCCTATACATATCCATACAGGTGAACCATTAAAGTCAGGGTCAGCATTTAGTCATTCATTTGATGTATCTAATTAACTATCTTAATGAGTATAATCAGAAGATGATGTATATTTTTGTATGGACCATGCATTTTTTTGCATTTCTATCTAATATCATTTCAAATTTATAAATGAATACCATCTTTTGTCAACTAATCTGGTCATTTTACAATGATTTAGAATACATTTCCTGTAAAATCACTTTTATTCAAAATACAAATAATGAAAATTTGTATTCACTAAATTTGAGTTATTTAACAGTATAGAACTGACACAGTCTCTACCCGTGTGATGATGGGAATTTATGGAATGGGGAAAATTCACTTAGACAGTACAAATTTTTCGTTGAGCCCTCAGCCTTTAATGATTTTGAATCAAGCCTTTGTTGTACTGATAATATGGACAGGAAACGGATGATTTACAGTATGTGACGTCATCATTGACGGTAGAGATTTCAATATTAACATCTTTAACAGAAATCCACTTCTCTGTGATCATGTATTCTTCCATTGACAAGACGACTCCTAGAATTCATTGGTTCAAATTTATACATACAGAAAGACTACAGAGACAGCATGGGTGTTTCATTCTATATCTGTTCATTATTCTGATCATTTTACAGTTATGTTCTCATTGCCATACCAACTCCTGTATTTCATTCATAAATTGATATATATCTCATTTTCAAACATAACAATATACATGTAATAGAAATAATCATTATATACAGTATATAGTTATAAACACTGGTTACCGGTAATTTGATAGGTGGTCTGATCGTATGGTAGTTGGATTTACAATTACCTATGCAATCAGTGCCTATCACCATTAACGTTGTGAGTTCGAATCTCGCTCAGGCGAGGTGTACTCTTATACAACATTATGTGATCAAGTTTGTCAGTGACTTGTGGCAGGTCAGTGGTTTTCTCTGGGTACTCCTGTTTCCTCCACCAATAAAACTGACCACCACGATATTACTGAAATATTGTTGAAAGTGGCATTAAACACCATTGCACTACCCTGAATTTGTCCTTCTGTTTTATATTGTATATGATATGACTTTTTCAGTCATACTTTTATCAACCTTGAGCAATATAGTCATAGTCGGTTGAACACAGCACTCGGGATTATATTGGCCACTGGGTTTGATAAAGATGTGATATTAAAGAAGCCATGCTGTATTCTCTATTAATCAATAATAAAAACTACACAAAACGTCACAACACCATTACTACAGAGATGTGCAAAAAGTATTCGGTCACAATGGCGGCATGTATATGTTTGAAAACGAAAGTAGCAAAGTTCACATGCGTACCATAAATAAACGAACGAACAAAGTGCAACAAAATTGGGAACTTACCTTTAATATTTTGTGAGGTGTCCTTTGAGCTTGACTACATTTAACATCCTTTTTGGAATTGACTTGTATAAACACTGAATGTAAGCAGGTGTAATACTGGTCTCAAATACTGTGGATTTCTCGGAACAAATCGTTCTTAGATTTACTCATTCCAGTACGTGTTTGAAGTTTCCTTTTGACTAATAACCAAACGTTTTCTATCACATTAATGTCAGGAGACTGTGTTGGCCAGCTCATACCGTTAATTCCATTCTGGGCGACAAAATCTTGGGTGGACCGTGCACGATGCACGGGAGTATTGTCATCTTGGAAAAAGTTATCACCTCCAGGAAAATGCCGAGCTATCAGCGGCCACAAATGTTCATCGAGTATTTCTTGATATTTTGTAGCATTAATGTTACCCACTACTGCAACAAGTGTAGCAGCACCATTCCAGCAAATACAACCCCAAATCATGACCTCGTATTTGGGTTGTGATGTCTGCAGTTGAACCAAGTCCGGTTTCCGCCATGCATACAAGCGTTGATCATGTCCGATCATAATTTTACTCTCATCCGAGAAAATGTCCTTTTTCCAGTTGCCATTAACCGTCCATCTCCTTTTTTCTCAGCACCACGCAAGTCTCTTCTTACGATTGACTTCCCTGATGACAACCTTCTTCTTATAAACACGCCTGTGATACCCGTGTTTATGTAAATGGTGTTGAATGGTACGTTTAGTTACAGGGACACTATTTTCTTCATTAAACTTGTTTGTAATGTCATTCAAAGAATCCCTACGACCTGTTTTCACAATGCATTCTAGCTTGTGGTAATCGTGCAGTTTCACTGAAAGTGGTTGGCCACTTCTCGGCTTATTTTGGACAGAACCAGTGTCTACTACAAATTTACGAATAACTGTTGACTTTGGGATTTTAAGTATGTCACCAATTTTACGCCGTGAATACCCACTCTGAAACAATTCTGTTATATTTTTCACATCTGTTGCGAGTTCTTGACCTTTTCTACCCATCTTGGTTTTTCAGATTTTCTACCGATCCTAAGATAGCAGACGAAAACAAAACGTCACATGACGATAGACCATGTGATGAACTATGCTAAAAATAAATGCTTTAATCATGAGTGACGTGAATGATGTTAGAGCAAGGCCATTTAAACTGAGTCAGCTGTGAAAACGTAAACACGCCGCCATTGTGACCGAATACTTTTTGCACATCTCTGTATGTACTCAGAAGACAAAGAACAACATTTAATATACCCCTTTCAAATTTTCCAAATACGAAGATTAAAATTTGGGTAAAAATGAAGTCCCTCCAAGGTCAAACCTCTATTAGGAGGTTGCCTTTGGAACAAGCAAAAAGTGGGCTGTTAAGACAGGAGGCCTCTTTAAAGAGGTTCAATTAATATGAAATTGTCTATGACAGGACAAGAAAAAGGTGACCTTTTAATACAGGTGACTGCTTATTAAGGATGACCACATGAACAGGTTTAACTATATATGTTCTAAAAATTGAGAGTCCAACATAGGCAACAATTGGGGAAAAGTAATAAAGATCAGGAATAATAATACAACTGTATTTCTTATGAAGCATTTTGTTAAATGTAGATTCAAATTTTAGGGCTGTCATCATACTCATGGCTGTGATAATATGGTAGATGAATTTACATTTACCTATGCAACCTGTACCTATCATCACTAGGGGCTATCGTGGCTGTGATCGTATGGTAGTTGGATTTATAACTACCTATGCAATCAGTGCCTATCACCACTAAAGTTGTGTGAGTTCGAATTCTGCTCAAGCGAGGTGTACTCAATACAACATTATGTGATAGTTTGTCAGTGACTTGCACAGGTACTCCACAAATAAAACTGACTGCTATGATATAACTTAAATACTGTTGAAAGTGGCATTAAACACCATAATCCTAACCCCAACCCCTATCATCACTATGTGGTGAATTTTATTTCCAGCCATGGTGAGGTGTATTCGATACAAATTTATATGACGTGAGACAGGTCTGTAGTTTTCTCCAAGTACTCCTGTTTTGTCAACCAGTAACGGACTGTCTCAATATGAATAGCTGAAATATTGTTGTAAGTGTTGCTATTAATTTCACCTTATCACCACAAATGTTGTGAGTTGGATTCCCTTACATGGGAATGTGTATTTGAACAACTTATGTAATATTTAGTTTATCAATGACTTTAGACAGGTCTTTTGTTGTTTCAAATATTTCTGTTTCCTCTACCATAATATATTAATGAAATTTTGTTGAAAATAGCTTTAAACACTAGTAATCCTAACATAAGATTCAAATTTTTACAAATGCAGATCCTTGGGTCTATTAGGACCAAGGATTGAGGACTCAAAATAAAAACTAGACTACTAGTAGGAATATAAATAGTGAGCAACTAAAACTGTGTGAACACCTGGTATGATACTATTTAATCATTTCTTTATATATTTTTTCATGTATTTTTTCTGTCCTATTTATAGTTCCAGCTGCTGGGTTTACACAGAGAGCTACTATTGATCCTGATAGGGATGAAATCCATGTACTATCTGTGAGTAACACTTGCTTGTTTATGATAAATTTATTTATAGATTCATCATATTTTTACAATTTCTAATTTAGTTATATAATTACCTTGCCAAAAACATGCAGTATTTTATGTGCCCACAATATTTAACAACATGGATTTTCTTTTTATTGAGTGGAATAGTTACCAATTAAATTTGATATGGCTTCAAAATTTGTTGTGGTTTTATCTATGTTTTTTAACATTTAAGCTCCCCTTGAAGACAATGACTGACAACCAAATGCAGGTTAAATTAGAACTTGTTTTTTTAAACTATTAGTCTAAATTTAATTTAGAAAAATTATGGAAACAGGCAAAAGCAATATCCTGTCTTGGTACCAAGTATCGTCTCCTACACGGCTAGGCAGTCAAGTTAAGTCTTGTCTCCTACACAGCTAGGCAGTCAAGTCAAGTCTCGTCTCCTACACGGCTAGGCAGTCAAGTCAAGTTTCGTCTCCTACATGGCTAAGCAGTCAAGTCAAGTCTCGTCTCCTACACGGCTAGGCAGTCAAGTCAAGTCTCGTCTCCTACACAGCTAGGCAGTCAAACTGGCACTTCAATATAAAGTGATGAGGTTAATAAACTAGTTCTATGGACCCAAACCTCCCCTCTAGTGATATGTGTCAAATGTTCATTAGATTTCCGAACACTTTCTTTGACTGATATTCACCATCTTAATAACTCGATAATACTTACATCAAACTAAATATGTAGTTTGAATTTGGGTTCTGATTCATACTGAAAGGACAATTAAATTAAATTAAAGTCTTCTGGAACTCGTGCTTCTTCCACATCTTAACTTGTGTCATTCTTCTGGAACTCCTGCTTCTTCCACATCTTAACTTGTGTCATTCTTATAAAGCTCCTGCTTCTTCCACATCTTAACTTGTGTCATTCTTTTGGAACTCCTGCTTCTTCCACTTCTTAACTTATGTATTTCTATAGGAACTCCTGCATCTTCCACTTCTTAAATGGTGGCTTTCTATAGGAACTCCTGCATCTTCCACTTCTTAAATGGTGGCTTTCTTCTGGAACTCCTGCATCTTCCACTTCTTAAATGGTGGCTTTCTTCTGGAACCCCTGCCTCTTCCACTTCTTAAATGGTGGCTTTCTATAGGAACTCCTGCTTCTTCCACTTCTTAAATGGTGGCTTTCTTCTGGAACCCCTGCCTCTTTCACTTCTTAAATGGTGGCTTTCTATAGGAACTCTTGCTTCTTCCACTTCTTAAATGGTGGCTTTCTATAGGAACTCCTGCTTCTTAACTTATGTATTTCTATAGGAACTCCTGCATCTTCCACTTCTTAAATGGTGGTTTTCTTCTGAAACTCCTGTTTCTTCCACTTCTTAAATGGTGGCTTTCTTCTGGAACCCCTGCCTCTTCCACTTCTTAAATGGTGGCTTTCTATAGGAACTCCTGCTTCTTCCACTTCTTAAATGGTGGCTTTCTATAGGAACTCCTGCTTCTTCCACTTCTTAAATGGTGGCTTTCTATAGGAACTTCTACTTCTTAAATGGTGGCTTTCTTCTGGAACCCCTGCTTCTTCCACTTCTTAACTTATGTATTTCTATAGGAACTCCTGCATTTTCCACTTCTTAAATGGTGGTTTTCTTCTGGAACTCCTGTTTCTTCCACTTCTTAAATGGTGGCTTTCTTCTGGAACCCCTGCCTCTTCCACTTCTTAAATGGTGGCTTTCTATAGGAACTCCTGCTTCTACTTCTTAAATGGTGGCTTTCTTCTGGAACCCCTGCTTCTTCCACTTCTTAAATGTTGGCTTTCTATAGGAACTCCTGCATCTTCCACTTCTTAAATGGTGACTTTCTTCTGGAACTCCTGTTTCTTCCACTTCTTAAATGGTGGTTTTCTTCTGGAATCTCTTCCACTTCTTAAATGGTGGTTTTCTTCTGGAACCTCTTCCACTTCTTAAATGGTGGTTTTCTTCTGGAACCTCTTCCACTTCTTAAATGGTGGTTTTCTTCTGGAACCTCTTCCACTTCTTAAATGGTGGTTTTCTTCTGGAACCTCTTCCACCTCTTAAATGGTGGTTTTCTTCTGGAACCTCTTCCACTTCTTAAATGGCGGCTTTCTTCTGGAACCCCTGCCTCTTCCACTTCTTAAATGGTGGCTTTCTATAGGAACTCCTGCTTCTACTTCTTAAATGGTGGCTTTCTTCTGGAACCCCTGCTTCTTCCACTTCTTAAATGGTGGCTTTCTATAGGAACTCATGCTTCTTCCACTTCATAAATGGTGGCTTTCACTGGAACCCCTGCTTCTTCCACTTCTTAAATGGTGGCTTTCTATAGGAACTCCTGCTTCTTCCACTGCTTAACTTAAGTATTTCTTCTGGAACTCCTTCTGCTTCCACTTCTTAACTTGATTGCTAAAACATAACAGAAAATTTCATACAACAGATATTCAATAAATCAAACATCTGTAATATTATAGTGTTATTCTATTTTAAGTAAAGGTTAAATAAAACATCTGTTGTTGTATTGTTTTGTCTCTTGTGTTCATGCACTAGGAAATAGAAAATGCAAATATGCCTGGTAAAATGCAAATATGCCCGGTAAAATGCAAATAATTAAAGATTACCAGTTATATTAGCGTTTACCAGTTAAATTAGCGAATTGTTTTGTTATATTTGCGTTTTACCTTTTAAATTTGCATTGTCGTGGCATTTTAGCGTTTTTCCTTTTAAATTTGCATTGTCGTGGCATTTTAGCGTTTTTCCTTTTAAATTTGCATTGTCGTGGCATTTTAGCGTTTTTCCTTTTAAATTTGCATTGTCGTGGGATTTTAGCATTTTTCCTTTTATATTTGCGTTTTTCCTTTTAAATTTGCATTGTCGTGGGATTTTAGCGTTTTTCCTTTTAAATTTGCATTGTCGTGGCATTTTAGCATTTTTCCTTTTATATTTGCGTTTTTCCTTTTAAATTTGCATTGTCGTGGGATTTTAGCGTTTTTCCTTTTATATTTGCGTTTTTCCTTTTAAATTTGCATTATCGTGGGATTTTAGCGTTTTTCTTTTAAATTTGCATTTTACCAGTTAAATCGCACGGTCATCTAAATCACCCGCTGAGTAGAGAGATTACGTAATACTGTAGTCGTCACTAGCTCATTGAATATGACGATCTATAGTATTATATTATCGTGTATCTATACGTATTTATTTATTTATTTATTATTATTATTTATGTCATACTAGTCTGGAACCTTTGAACCGTAATGAGAGCGGGAGGTTTGGCGCCTTAAAATCTGATTCAACCCACCATTTCTTTAGAAATGCCTGTACCAAGTCAGGGTCATTACGGTTTTCACAGTTTTCCGGTTGTTGACTGATTTTGTCTGTTTATATAATTATGAGTTTTGACTTTCCCTTTGTAAGATTGTTCGGAGTTCGGTAATTTTGTTATTACCTTTATTTAATAAATTTAGTGTATTCAATACACAATAATCCATCAATTGTTGGTATTTGATTTTCATGTCGTATTTTAACTTAATGCGATGTTTATTAAGAAATGTGACTTTAAATGTATTAAAATATTAGCAAAGTGTGATACACGTACAGAATACGTATACTGTTGTCACTTCACTATTACTTGTTTATCATGCGAGAAATACATTAACCTTGTAATACCTATGCTGAGACTATTTACTAAAAAATGAATTAAGTATATATTAAACTATCGGTCTCTATTAAGCTATTTATGTCTTGTTTTATAGCACAGGATTGTGTATGTACAGCGTCAAAGTTATTGTGCTTTAAAAGTTCTGATTATTGTAATGAGGCACCTTAATGAACAATAAATATTTTTGTTTTTGATATAAAACAAAAAATCATAACCCTATGTAAACGCCGTATACGTAACGTACGTGCCCTTGTCCGATCCAACAGAAATATGCAATTTACATGTAAACACTATTTTGTCAGTTAATTAGATTGATCAATAAATACAGGATTTTTTTTTTTCTTCAAATGTTTATATAATTCCCTGATAAATATAAGAACAATCTATAATAGTATTATATTATTGTTTATTTATTTGTACCATTCTGGATGATAATAACTTTAGCTATTCAATGCACAATAATCCATCAATCATTGTGTATTTTACAGTAGTTATGTATATTTTATTTCTTGATTTTGTTTTTCAGGATCTAGAACTATGCACTCATATTTATTTCAATTTGATGTTGATTTAAATGTAAACGTTTAATATTTTCACGGAGATTCAACATTATAATTTATGTTTATTTATTTTACAGGCGATTGATGCATTTTAGTGGCCTTACCGTTCATCATTACGAACATATTGTTATATGGTAAATTACTTCAAGCCTTACAAATCGGGTAGCCTATTGTGCGACATTATATCCAACTTAATCATGATTCACTTCGATAACTCTGTAATTTATTACGGGCTTGTTTTCGATAAAAAAAAATATGTATATGGATATTTTTTTTAAATAATCGCTAATACAGTGTTAAACATAGATTTGTATGCATCTGAAAGCAAAGCTCGGAGCTAAGAAATTATTCATATGAATATTTTACGTTAAGTTTAACGTTTAAAAAAATGAAATTCACTTCTGTAAACATCTGTTTTATAGGCCTTGTATTAAAATATGTGTTGAAATAGTGTAAAACAATTGAATTTTCTATAATTCAGAGAGAGAACACATTTGTTGTCCCCACAAGAGTTACATGCCTAGAGGCCTTTTCCTCAGGTGTACCACCTGTTGTGTTTACTGCTAAAGTGTATATTGTATTGGAGTGAGCTGTAAGTAATGAATTTATACCAAAGTAACAAAATTTTATGATTTCGTGTATCCCTCAAGGCCAAGTTATAGTTAGAGTATATTAAGTGAAATTTTAATGGTTAAGAAGGGGCGGAGCGAGCGAAGCGATGCGACCCCCTTCTTAACCAATAAAATTTCACTTAATATACTCTAACTGACTTAGAATGTAACCTACTTTTTCATTGGTTCAATGTTCCAGACATTTCATACGTCACACCCTAGACGTTTGCTGGAAAGTGCGCGGCACGGATTTTACCACGGGATGATGGAGAACATGTTGAATGACGAAAGCGAAAATATATCTTTGTCTCAACTACTTGACATCCCCACACAACAGCTGCATTAAAAATGAAACGCGTGTGCGCGAAGCCGAAGAATTTTTTTTAATTGAAGTGCCTAACAACGTAAGGAAAATTGTGATCGTAAAAGCACAGGTACATGGGGTCATGACCTACATTACTCCCCCCTTTTTTTTCATTTTTTTTCCATGCACTTCTCAACATAATTTTGGTATCAAATAATCATAAATCTACTATTTCTTTCTCTCTATATTGATTTATAGAGCTTTACGATTATTTGATACCAAAATTACGTTGTCGGGCACTTCAATTTTAAAAATTCCTTCGGCTTCGCGCACATGCGTTTCATTTTTAATGCAGCTGGGCCCGTATTCATAAAGCCACTTAAGTTAAGATTTTCCTAAGGAAACACTTAAGTTAAGGAAACTCCGCCCATTTTACTTGAGTGGTATTCATAAAACTTCTTATTTTAAGTATTTCCTAAGAATAACCTTAAGTTAAGGAAACTGCGCCCATCATACTTAAGTGGTATTCATAAGCGTCCTTAAACTAAGAAAACACTTAAGATTTCCCTTAACTTTAAGGTAGATGGGTAGGTTCCTTAAGTTTTCTTGAATTGCTATTTTATATTGATTGTGAGTTATGAAAGTGATATTGTATGAATAAAAAGATAACAACAAACCATATTAGCAATATTTCATAGGCATTCGAGTTTATCATCAAATCCATATCATATCTTACATGTACATAAAATTCACCATCAAGGTCATTTTCCGGATGAGTAAATATTTTTACAACCGTACCATTTGATGGCACGTGCTTTGCGGGTATATGAAATAGGTATAATTAAAGCATATTAGTATTGCATTATTACCAATACAAACATGTTCCATGTCGGACGTTTTCGGTTATTTCATGCTGGGAGAAGAGCTTTACGTAGAGAGCGAGTATTCAGAGATCGTACAAAACCTCTTGATATCTACGATGACTTCGAGTTAATAGACAAATACAGATTTGACCGACAGTCTATTATGATGATATGTGATATGTTACAGGATGACTTAGAAAGCAGTACATTTAGGAATCGAGCCTATTTTTTTTTTATGTTTTATTTACATGATATTTCCATACAGTCATTAAAATTAGTTTCGTATATAACTGTTGAACGTAAAATCCTCCAAATAGATGAGGGAGGTGCATCAAAAGTGGGAAGTTGAGGAACATTATGATTGTGTCCCTGTTAAACATACATGTACCTAAATTTTAAAGAAATATAATTGTTGACGAAAATTTTGCTCTTAAAACGTCCTTTCTTTTCTCGTATTCCTCCATTAGTATCATCTTCTCTCAATCGGTCCAGTTTGGCTTTCTCTTGGACATGTTTAATAGTTAAAGATTTTGATACGACTTCAGTTTTATTTATATATGTATGTATGTATTGAAATGGTCAAGCAATGCACGTGAAAGTTAGAGTATATTAAGTGAAATTTTATTGGTTAAGAAGGGGGTCGCATCGCTTCGCTCGCTCCTCCTTCTTAACCATTAAAATTTCACTTAATATACTTTAACTATAACATAATATCAAAGAATGGTGTCCTTCCTAATTAAGAGGAATTAAGGGGTCCCATTAAGGGTGAATTATCAGGGTAATCACATGTTAATAAAGGTAAATTTGATTCTCTTTTTTGCTTTTTCTACATAAAATACGAAAACAAATTAATGAATATGTATTATTAAACTCTAAAAGTATAAAATTACACATGAAATATGAAAATATAATACTGAATATTTATTATTAATTTTACACCAATATAAACACACATCAAATATGAAAACATAATAATTAATATTTATATTAAACATTAATACTACAGAGTTCGCGAAATTGCATATGGGTTTGGTGGTCCTAGTGAAAAAAATGTCAGTCCTCACTACAGCCAGCATGGATTACGCCAAATCCGCGCAGTTTCGCGGACAATCGCGGCGCGGAAATTGACTAATTAGCATCGGGAAGTCCGCGATCGTCTCGCGGCAGTCAAATTGTCCATCCGGACATTCGCGGACAACACGTTATTAGCGCGGCAAGCGAGGAAAATAACCACATAACAATAGTTTTGTTGCAGTCATACAGAAACGATCTTTGTTTATTATTATTATTATTTACTTTTTAGCTCACCTGGCTATCGGCCATGTGAGCTTTTGTCATGGGTAAGCGTCCGTCGTCCGTCTGTTAGCTTTTCACATTTAAATCTTCTTCTCTGAAACCACTGAACAGAAATCAGCCAAACTTGCCAGAAATGTTCACTGGGTGGTCCTCTACCAGATTTGTGTTTTTGGTGCTGATTTGAAATCCAACATGGCTACCAGGGTCCATAATGTGTTCTCATTGGCTGAAATTTTAAAAATCTTCTTGTCAGAAACCACTAAGTCAATTGAATTGTGACTTTGCAGGAATGATCATTGGGTGGTCCTGTATTAAAAATGTGAATCGTTTACCGATCGGAAATTCAAGATGGCCGCCATGACTCGACTTAGTTTAACATTGGACCCTATGGGAATTTCACATTTTCATCTTTTTTTCTGAAACCACAAAACAGATTTGAACCAAACTAGGCAGAAATGTTCATTGGATGGTCATATACAAGATTTTTGTTTTTGGCACTGATTGGAAATCCAACATGGCTGCCAGGGCCCATAATGTGTTCTGATTGGTCGAAATTTTAAAAATCTTCTTGTTAGAAACCACTAGGCCAATTGAATTGTGACTTTGCAGGAATGATCATTGGGTGGTCCTGTACTAAACTTGTGAATCGTTTGCCGATCGGAAATTCAAGATGGCTGCCATGACTCGACTTAGTTTAACATTGGACCCTATGGGAATTTCACATTTTCATCTTTTTTTCTGAAACCACAAAACAGATTTGAACCAAACTTGGCAGAAATGTTCATTGGATGGTCATATACAAGATTTTTGTTTTTGACACTGATCGGAAATCCAACATGGCTGCCAGGGCCCATAATGTGTTCTGATTGGTCGAAATTTTAAAAATCTTCTTGTTAGAAACCACTAAGCCAATTGAATTGTGGCTTTGCAGGAATGATCATTGGGTGGTCCTGTACTAAACTTGTGAATCGTTTGCTGATCAGAAATTCAAGATGGCCACCATGACTCGACTTAATTTTAACATTGGACCCTATGGAAAAAATGTTTAAAAGTCTTCTCCTCTGAAACCAGTAAGTCAGTTTAAAGCAAACATGGGATGAATGGTCCTTAGGTGGTCAACTTTCAAAATTATGTCCTGTGACCCCGACCTCCATCCAAGATGGCAACCATCAGCGAACATAGTTTTAACATAGGACCCTATGGGAAATATATTTAAAAATCTTCTTCTCTGAAACCAGTAAGCCAATTTAATGCAAACATGGCATGGATGGTCCTTAAGTGGTCAATTTTCAAAATTGTGTCCAGTGACCCTGACCTCCATCCAAGATGGCCACCTTCAGCAGACATACTGTAGTTTTAACATAGGACCCTATGGGAAAAAATGTTTTAAAATCTTCTCCTCTGAAACTAGTAAGCCAATATAGCAAACATGTCATCGATGGTCCTTAGGTGGTCAACTTCCAAAATTGTGTTCAGTGATCCCGATCTCGGTTCAAAATGGCTGCCGTCAGCAGACATAGTTTTAACATAGGACCCTATGGGAAAATTGTTTAAAAGTCTTCTCTTCTGAAACCAGTCAGCCAATTTAAAGCAAACATGGCATGGATGGTCCTTGGGTAGTATACTTTCAAAATTGTGTCCGGTGACCACGACCTCCATCCAAGATGGCTGCCATGAGCAGACATAGTTTTAACATAGAACCCTATGGCAGTATGGGATTTGAATAGTAACTTAGATGTATTCAGCATGCAGACATTCTTAAGAGGACTTATTTATGTCAGGTGAGCGATACAGGCTCACCTGAGCCTCTAGTATTTGTTTTCTTCATTTTTTTTTTTTTTTTTAGAATAAAACTTGTTTATATGTATGCAATGAAATTATCTTTCTCCTTACCAAAACAAGAAAAGTATTCTCTGTTTTGTACATCCATAATCGATTTATTTTACAACTCTCTCACCTTGTCAATCATGTGTTAATTGCTCCTTATCGGTCTCTTTGATGTATAATTGACTGACATAAAGGCGGTGCTTATTGTACAGATATAGAAATAGAATAAATATAAGTTTATTGACAAAATCAGGGCCCCAGGAGGGCATATACAATTAACAAGGGGGAAAAAAAAGATATTATGTATATATTTTTTAATGTCGGACTTAAAAGCACATTAGAGCTTATGTTATTGTTGTACTCATATACCGACTTTTAAAATAAATTACAAATGATGCCCACCGGTGCAAACGTAAAAGTCTTACAGTTTACTTTGTTCAGTCAATCCCATTTAACTTTTGCATTTGAAATTACTGAAATTAATTTCATTTGAAAAATGATTAGGTGTAAAAATATATCTTCGCATGTTCATGTATAGCATAACATAACATAACATAGCATAGTTTATTAAATCAATCAAGAAGCCCGTGAGAGCACAGAATTACAGACATTTACATTTTACACTTACAATGATTTTGATGATGTATGCAAAAGGGGGTAACGTAAATATGACTGATAAATTGTGTGTTGAAATTTACTGAAATTATCAACCTTTTCCGACAAACATTCATGCAAATGTTCTGTTAAATTTTCTTACTTATATAACTATGAGATATTTTTGTCTTTATTTTGTACATAAATACCCTAGTGTATTTCTACCTTGCCCCATATTCGCACCAGGAAAGGTAGCTCAAAGGTCAATATATAACTGAAATATTGTTGAAAAGTGACGTTTAAACACCCATAGCCTCATATGAATTCTTGCAATAAAATATCGATTAAGTAACGAAATCGATATAAATTATTTTCCAGTTTATTTAGTATAAAAAGTTTGTTCTACACGTTTACTGTGAGATGTATTGCAACCACCATTTTTTTACTACAACCACGTGCGCATGCTCGTGTTTGATAGAAAAGCTATAGCTATATTTAGATATTTTGTGATAATAATTTTATATTGTAAATCGATCCACCCTGTGATTTTTTTCAACAAGATACATTTTTTATAGTATATATTTTATTATTAAATACAAAATTGAACTGATTTTCGATAACACTTCAATCATTGAATATTGATTTTTTTCGGATGTTGAATATGTTTTCCCCAGAATTGCACCCCCTGTTAGTATGCATAAATTTTATTGCTTTATTTAAAAAAAAATAACACCAAGAACATCGATGATACGAGTGTTCTTATTCAGAAATAAACCTACAGCAAAATAAAAGTATACTGTAAACAAAATTTATTGTCCGAAAAATACGGTACTCCTCTACTATACTAATTTGGATTAGGTGATGGGAATTAGGTGTCATCATCAAAATAAAGTATTTTATGATAATGATGGCTGATTAAAATTGTTTGTCCTGCATTGGCTGTCAGTTGTAATATACAGGATGTAACCAATATACAGGAAGAGCTCCTCCTGTGAAGCCATCTATTTTGAGATGTCATTCAATGAAAATAACAACCTGACCATATTGTTACATAATAAGAATAAGAATTAGATAAGAAATTAAAATTTATAGAAGGCAAGGATGTTGATGGGGTATATTAATATATCGACCAGTTTCAATTTGCAAACAATGGTCACTTGTCCGAAATTTAGCTATGAGTTGTCTATTTTTAAAGTTTTTTTCCTTTATCAAATACTCTTCCAAAACAATATCATGTTTTATTTTATTATACAAATAAAGTTGTGAATTATCAGTTAATTTGAAAGTTTGTCTTTAGTTTTCTGAATGTAATTATTATGGACAACCTTTTTAAATTCTTTTTTAAATGGAACTTTTATCTTATGGAAACACTTATCCATATTAGAAAAATCTTCAGCATCCAAATCAAATTCTTGAAAGACATTTAATGCCAAAGTATACCATGTGTAGAAGCCTTCATCATGTAAAGATTTATTAACATTAAGGGATTCTTTAATTAATGGGTTTATATTATTAGTATTTATTCTTACAAAATACATCATAACTTGAGTTTTAATAAAGGAAGCAATAGGAAGTCGCCCCAACTCTGATAATGTCGAAATGTTACATGCAGTTTTTTTAAGGCCTAAAACTGTTTTACAATATTTTGTATGTAATTTTTCATATGATGATTTTTCCTGTAGGGCTAAAGTATCACAAAAAGTATTATTTCTGGTTGCTCGAAGCATGGCTCTATATAAGGGGAGGTATTCGTCCATATACCATTGTCTGCAATACCTCAATAGGTGAGCCGGACGTTAAACCCTCATACTACTACTACATATACCATATTTCACAATTATAGCTTAAAATGGGATGGATCAGCGTGTCAAAGAGTTTACACGAGAAGTTGACAGGTAGTTGTTCAAAATTTGAGAAAAGTTTTCGCATTTATAACCACGAGACCACATGACCCCTCGATGACCCGAATGCTATTCTCTTATCCAAACATATCCGGGTATTTAATAATTCGTCTATTTTATTAACAAAAATAAAATATTGTAAAGAAAATATTACTTATTAGCAAAGTGTATGAATGGATCAGAGACTATATTATGTAACCTTGTACATGTCAATAAAAAAAAATGTCGGATGTAAAAATACGGATGAAAACACATAAATTGACGCTACATTGTAGGAATAATGACATTCTTTTCTTAAGAAAGGATAAATACAGCAAGCAAGCTTGTTATACAATTAAATTTCACCCAGAGATCAAAATATTACTAAAACTAGGATGTCAACAAACAACATGCATAACCAACAAAACACGTGACGCTATAAAAAAAAAAAAAAAAAATATCGTTAACTAATGAAATAGAAAATTGAAGTACAACTTTTTAAAATATTTTATTGAATAAAAATACAATAATGAATGGAGTATGTGATCTGAGCTCTTCCTGTCCAAAAATATGTAGAAGAATATTCGATTATTAGCATCGTGTTATCGGTTTTCGTGCTATTATCGATTTTCAGATATAGCAATTAACAGTGTTAACCCTTCATTCATATGACGATTGGAATTTTCAGAGAATGCCTAGTTAAATATTTCTTTGTACATAAGATTGTTTTTAAAGCCATTCTTGTATTTTAATATACTCTCGATTATCTGGCAACTTTTGCTGTCAGTAAAATGGCGTCATCTGTTTTCGTATGAAGTAAAAACAGGGCCGATATACGGGATGGAAACGAATATAAAATCCGGAAATGGCTGGTTTTAAAATTTCATGGTTCTGGCCATCTACCAAATCATATTACATCTAAATAAAATAACAGAATGTTTGAAAATGACCACTTTCAAAATTGTGTTTACTTTTGATGTTTTTCTTAGTACTGAAACCACAATGCACTGCAAAGTGACATGTATTTTAAATAAGAAACAGGCACATTTCAGTCAGCTCTTTTGTTTACAAGTACGATCAGTGACCCCATGACAGTTACATGACAGAAAGAGCCGGTGCCTGAGAGGCAGACGACATAGTTCAATTTTATATAGCCCTTCTGGATTTTTTTCCAGCTACTTTATAAATGAAGTAAATTTTTAGCATCACAAAAAGTACGGTTCAGTGTTCACTGTTTTTGGTACTTGCGTCTTTAAAAGCAAACTTTAACATCTTTTATGAATTTATTACACAATCACTTTTTGCAGATTTACGTTTTGTTTCTATATACTTATGGCAAAACAAATGAATCGGAGAAAACGATCCGTCTTTAATGAGACACATTTACAAAAGATTTTTTTCGAAAATTGAAGAACTACGAAATTATGTGGAAAAAAAAAGAACAGACATCGGAACAATGCCATGAATTCGTAAAAAAATAATAATAGGCCTATGCTACGGAGCAAAATTGTTTTAATGCTATTATTTATAAGATCGCACTTTGTAATCGATCGTTCATGCACTACAATAAAGCTACACATAAGCTCTGCTTCTTAGCTAAAAGCACAGAAAGTTACAGGGTAGGAAGCCATAAAATTGAGAGGATTATGTAAACATATAATTTGTAATAGTTTTCATTATAAATACTTTTAAAGTATATTATACAAAACTTCAGGGTACATCTCTTACGTAATATAATAATTTGTTTATGGAAATACAATATTCTTACTTGCCAACAGTAAAAAGATTAATCTGTTTTCATAACGGTTATTTCTGATTTGAACAAAGCGCAACATATAATATGTCTGCGTAAAGAAAACATTTTTTGTTTATTTTAATAACGTCTTTCGAACTGGCGGACCCTTCTGATTAATCTCAGAATAGTCGTAAAAAATATGATTGTTGTTTTTATAAGGAAAAATTGCATATGAATGTTTTTTGTCTATTTTGCTTTTTGGGGTTTGCAAGAAGAATGTTCTACCCTGCTCTGTTCACCCTGCTTTACTTCATAATTTTGGTTGTTGCTATATCATTCTGATGATGCACAAAAAAAAATCAAGATAAAAATGAACAATCCAATATAACTTACGATCAATGTTAATCTTAAGATTTTTTGGTGAAAATAGCCCCAGAATCATTGCTGCATCAGGCACGGATCCAGCAGTTTTGAAAACGGGGACCCAGGCTCTTGTTTGCCAATTTTTACCCAATTTATACACGAATTTTACTAAATTGTCGAACACCCCCTTGATCTGCCAGTGTGCATTAATATGCACCAATTCCTCATGTATACTTGATCACCTATTAGAACCTTTAAAATGTGTATTGCATCTCCTATTCTAGTCACGGGTACCGTTAAATGGTCACAAAATGTGTATTGCGTTTCTGATTATTGCCAAAGATTGTGACACATGTATTCATGTATTCGGTCAGAGTCCCATCGACCGGATGTAAGATGACACTTGTATATTCTGCCTGGCAATATTAGGTACCCTGCTGAGTGAACCGGTGTGAATGTACCTGTCGTTTTCAGAATGAAAATAAAAATAAGTAAACCCGCCTTTCACTTCTTATTTCAGGAATTATTTGCCTTAATTTATTGAAGAATAAAATATTTCAAATTAAAATATGGTCTCTCGCTTTACGGCGTTTACATAGGGATATGATTATTTGTTTTATATCATAAACAAAAATATTTATTGTTCATTAAGGTGCCTCATTACAATAATCAGAACTTTTAAAGCACAATAACTTTGAGGCTGTACATACGCAATCCTGTGCTATAAAACAAGACATAAATAGCTTAATAGAGACCGATAGTTTAATATATACTTAATTCATTTTTTAGTAAATAGTCTCAGCATAGGTAATACAAGGTTAATGTGTTTCTCGCATGATAATCAAAAACAAGTAATAGTGAAGTGACAACAGTATACGTATTCTGTACGTGTATCACACTTTGCTAATATTTTAATACATTTAAAGTCACATTTCTTAATAAACATCGCATTAAGTTAAAATACGACATGAAAATCAAATACCAACAATTGATGGATTATTGTGTATTAAATACACTAAATTTATTAAGGGCCAGACTAGTATGACATAAATAATAATAATAAATAAATACGTATAGATACACGATAATATAATACTATAGATCGTCATATTCAATGAGCTAGTGACGACTACAGTATTACGTAATCTCTCTACTCAGCGGGTGATTTAGATGACCGTGCGATTTAACTGGTAAAATGCAAATTTAAAAGGAAAAACGCTAAAATCCCACGATAATGCAAATTTAAAAGGAAAAACGCAAATATAAAAGGAAAAACGCTAAAATCCCACGACAATGCAAATTTAAAAGGAAAAACGCTAAAATGCCACGACAATGCAAATTTAAAAGGAAAAACGCTAAAATCCCACGACAATGCAAATTTAAAAGGAAAAACGCAAATATAAAAGGAAAAACGCTAAAATACCACGACAATGCAAATTTAAAAGGAAAAACGCTAAAATCCCACGACAATGCAAATTTAAAAGGAAAAGCGCAAATATAAAAGGAAAAACGCTAAAATCCCACGACAATGCAAATTTAAAAGGAAAAACGCTAAAATGCCACGACAATGCAAATTTAAAAGGTAAAACGCAAATATAACAAGACAATTCGCTAATTTAACTGGTAAACGCTAATATAACTGGTAATCTTTAATTATTTGCATTTTACTGGGCATATTTGCATTTTCTATTTCCTAGTGATGCATACAGGTATTTATTTGATTTTATTTTCTTCTCTAGGGATTGAGTAAAGACAAAGACAGAAGAGACAATGTAAAGAATTCTCTATGGGTGTATGATATTAATAAAAATAAATGGTAAGGTTGTCCTATTCTTAACATGTTGAATTAGCTGGTTAAGTTTTGTGGTATTTATAATCACCATGGTAGTTATATTTCTGCATGAGAATTTCTGCCAGTTTCCTTTCTGTTGTCATTAACGATAGAAATTAACAACTTAAACATATTTTTGAGGTTTTGGTCATAGAAGAAACATTGCAATATTTCTCCACTCTCTATAGTTAATTTTTTTAATTTTATAGCCCATGCTAAAGCAGAGGAATTGACCCCTGAAACAAATTTAGAACAACATGTTTAAAAGGTTATGGTTGAAGGAACACTAGTATGAAATAGTCTGTCATTTACAAATACACAAAAATGTATTTCAAAACTGTATGAATAAGTGTACTTGGTGACGATCCTATCTCGCCATGTACCTAATCTAACAGCCGGGAATGCCTCAAGTTTGTGTGATTGATTTGATGTTTTTATGCTATAACAGCTAGTTATAATGTTATTTTGTTTATAAAAAAAAAATGCCTGAAAAAATGTTTCTGATATCGTGGTTCACAAGTGTTAGCGAGATTGGGTTCTTGTCAAGATAGGGTTGGTAGCTAGTGCATCTTAATCACGGGAAAGGTTACACCTACTTCACATTACAAACAGACAAACACCAATCATAGCATTACTGTAATATTGAAGGATGTGGATGTAAGTGGTCATACCTATGCTTAAGATAAAAAGTAAAGGAATGGTCTTTTTATTGCTGTTTATGTGAATACTTGGATCCTAACCCAGACAAAGACAGTAAAATGAACCATTTTTAAGAAAAGCAGAGAAGAAATGGTTGTGCTGTATCATTGTTTTACTTGTATATATCTGATTTGTAAATTTGTAGGTCATGTATATATAAAAATGAAAATTCAGGTCAGCAATATTGGACAAAAATGCAGCATTTAGAACCTGTGCCAAGGTTTGCCCATCAACTAGTCTTTGATTATATTAAAAAGGTAAGTTGTTTACAATCTCCATTAATTCATCTGTTGTTTGTGTGGTATAACATGACATTGGGATTACTTTTACTTTAGTCTGATGATATCAACAATCATGTCATTGTATTCCTCATCTATACTTATAACCTGACATTGGGATTACTTTTACTTTTGTCTGATGATATCAACAATCATGTCATTGTATTCCTCATTTATACTTATAACCTGACATTGGGATTACTTTTACTTTAGTCTGATGATATCAACAATCATGTCATTGTATTCCTCATTTATACTTATAACCTGACATTAGGATTACTTTTACTTTTGTCTGATAATATCAACAATCATGTCATTGTATTCCTCATTTATACTTATAACCTGACATTAGGATTACTTTTACTTTTGTCTGATGATATCAACAATCATGTCATTGTATTCCTCATTTATACTTATAACCTGACATTAGGATTACTTTTACTTTTGTCTGATGATATCAACAATCATGTCATTGTATTCCTCATTTATACTTATAACCTGACATTAGGATTACTTTTACTTTTGTCTGATGATATCAACAATCATGTCATTGTATTCCTCATTTATACTTATAACCTGACATTAGGATTACTTTTACTTTTGTCTGATGATATCGACAATCATGTCATTGTATTCCTCATTTATACTTATAACCTGACATTAGGATTACTTTTACTTTTGTCTGATGATATCAACAATCTTGTCATTGTATTCCTCATTTATACTTATAACCTGACATTAGGATTACTTTTACTTTTGTCTGATAATATCAACAATCATGTCATTGTATTCCTCATTTATACTTATAACCTGACATTAGGATTACTTTTACTTTAGTCTGATGATATCAACAATCATGTCATTGTATTCCTCATTTATACTTATAACCTGACATTAGGATTACTTTTACTTTAGTCTGATAATATCAACAATCATGTCATTGTATTCCTCATTTATACTTATAACCTGACATTAGGATTACTTTTACTTTAGTCTGATGATATCAACAATCATGTCATTGTATTTCTCATTTATACTTATAACCTGACATTAGGATTACTTTTACTTTAGTCTGATGATATCAACAATCTTGTCATTGTATTCCTCATTTATACTTATAACCTGACATTAGGATTACTTTTACTTTAGTCTGATGATATCAACAATCATGTCATTGTATTCCTCATTTATACTTATAACCTGACATTGGGATTACTTTTACTTTTGTCTGATGATATCAACAACATTGTATTCCTCATTTATACTTATAACCTGACATTAGGATTACTTTTACTTTTGTCTGATGATATCAACAACATTGTATTCCTCATTTATACTTATAACCTGACATTGGGATTACTTTTACTTTTGTCTGATGATATCAACAATCATGTCATTGTATTCCTCATTTATACTTATAACCTGACATTAGGATTACTTTTACTTTTGTCTGATGATATCAACAACATTGTATTCCTCATTTAAACTTATAACCTGACATTAGGATTACTTCTACTTTTGTCTGATAATATCAACAATCATGTCATTGTATTCCTCATTTATACTTATAACCTGACATTAGGATTACTTTTACTTTTGTCTGATAATATCAACAATCATGTCATTGTATTCCTCATTTATACTTATAACCTGACATTAGGATTACTTTTACTTTTGTCTGATAATATCAACAATCATGTCATTGTATTCCTCATTTATACTTATAACCTGACATTGGGATTACTTTTACTTTAGTCTGATGATATCAACAATCATGTCATTGTATTCCTCATTTATACTTATAACCTGACATTAGGATTACTTTTACTTTTGTCTGATGATATCAACAACATTGTATTCCTCATTTATACTTATAACCTGACATTAGGATTACTTTTACTTTTGTCTGATGATATCAACAATCATGTCATTGTATTCCTCATTTATACTTATAACCTGACATTAGGATTACTTTTACTTTTGTCTGATGATATCAACAATCATGTCATTGTATTCCTCATTTATACTTATAACCTGACATTAGGATTATTTTTACTTTTGTCTGATAATATCAACAATCATGTCATTGTATTCCTCATTTATACTTATAACCTGACATTAGGATTACTTTTACTTTTGTCTGATAATATCAACAATCATGTCATTGTATTCCTCATTTATACTTATAACCTGACATTGGGATTACTTTTACTTTTGTCTGATAATATCAACAATCATGTCATTGTATTCCTCATTTATACTTATAACCTGACATTAGGATTACTTTTACTTTTGTCTGATAATATCAACAATCATGTCATTGTATTCCTCATTTATACTTATAACCTGACATTAGGATTACTTTTACTTTTGTCTGATGATATCAACAACATTGTATTCCTCATTTATGCTTATAACCTGACATTAGGATTACTTTTACTTTTGTCTGATGATATCAACAATCATGTCATTGTATTCCTCATTTATACTTATAACCTGACATTAGGATTACTTTTACTTTAGTCTGATGATATCAACAATCATGTCATTGTATTCCTCATTTATACTTATAACCTGACATTAGGATTACTTTTACTTTTGTCTGATGATATCAACAATCATGTCATTGTATTCCTCATTTATACTTATAACCTGACATTAGGATTACTTTTACTTTTGTCTGATGATATCAACAATCTTGTCATTGTATTCCTCATTTATACTTATAACCTGACATTAGGATTACTTTTACTTTTGTCTGATGATATCAACAACATTGTATTCCTCATTTATGCTTATAACCTGACATTAGGATTACTTTTACTTTTGTCTGATGATATCAACAATCATGTCATTGTATTCCTCATTTATACTTATAACCTGACATTAGGATTACTTTTACTTTAGTCTGATGATATCAACAATCATGTCATTGTATTCCTCATTTATACTTATAACCTGACATTAGGATTACTTTTACTTTTGTCTGATGATATCAACAATCATGTCATTGTATTCCTCATTTATACTTATAACCTGACATTAGGATTACTTTTACTTTTGTCTGATGATATCAACAATCTTGTCATTGTATTCCTCATTTATACTTATAACCTGACATTAGGATTACTTTTACTTTTGTCTGATGATATCAACAATCATGTCATTGTATTCCTCATTTATACTTATAACCTGACATTAGGATTACTTTTACTTTAGTCTGATGATATCAACAATCATGTCATTGTATTCCTCATTTATACTTATAACCTGACATTAGGATTACTTTTACTTTTGTCTGATGATATCAACAATCATGTCATTGTATTCCTCATTTATACTTATAACCTGACATTAGGATTACTTTTACTTTTGTCTGATGATATCAACAATCATGTCATTGTATTCCTCATTTATACTTATAACCTGACATTAGGATTACTTTTACTTTTGTCTGATGATATCAACAACATTGTATTCCTCATTTATACTCAGTTTGAATAAGATGAACTCTAACAATAATGGTCAAGGGGTTAGGGGTATTATGTTTAACGCCACTTTCAACAATATTTCAGTTATATAGTGGCAGTCAGTTTTATTGGTGGAGGATACCGGAGAAAACCAATGACCTGCCGCAAGTCAATAACAAACTTTATCACATAAAGTCGTATTGAGTACACTTCACCATGAGCAGGATTCGAAATCACAATTTAGTGGTGATAGACACTGATTACATAGATAGTAGTAAATCCAACTACCATACTTTCATGACCACGACGGGCCCCTAATAATGGTCAACAATTTTACTAACCACATCAACACAGATCACGTTTCTGACAAACCTCGATCTCCTGAATACAGAAATGACAACAACAGAATCTGGTTACTTGGCATGATTGATTATCACCATGTTATGATACAGATATGAAATGTTGTAGATAGGATCTTAAATTTATTTTATATATAAAATGATTCTGTTGTAGATTTCTTTAAAATAAATATATTACCATTAATATTTTAGGTGCATTATTTATTTGGTGGTAATCCTGGTAAAGAAAGTCTCCCAAAAATGAGATTAGATGATTTCTGGGCTTTAAAGGTAGGTAATCAATTAAAATTAGATCTTTGTGGTGTCTTCCTATTTTCTTTGGCGATCAACTAATATCAAACAACATATTGTAACAAGTCACGTTAGGTAACCTTTCATTCACACCTCTACTCCTTTGTAATACCACTATGCTGTTCATTAACTAAAGAATTTAATAATTCATCACTGATTGGACAGTAGAAATGTGACCTTTGACATGATCATATATCAGATGTTAGTGGATTTACAAATAATTGTTTTGTATCCAAAAAAACATATAGTGGTAATTTTAATTGGATTACAAAATTCTGCAATGTACAATATAAAACATCATTATACATACACTATACAGTATTCTGGCCTTATGATTATGTAAATCTGAATGTACAATATAAAACATCATTATACATACACTATACAGTATTCTGACCTTATGATTATGTAAATCTGAATGTACAATATAAAACATCATTATACATACACTATACAGTATTCTGGCCTTATGATTATGTAAATCTGAATGTACAATATAAAACATCATTATACATACACTATACAGTATTCTGGCCTTATGATTATGTAAATCTGAATGTACAATATAAAACATCATTATACATACACTATACAGTATTCTGGCCTTATGATTATGTAAATCTGAATGTACAATATAAAACATCATTATACATACACTATACAGTATTCTGGCCTTATGATTATGTAAATCTGAATGTACAATATAAAACATCATTATACATACACTATACAGTATTCTGGCCTTATGATTATGTAAATCTGAATGTACAATATAAAACATCATTATACATACACTATACAGTATTCTGGCCTTATGATTATGTAAATCTGAATGTACAATATAAAACATCATTATACATACACTATACAGTATTCTGGCCTTATGATTATGTAAATCTGAATGTACAATATAAAACATCATTATACATACACTATACAGTATTCTGGCCTTATGATTATGTAAATCTGAATGTACAATATAAAACATCATTATACATACACTATACAGTATTCTGGCCTTATGATTATGTAAATCTGAATGTACAATATAAAACATCATTATACATACACTATACAGTATTCTGGCCTTATGATTATGTAAATCTGAATGTACAATATAAAACATCATTATACATACACTATACAGTATTCTGGCCTTATGATTATGTAAATCTGAATGTACAATATAAAACATCTTTATACATACACTATACAGTATTCTGGCCTTATGATTATGTAAATCTGAATGTACAATATAAAACATCATTATACATACACTATACAGTATTCTGGCCTTATGATTATGTAAATCTGAATGTACAATATAAAACATCATTATACATACACTATACAGTATTCTGGCCTTATGATTATGTAAATCTGAATGTACAATATAAAACATCATTATACATACACTATACAGTATTCTGGCCTTATGATTATGTAAATCTGAATGTACAATATAAAACATCATTATACATACACTATACAGTATTCTGGCCTTATGATTATGTAAATCTGAATGTACAATATAAAACATCATTATACATACACTATACAGTATTCTGGCCTTATGATTATGTAAATCTGAATGTACAATATAAAACATCATTATGCATACACTATACAGTATTCTGGCCTTATGATTATGTAAATCTGAATGTACAATATAAAACATCATTATGCATACACTATACAGTATTCTGGCCTTATGATTATGTAAATCTGAATGTACAATATAAAACATCATTATGCATACACTATACAGTATTCTGGCCTTATGATTATGTAAATCTGAATGTACAATATAAAACATCATTATGCATACACTATACAGTATTCTGGCCTTATGATTATGTAAATCTGAATGTACAATATAAAACATCATTATACATACACTATACAGTATTCTGGCCTTATGATTATGTAAATCTGAATGTACAATATAAAACATCATTATACATACACTATACAGTATTCTGGCCTTATGATTATGTAAATCTGAATGTACAATATAAAACATCATTATACATACACTATACAGTATTCTGGCCTTATGATTATGTAAATCTGAATGTACAATATAAAACATCATTATACATACACTATACAGTATTCTGGCCTTATGATTATGTAAATCTGAATGTACAATATAAAACATCATTATACATACACTATACAGTATTCTGGCCTTATGATTATGTAAATCTGAATGTACAATATAAAACATCATTATACATACACTATACAGTATTCTGGCCTTATGATTATGTAAATCTGAATGTACAATATAAAACATCATTATACATACACTATACAGTATTCTGGCCTTATGATTATGTAAATCTGAATGTACAATATAAAACATCATTATACATACACTATACAGTATTCTGGCCTTATGATTATGTAAATCTGAATGTACAATATAAAACATCATTATACATACACTATACAGTATTCTGGCCTTATGATTATGTAAATCTGAATGTACAATATAAAACATCATTATACATACACTATACAGTATTCTGGCCTTATGATTATGTAAATCTGAATGTACAATATAAAACATCATTATACATACACTATACAGTATTCTGGCCTTATGATTATGTAAATCTGAATGTACAATATAAAACATCATTATACATACACTATACAGTATTCTGGCCTTATGATTATGTAAATCTGAATGTACAATATAAAACATCATTATACATACACTATACAGTATTCTGGCCTTATGATTATGTAAATCTGAATGTACAATATAAAACATCATTATACATACACTATACAGTATTCTGGCCTTATGATTATGTAAATCTGAATGTACAATATAAAACATCATTATACATACACTATACAGTATTCTGGCCTTATGATTATGTAAATCTGAATGTACAATATAAAACATCATTATACATACACTATACAGTATTCTGGCCTTATGATTATGTAAATCTGAATGTACAATATAAAACATCATTATACATACACTATACAGTATTCTGGCCTTATGATTATGTAAATCTGAATGTACAATATAAAACATCATTATACATACACTATACAGTATTCTGGCCTTATGATTATGTAAATCTGAATGTACAATATAAAACATCATTATACATACACTATACAGTATTCTGGCCTTATGATTATGTAAATCTGAATGTACAATATAAAACATCATTATACATACACTATACAGTATTCTGGCCTTATGATTATGTAAATCTGAATGTACAATATAAAACATCATTATACATACACTATACAGTATTCTGGCCTTATGATTATGTAAATCTGAATGTACAATATAAAACATCATTATACATACACTATACAGTATTCTGGCCTTATGATTATGTAAATCTGAATGTACAATATAAAACATCATTATACATACACTATACAGTATTCTGGCCTTATGATTATGTAAATCTGAATGTACAATATAAAACATCATTATACATACACTATACAGTATTCTGGCCTTATGATTATGTAAATCTGAATGTACAATATAAAACATCATTATACATACACTATACAGTATTCTGGCCTTATGATTATGTAAATCTGAATGTACAATATAAAACATCATTATACATACACTATACAGTATTCTGGCCTTATGATTATGTAAATCTGAATGTACAATATAAAACATCATTATACATACACTATACAGTATTCTGGCCTTATGATTATGTAAATCTGAATGTACAATATAAAACATCATTATACATACACTATACAGTATTCTGGCCTTATGATTATGTAAATCTGAATGTACAATATAAAACATCATTATACATACACTATACAGTATTCTGGCCTTATGATTATGTAAATCTGAATGTACAATATAAAACATCATTATACATACACTATACAGTATTCTGGCCTTATGATTATGTAAATCTGAATGTACAATATAAAACATCATTATACATACACTATACAGTATTCTGGCCTTATGATTATGTAAATCTGAATGTACAATATAAAACATCATTATACATACACTATACAGTATTCTGGCCTTATGATTATGTAAATCTGAATGTACAATATAAAACATCATTATACATACACTATACAGTATTCTGGCCTTATGATTATGTAAATCTGAATGTACAATATAAAACATCATTATACATACACTATACAGTATTCTGGCCTTATGATTATGTAAATCTGAATGTACAATATAAAACATCATTATACATACACTATACAGTATTCTGGCCTTATGATTATGTAAATCTGAATGTACAATATAAAACATCATTATACATACACTATACAGTATTCTGGCCTTATGATTATGTAAATCTGAATGTACAATATAAAACATCATTATACATACACTATACAGTATTCTGGCCTTATGATTATGTAAATCTGAATGTACAATATAAAACATCATTATACATACACTATACAGTATTCTGGCCTTATGATTATGTAAATCTGAATGTACAATATAAAACATCATTATACATACACTATACAGTATTCTGGCCTTATGATTATGTAAATCTGAATGTACAATATAAAACATCATTATACATACACTATACAGTATTCTGGCCTTATGATTATGTAAATCTGAATGTACAATATAAAACATCATTATACATACACTATACAGTATTCTGGCCTTATGATTATGTAAATCTGAATGTACAATATAAAACATCATTATACATACACTATACAGTATTCTGGCCTTATGATTATGTAAATCTGAATGTACAATATAAAACATCATTATACATACACTATACAGTATTCTGGCCTTATGATTATGTAAATCTGAATGTACAATATAAAACATCATTATACATACACTATACAGTATTCTGGCCTTATGATTATGTAAATCTGAATGTACAATATAAAACATCATTATACATACACTATACAGTATTCTGGCCTTATGATTATGTAAATCTGAATGTACAATATAAAACATCATTATACATACACTATACAGTATTCTGGCCTTATGATTATGTAAATCTGAATGTACAATATAAAACATCATTATACATACACTATACAGTATTCTGGCCTTATGATTATGTAAATCTGAATGTACAATATAAAACATCATTATACATACACTATACAGTATTCTGGCCTTATGATTATGTAAATCTGAATGTACAATATAAAACATCATTATACATACACTATACAGTATTCTGGCCTTATGATTATGTAAATCTGAATGTACAATATAAAACATCATTATACATACACTATACAGTATTCTGGCCTTATGATTATGTAAATCTGAATGTACAATATAAAACATCATTATACATACACTATACAGTATTCTGGCCTTATGATTATGTAAATCTGAATGTACAATATAAAACATCATTATACATACACTATACAGTATTCTGGCCTTATGATTATGTAAATCTGAATGTACAATATAAAACATCATTATACATACACTATACAGTATTCTGGCCTTATGATTATGTAAATCTGAATGTACAATATAAAACATCATTATACATACACTATACAGTATTCTGGCCTTATGATTATGTAAATCTGAATGTACAATATAAAACATCATTATACATACACTATACAGTATTCTGGCCTTATGATTATGTAAATCTGAATGTACAATATAAAACATCATTATACATACACTATACAGTATTCTGGCCTTATGATTATGTAAATCTGAATGTACAATATAAAACATCATTATACATACACTATACAGTATTCTGGCCTTATGATTATGTAAATCTGAATGTACAATATAAAACATCATTATACATACACTATACAGTATTCTGGCCTTATGATTATGTAAATCTGAATGTACAATATAAAACATCATTATACATACACTATACAGTATTCTGGCCTTATGATTATGTAAATCTGAATGTACAATATAAAACATCATTATACATACACTATACAGTATTCTGGCCTTATGATTATGTAAATCTGAATGTACAATATAAAACATCATTATACATACACTATACAGTATTCTGGCCTTATGATTATGTAAATCTGAATGTACAATATAAAACATCATTATACATACACTATACAGTATTCTGGCCTTATGATTATGTAAATCTGAATGTACAATATAAAACATCATTATACATACACTATACAGTATTCTGGCCTTATGATTATGTAAATCTGAATGTACAATATAAAACATCATTATACATACACTATACAGTATTCTGGCCTTATGATTATGTAAATCTGAATGTACAATATAAAACATCATTATACATACACTATACAGTATTCTGGCCTTATGATTATGTAAATCTGAATGTACAATATAAAACATCATTATACATACACTATACAGTATTCTAGCCTTACGATTATGTAAATCTGAATGTACAATATAAAACATCATTATACATACACTATACAGTATTCTGGCCTTATGATTATGTAAATCTGAATGTACAATATGAAACATCATTATACATACACTATACAGTATTCTGGCCTTATGATTATGTAAATCTGAATGTACAATATGAAACATCATTATACATACACTATACAGTATTCTGGCCTTATGATTATGTAAATCTGAATGTACAATATAAAACATCATTATACATACACTATACAGTATTCTGGCCTTATGATTATGTAAATCTGAATGTACAATATAAAACATCATTATACATACACTATACAGTATTCTGGCCTTATGATTATGTAAATCTGAATAGACTACCAAAATAAGTAACATCTACCACTTAAAATATTGGAAAATTTTAATGCACTTTGTATTTATGAACTCAATGAGTATGTTGAAACAGAGTATTATATTTTGAGACACAAAAATCCAACACTTTGTATAATGATTGTATTTATTCCTGGAAGGAAGAAAGTAATTCATTCTTCCCAATAAACATTCAAATTTAATTTAATTTTCACTCTAAGTAAGGAAGATTGTATTGAAATTAAATTTTTTGGGGTTGCTTGAATGTAAGGAGTTTTATTGCCTGTTGTCTAATTAGATATTTGTTTGTTTCATAGCTGTGTAGACCTTCACCTGAAAATCTGCTAAGGCGTTGCCAATACTTAATTAGAAAACATAAATATCAGGAGGTTGCAGAGCATCACCCACGAAAGGCCATGGAATATTTACAAGGAGATTTAGCACAGATAATAGACCATAACTGTGTGGAAGAAAAAAAGGAGGTTAGATTTTGAACTTTGAACTTTGATTTTTTTTCAGCTCAAGATAAGAATTGTCTGGGAAATCAGTTTTTTAAGCATTCATATTACTTTATGGATGGTTTGGTTTGGTTTATGGTGTTTAATGCCACATTCAACAATATTTCAGTTATATTGTGGTGGTCAGTTTTTATTGGTGGAGGAAACCGGAGACAAACCACTGACCTGTTGCAAGTTATTGACAAACTTTATCACATAATGTTGTATCAAGTACACCTCACCTGAGCGGAGTTCGAACTCACAACATTAGTTGTGATAGGCACTGATTGCAGAGGTAGTTGTAAATCCAACTAATATACGATTACGACGGCCCCTACTTTATGGACTGATTGCAGAGGTAGTTGTAAATCCAACTAATATACGATTACGACGGCCCCTACTTTATGGAAGATTCAACATTTGTTTGCATCATATTTCTATGTGGTCTAATTGATATTTGCTTATTTAAAAAACTCCTTTTCAAGAATTAAAAGTATAGACATATATATAGAAAAATATGGAGATTGTCTTGTTCAGGGATATCTCAGAGATATTTTATAGCACTTGGTATTTCTTATGAGAGGTGTCTTGGTTAAAATAAATAGTAAACTTCTGACCTTACAGTCATACAACTTTTGAGAACGAGTTTGTACTCGTACTTGAAAATAACTGCCAATCGGAAAACTGAAATACTGTGTACTAATAGGACAATTTTGTAGTACAAGTGTGAAAAAAATACTTGAAAGTTTTCTATCTGTTTGGCCAGAAAATAATAAGATGTCTCTGGTTCTGAATTCAAATTACTCGACCTGCCATTGTTTTGTATTGTAATTAAAATGTTTGATGATTGATCTTTTCATTTCAGTTCCATTTGCTAGCATCAACATTATTTAGAACTGACAATGAAAATGAAGAAATGTTTGATGGTAAGTCTAGTAGATAGAGAATATTTATAAGTATCAATATTAAGTATACCAACTTTCTACCTCCCTTCATTCTGGAATAATGTATGTTTCTGTGTTTGGAAACTATACTGAACTAAAAAGAATAACATATTGATATTTATACTAATGGATGTATTGTTATGACTATTTCACAATGGCTGTTGTTGTCATGATCCTTGTGCCTTTTCTGCATTGATATGGTTAGTCTCATACAAGATAAAGTAGAATCATATCTGGGTAACATAGAAAAATAAGGTTAATTTTCATAAAGTAGTTAGATTTACATTTACCGATACAATAGCCACTGATTGCCACTAAGATTTGTGAATTTGACTCTAGCATGTGATGAGGTACACTTGATATAACCTTTTGTTATAAAGATTGTCAGTGGCTAATCAAAGGCTTGTTGTTTACTCTGGTTTCCTCCACCAATAAAACTGACAGCCATAATTTGAATGAAATATGCTGAAACTATTCATCGTTATCCACACACATCTCTTTAGCTCAACTGACACATGGAGGCATGCGAGTCATAATTATTTGTCCACTGTTGTCTAAGCATTCGATTTCATCTATATACTACAGTTAAACCTTGTTATCTTGAACTCAGATAAGTTATTTTCTTGAATAAGTCGAAGTAAAAATGTGGTCTGTTCAAAGTAGTTGTAAGCTAAATTTGTATACCCCCGCTCCCCGAAGGGGGAGGGGGTTATACTGTTTTACCTCTGTCCTTCCGTCCGTCCAAGATATTTTTCGGCGCATTTTTCTCAGTAACTGTTGATGGCAGAAATCTGATATTTGGTCACAAGCATCATATAGGTATACCATATTGTGGGTAGCGTTTTTGGACCCGTCAGATTCCTACTTCCTGTTTGCCGACTTAGTTGGTTTCTATAAACATTGAACATATATGCACATTTTTCGTCACATTTTCCTCAGCAACTATTGATGGCAGAGATCTGATATTTGGTCACAAGCTTCATATAGGTAACCCATATAGTGGGAAGCGTTTTTGGACCCGTCAGATTCCTACTTCCTGTTTGCCGACTTTGTTGATTTTTATACACATTGAACAAATATGCGCATTTTTCTCAGCAACTATTGATGGCAGAAATCTGATATATGGTCACAAGCATCATATAGGTATACCATATTGTGAGTAGCGTTTTTGGACCTGTCAGATTCCTACTTCCTGTTTGCCGACTTAGTTGGTTTCTATACACATTGAACATATATGTACATTTTTCGTCACATTTTCCTCAGCAACTATTGATGACAGAGATTTGATATTTGGTCACAAGCTTCATATAGGTACCCCATATCGTGGGAAACGTTTTTGGACCCATCAGATTCCTACTTCCTGTTTGCCGACTTTGTTGATTTTTATACACATTGAACATATATGCTCATTTTTCGTCGCATTTTTCTCAGCAACTATTGATGGCAGAAATCTGATATTTGGTCACAAGCTTCATATAGGTACCCCATATCGTGGGAAACGTTTTTTGACCCGTCAGATTCCTACTTCCTGTTTGCCGAAGAGCGGGGGTATCATAGGTGAGCATTAGCTCACAGTTCATCTTGTTCAATCTTTTTCTACTGGACCATATAGTTAAGCTCAAACTGTAGATAAATATACATTGAATAAACAGCATAATTTATAAAGAGTTTTAAATTATTTGACTTTGAGCATACCTGATGAAGGTTATTATAGAAACACACTAATTTAGATATCTACCTATTTGTTATATTATAACCAGTTGAGTTTTCTGTGTTTTTGTTACTCATTTATTGTTTCTGTTATGATATTGTGAAATGTTTCTCTATTTCAGAAACAATAGCAGATATGAGTGATCATTATCAGGGTAGAACTAATTTATTTGATCAACTTGTGGCATTTTTCCCAGATAACATGACACAGCCGAAAGGAAATTTGGTGGATTTAATACCCATATGTTGAGTTTGAAATATGATTAAACTTGTGATTGCTTAATCGGCCATTTACAAATTTTGAGTGCTATGTTTATAGAATGATTACATATATTACAGAGTTGTTGCATGAGATTTTACAGAGTAGAAATAACTGTACTTTGTCTATGACGAGGTTTTATTGACAGCAATTCCTGTGATATAGTTGTTGTTGTAGTATTTATGGTGCTGTATTGTTAATCATTTATGTCTGTTTGTTTATCGGTAACGGGTAATTTTGATATTTTTCCCTCTGATGTTTCTAGGGATATTGTCAGTATCAACTTACTTTAATACTGTAATTATTGGTCAGTGTCATGTCAAACATATTGTATCGTTACCGATAAAAACAATAATGTCAGTTTTGAAGGTCTTGATATACATTATCACAAGTATTCCAAGTTTGATGTCATACTAGCATACTAGTGATAATATATGTAAAGACCTTCAAAATCGTCATTTCATATATATCCCGTCGAGGGAAGAACAAAAATTTGACAGCTCTAAAATCTAATTCTAACACTGTTTGGTTTAATTTTCAGACGTATATAATATTTAGTATTAACCTAGTATCCTTTAAAGTAACTTTGAGATCCAGTGGGACAGATATATTGTATGGTTGTCACTTGCTTCGAGACGTTTGTATAATATACTTTATTTCCTGTGACTGTATAATGAATTCTTCATTATCCTATCCAATATATTAAAAATTGCTGAGTTAGATTGCTGTCAAATTATAATATTAAGTATATATGTACCATCTACACACGCTTATACACATGTCTTGCGTCTATCCCTAGATTTTCCTTACGAGACAAGGTAACACTACGACTATTGAAGCTCCTTTTTTTAGGGAGTGGATGTAGTCGAGTGGTCTAGGGCGCTGGACGTAAGGCTAAGCGAATGGTGCTGCAGTGTAACAATGGTGTGGGTTCAAATCCCGTCGAGGGAAGAACAAAAATTTGACAGCTCTAAAATCTAATTCTAACACTGTTTGGTTTAATTTTCAGACGTATATATATATATATATACGTCTGAAAATTAAACCAAACAGTGTTAGAATTAGATTTTAGATACGTCTGAAAATTAAACCAAACAGTGTTAGAATTAGATTTTAGAGCTGTCAAATTTTTTGTTCTTCCCTCGACGGGATTTGAACCCACACCATTGTTACACTGCAGCACCATTCGCTTAGCCTTACGTCCAGCGCCCTAGACCACTCGACTACATCCACTCCCATATATATAGTGGATGCGGCCGAATGGTTTAGGGCGCTGGACACAAGGTTAGACATTTGGTGCTGCAGTGTATCAATGGTGTCAGTTCAAATCCCGTTGAGGGAGAACGAAAAATTTAATTCTAACACTGTTGGGTTAAATTCTCATAGGCATAGATATATATATGTATCCTAAAGCTGTGCTATTAGATCAGTCGAAATGCATTGACTTTCAATTTTTGTTATTGACAGTATATCACTTTTTCTATAACTTGGCAATAATTCACCTTAGTATTTCACTAATGTGAGGCAATACTTTTGTGGTATTTTGATGTTGTTTTTTTTTTTGTTGATTTTCAAATTTTGCTGTCAATTTTGATAAATATAATGGTGCAGGATAAATAAAATATACATACCTTGTTTCTGAATATAATATTTATTAGTACTCAGCATGAGGTGATAAATTTTCAGTAACCCTCACATATCTACCTGTTCCTAAGTCTGTACAATTAAATTTTCTTTTACATGGTAAAATATGTATATTTTCTATCAACTTAAAATTAGATCTTTGTTGTATCTTTTTTTATTTTTTTGTTCCTTGGTGATACACTTACATCTAACATCATCCCATTTGGGGTCATGTCAGGTTTCACATTTTCAACCGACCAATCAGCAAGGAACCTACTTTTTAAAACTGACAAACACACAACATAAAATATAATAAAAAGATACAACAAACATCTAATTTTGATTAGATTGGTATTTTCTATATATATTTTTTATTTTAATAATGGTTATGGTTTTGATGTTTGTAATGGTAAATGGTTTATAAATCCATTCAAGTTTATGAAGTAGAGGAAGAATGTCACTTTTGAAAATCATCTCCTAAAAATATCAATTCATCATGAACAAATGTTGAATTTAAACCTTCATACTCCGTAATAAATTGTGAATTCTACCTCTGTAAAATGGAATATTCGATATCTGTGTCGTGTATTGCTTTGTTTAATTCATACGGGGACATCAATACAAGTAACTTTCAATACCATACTAATAGATGAAATGTTTTCTGTTGTCTCTTCCATCTAGTCATTCTTAAAAGTATGGTGCATTGCTTACACAGGGAATCCTTAGATCATATCCAGTTTTAAGTGGATAATAATATCTATTTGTGACGTTTATTTACATGTTGTTTGCTGTATAAGGTCAAGGTTGTCAACAGGGGAGGGGGTGGTATTCCCATTAATTGATTTAACTTCAACACGTGTTGGTGCCAGTTCAAAGATGGTCCTAGATTTTCAATGGTTTATGTCATTCTCCTTTTTGTGTATTTAGAAGTTGGAAGTTTACTATAGTAGACTGTTTATGTCTTGTTTTAATATTTTAAACTGTGACAACATAAAATGTTGTTTGAAGGTATTCAGTTCTACAAATTATATAACATGTACATGTACTATTAAGAAGTAAGTTAAGCATGTACTTTTAAGAAGCAGGTTAAACATGTACATGTACTATTAAGAAGTAAGTTAAACATGTACATGTACTATTAAGAAGTAAGTTAAGCATGTACTTTTAAGAAGCAGGTTAAACATGTACATGTACTATTAAGAAGTAAGTTAAACATGTACTTTTAAGAAGCAGGTTAAACATGTACATGTACTATTAAGAAGTAAGTTAAGCATGTACTTTTAAGAAGCAGGTTAAACATGTACATGTATGTTTAAAAAGTAAGTTAAACATGTACATGTACTTTTAAGATGAAAGTTAAAACATGTACTTTTAAGAAGTAAGTTAAACATGTACTTTTAAGAAGTAAGTTAAACAAGTACTTTTAAGAAGCAAGTTAAACATGTACCTGTACTTTTAAGAAGTACGTTAAGCATGTACCTGTACTTTTAAGAAGTAAGTTAAACATGTACAAATACTTTTAAGATGTAAGTTAAACATTTACCTGTACTTTTAAGAAGTAAGTTAAACATGTACTTTTAAGAAGTAAGTTAAACGTACTTTTAAGAAGCAAGTTAAACATGTACCTGTACTTTTAAGAAGTAAGTTAAACATGTACCTGTACTTTTAAAAAGTAAGTTAAACATGTACAAATACTTTTAAGATGTAAGTTAAACATTTACCTGTACTTTTAAGAAGTAAGTTAAACATGTACTTTTAAGAAGTAAGTTAAACAAGTACTTTTAAGAAGCAAGTTAAACATGTACCTGTACTTTTAAGAAGTAAGTTAAACATGTACCTGTACTTTTAAAAAGTAAGTTAAACATGTACAAATACTTTTAAGATGCAAGTTAAACATGTACTTTTAAGAAGTAAGTTAAGCATTTTAGAGTGCAGTTTGTATCATTATACCCCCCACAACAAAGTTGTAGGGGGGTATACTGGTTTCACCATGTCCGTCCGTCCGTCTGTAGACAAATCCTATGTCGTACGATAACTTGAGTTGTGTTTCTTAGAATCTTTTAAAATTTTATCAGCTGTTTACTGGTGAAGAGAGGAGGATCCCTTTCATTTTTGACGATTTTCACTTTTGCCGTTCCAGAGTTATTGGACTTGATATGACGGAAAATAGGATTTTTACCCTATGTCGTATGATAACTTGAGTAGTGTTTCTCAGAATATTTTGAAATTTTATCAGCAGCTTACTGGTGAAGAGAGGATGGTCCCTTTCATTTTTGGTCAGAACAATCAGTAATGTTTTGGTTATGGAAATAGGTTGGACAGATGTGGGGAGTGGGGGGTATATCTTAGTGAGCTGTGTTCACAGTAATACTAGTTCAGACTAATGTGGAATGTTATAGCATTTTGTGCTATTAAGACTTGTGTTGAACATTGTAACCACAATTCCTACATTTTATATATAATACTACAGTCATATTCTACATTTTTGATTGTAATCAAAGACTACATACAGGTTGTATTTTTAAGCTGACCATTGCAATAGTCTAAATATCTCTCTTATTTGTACAACAGCACTTGACTTTCATGAAGGAGTCATTTCAAGGTTTTATTAATAATGAAAATTCATAATTTTGAAACCTTGATGAAAATATTAAGCACAATACATATCTATCTGTTTTGCTCAGGTATAATACCTCCATTGTTCGGAGCACTCCATAACACAAGTAGATTCATCTATAGTGTCCCTATCTAAGTATTAAAATGATTTATTTATAAAAAGTAAAATACAATGGACTTATTTACACTGGATATCAAGTCATAAATATATGTAAGCTTGGATAAAATCGGATTCAATCCGGTATTGTGTACATTGTACATCTAAAATTTCATCTTATAGTTGGTATAAAAAAAAGTTTGTAAAATGACAGTTATTGGCATTCACACTAAATCGGACATGGCATTAGCATCTTAAAATACCCTATTGAAAATGTTCCTCAAAGATTTGAAAAATAGAGAGAGAAAAAATGGGAAAATATTTGTGTATAACTTGTATGCTATGTTCAGATGTGTATTTGTGTATAACTTGTATGCTATGTCCTATATTTAATGTTCAGAATAAAAAATAAATTGTTCTGGAAAACATATCCTATTGTATACAATGTATGACCACATCGTACATAAATGTTTTTCATTAAATGAAGATGACTCCCATTTCCTGAATGATATACAAATGTACATAAAAAAAATATATCTATGACATTACTGTATTAATGTAATCACTTGAACCTGATGTGTTATAAAACTGCCAAATTATCATATTGATATTAATACAATTTGATTTATTATAGCATATGCTAAATATGATTCTGTCCAATAACATCTGAAACAACTCGGTCTTACCTTACGTCAAGGTTTTATTGCCATATAGCCTTTTATTTTTGTACTCGTACCCTAAAATCAACCAATCAGAACAGTGGATTGATTTGACAGCGTTTTGATTGGCTGTTGAATACTAGTTCAAAAATAGTACTGAAAAGTTTTACGACTGTAAGGACAATGTGAAGTTACATTCTCTCATTCTTTTCTTTCACTGCCTGTAACCGAACCATTCTTCTGGCAAGATTTCACAATCAGGGTTTTCATTGGGTAATTTAAAGTTCACCTGTACGTAAGGTTAAATCAAGTTGTATTAGATGTTAATACAGATGTTTACACAGTGGATCCTCACATTGAGGGACACTTGCCATTGTAATATGTTAGATTGTTAACTCTGTGATTACTAACAATATCATATAAAATGTACCACATAAGATATACATGATTATACTGATCACTAAGGGAGAATCTCAAATGTTCACATGCAATTTCCTCAAATCACAATGTATTTTGTATATAGTGAATAGCTGGTGGTTTTTGGTCCTCGTGTTGATTATAATTCATAAAAAGAAATAAATCTGTCTCTTGTATGGAGAATGGGTGGATGCTTTACAATGACTTAAGTTAATTGTATAGAAGCTTTTGAGATTATCCCTAATTGATCAGAAATATTTATTGTCGATACATCAGAAATGTGTCCTTTAGACATATTTTGATGGAATAAAATATTTTATTAAACATTTTTTTATTTTTCACACAAGGTCATATAATTATATCTGACAAAAGGTTATGGAGTCTTGCATCACTTCCTTGGTGTAATGGTCAACACTTTCAACTTGAGTGTGGTAGATCGTAGTTTCGAGCCCTATTCTTATCAAACCAAAGATAATAAAATTGGTATTTGCTGCATTTTCTCTAGGCACACAGAGTAAACTCAGATGCTCTGGAAGGGTAAGCAGTTCCTGCTCCATTAGTGAGACCTGTCGTGTTACTCTTGTTACAAATCTGATGATAAGTTATGAATGAGGAAAGGACCGGATTGTGATTGTGGCAAATGAACATATCCCTGATAATTTGTGACACAGATATTCCTTAACGGTTAACCAAGTAATGACTTCAACTTAACCACTAGGGGCCCTTGGATCAGTAGCTACCTTGTTAACAGCAAACCTCTTAACAAGGAAATCGGTTTGATAACTAGATTTATAAATAGTTGTTCTAATAACTGTATGATCTAAAGAAATCTTTAGAACTAACAATGGGAAAAATATGATAATGCTGACATAAAATATCATTGTGATATGCAGACTGTACATATGTACATATTGTCTATGAAATAAAAATCTTTCTACTGCATGAATGATCATTGAGAAGTGGAGAAGTTTATTGTCAGTGTCACACACATTTTAACCACTTATCTGGTGTGTAATGTAGAGTTTAAAAACTTCCAGTTAAATCCTGAATTATATGTTTCCTAAATTTTAGAATTACAGATATAGATCAACTAGTTTCAACTATTCTTCAGCTATATCATGTAGAAAACCATTGACCTGCTAAAAGTAACTGACAACATCACAGAAAGTTGTATCCATAGACCTGAATCAAACACAGACATGTGTGGTTAATAACACTGATTGCAGTGGTCGATATTCAGGAGGGAAGTTTACTAGTGCACAGATACAGCTAGATCTGCTTCATACCTTGACCTACACCTCAAAATTGACATTGAGGGCTGATTAAGATTGAAATTTTACAAAAGATGATAACAATTTTCCAATTGTGAACTTTCCATTTATATGTAGCAACATTCCAGCAGCACCTGTATATGGCGTGAGTATATATATTGATATGATATTCAAGGCTTGTGGATCTTATCAGGATTTCCTTGATAGAGGGTTGCTGCTAACAAGAAAGCTACTGAATCGAGGGTTCCTATTGGTTAAGCTGAAGTTATCACTACGAAAGTTTTACCGTCGCCACCATGACTTGGTTAACCCTTACGGAATATCTGTATCACAAATGACCACAGACATGTTTCACTTCTCGTAAGCACTTCCCGGTCATTTCCTCATTTGTGACTTGGGGCTTGTGTTGATGATCTTTTTATGTGTATGTTTGGTAGATCATTGTTTGTTCTTTTGTACTTTTTCTTTTGGCCATTGTGTTGTCTTTCTTTCGATATATGGATTATGATTACCCATTTGGCATCTTCAAGTTCTTACAAACATTAAACCATAGAGAAAAAAATGGTGATACTTGCATCGACCTATAGACGAATGTTTTTATTGAAACACAAGTTTTTATGGTTGGTCCTTGATTTCCATTGGCTTATAGCATTGTCTTTTTTGTGTTTTGAAGTAAATTAAGTATCATATTGCAACAAATAAAAGAGAATAGTGGATATGTTCGGAAAATGTTATCTTGCAATCGGAGCACAAACAGTCACTCAACAAACTATTATTAGCTATCGGGAACTGATAAATGTTGTCTTGAGTGTAAGGAGTCTGTCATTCATCGGCGATTACAATACTTTACTTTGGGCAGTATCTCAAAAGATAGAGGACCGTTCGTTCCCATAGTATATCGGGATTCTTGTCAAAATTCAATTTATTCAGCAATATACAATTTGTAGTTTTCATTGGTAGAATCTACTTCACTAAACTACTGTAGGTTCTTTCGAGATGGACTGGGATCCTATATAAGGGGGGTATAAAACATTATATTTATATGAATTTCATGAAGGCCTGGGATAAGGTCCCGTCAAAACGTCGTGTCGTGTAACCCAAGTAGTATTGTATAAGTAAACTGACATTTAAATAAATGTATCCAAACCTTCCTATAAGCGTAGTGTCTTGCGATTCCAATGAGTAACATGACAATTTATAATGAAAGTCTTAAATTACTATATAAAACATATGCCAAAGATTTATATATGTTCCACAGACAGCTTTTTGTTGAGAGAAATTTCAGATTTCAGACTATGTTTCCATTAAAAAATTATATGTTTTAACTTTGTTTGTATGTATACATGTACCCGTTATTTTTATCATTATGAACAAGTGTCAAAATTTAACAGAACATGTTTTATTTTGTTAGGTTCCATTTTATTGTATGTATTAATTTCTTTGAAAATTGGCGTTCTCTAATGTATATAAAGTAAATAAATGCTGACTTGAACTGTTTTATCTAGGTCTAACCATATAAACCACCTATACATTCACAACAAGCATGACTTTATTTTATTTATCTTCTTTCTTAAATAACAGTTTGTTTAATACAAAGTCATAAATAATGAAATCCAGGGGACATATTTTATCTACTGTCGATTTCTAATTGTTCGTAATAACATTTCCCAATCCCATCTACTTACAGTTGTGATAAATTTATCAAGTATTATACATTGAAAATCTATAAACATGGCAATCGTTATTTATTCACCCACAAAATAAACAACTTTGATTACATAAACAACCACGATACTTTAGTAAACTTTTAAGTTACCAAAAGAAACCATTTTATTTATTGATACATATGTCAAGGTTATAGTCATTTTCTTGTATTTTCTTGTATATGCTATATATCTTATTTTTCACATTGGCGTAAAAAAAGGAATCATGTGTCTAGGCCTATATCACATGATGTCCGTAATATATTCGTCCCATACGTTCTTCTAATTTATATTTTACTTTCTCTGATAATGATGTAAAAATGATTCCTTTATATAGTGCATTTCCCTTGAATAATGATAATAATCATCGTTTGTTGGTATTTAAAAAAACGAGTCTCATATAAATATGAATTTGGCTGTTTGAAGCCTATCGGTTTTTAATGCAACTTTCAATAGTATTTTAGTAATATCGTTGATGTCCGTTTTAATGGTGGAAGAAACCAGTGTACAAGGAGAGAACTACCTACCTGCCCCACTCACTGACAAACATATAAGATTAAATATAGTAAAACTTGCCATGGTAGCAATGTTACTTGATTCTATTAGTCTTATTCAACCAAACTCACGTTTAACGTTTACTTCGATGCTTTCTCTACGCAACACAGAGTTTGGTTCTATCTCATATGGTGGCTTTAAAACTAACAGACAATTCAAGCTAAGGTTCTCCATTCCTCAGATATAGGTGACTCTAGCAGATTTTGGCTATCCTGTTCAGGCCCTTTGGTTTTCTCGCTCCCAAAGGCTTTTAAATTATTTGGCTTTATAATATTTTAGCTTTGAGCGTTCTTTCGTCCATGCTTTCATATAGTGTCACATGCGGTTAAAAAAGATGGTTTCATATCCCACCTGTCTGTGAAGAACCTACTAATAGTTCAACGTCAAACTGTTGCAGAGCGTGCGGAACTCTTGTTGAACGATCTCGGCACGACAATCCATATGGGTATTTGTACACAGACTTTAGCAAGAATTAACATAATGTTATATGTGATAATGGTATATAAGCTTTTACAAATGTTACCTATGTCCAATTAGAAGGGCATAAAAGTTAAATAGGAGAGGTTGGAAGTTCAGATAACTTAAAGTCCATTGATTTGCAACATATATAAAAGTTCAAATCGTGTTGACTTATATGAGTAAGTTACAACAATAGTATACGATAAGAAAAATCTATCATTTAACATAAGTGAAACAGCTTTGTTACGATTTCAAGACATTCAGAATATGTCTAAGGAAAACACATGTACTCGTGTAAAACCACAACCTCCCGTATATAACACATAATCGAGTACCCGTGCCGTGGTCTACCTCGTAAACGTAATGATGAAGGAAACACATGTACTCGTGTAAAACCACAACCTCCCGTATATAACACATAATCGAGTACCCGTGCCGTGGTCTACCTCGTAAACGTAATGATGAAGAAAACACATGTACTCGTGTAAAACCACAACCTCCCGTATATAACACATAATCGAGTACCCGTGCCGTGGTCTACCTCGTAAACGTAATGATGAAGGAAACACATGTACTCGTGTAAAACCACAACTTCCCGTATATAACACATAATCGAGTACCCGTGCCGTGGTCTACCTCGTAAACGTAATGATGAAGGAAACACATGTACTCGTGTAAAACCACAACCTCCCGTATATAACACATAATCGAGTACCCGTGCCGTGGTCTACCTCGTAAACGTAATGATGAAGGAAACACATGTACTCGTGTAAAACCACAACCTCCCGTATATAACACATAATCGAGTACCCGTGCCGTGGTCTACCTCGTAAACGTAATGATGAAGGGCGCTGATTGCATTGTCAGATGTTTGAACGACCATACGATCACGTCCAAAGGGAGAGCATAGCAAGTCTCAAATGGGGAGGGGGGAATGGGAGGGGTATCCCTCTCAAATGTGTGACGTAAAGCAAAAAATGTTAGTCTTCTGAACGATGGGATCACCTGACGCCATCTAATTCAGAACCTGGTCAATAATTAACGCCACCCCATTTCGGTGCCTGTTCTAAACTATGAACTGGATTTTTGTCAACATACGTCGCGGTCGTATTTGTGTTCAATGATCTAAGATGAGAGGTATTGATATAATTGGAAATGTTAGCCATCACCATTTAACAACATTCTTTTCATAGTTAGTCCAAAATTACCAAAATAAATTATATTTTGAAACAGTTTTCATTCTAAAACCTCAAAGTTACAGAAACACTGTGTGGCGGATCGCATTCTTTCCGTCTCATCTTTTATAAATATTTGTCGTTATATTTGATTGTTTACATATATGGTCAGATAAAAAGGTGACAAATTTAGTACTTTCAGTGTTAAATGGATCCTTGAATTTCACGATGTACTGTTACCTCATTTTTTTACTGCCTCTATATATTTCAATTAGATTCCTTTAAGCCTAGTCTATTGAATCCTTTATATTATTTGATAAATTGTCTTGTGATAACTTTTGAATGAATTCTTTAATCAGTATTTATTCTGAATTGAGATCTTGCCAGGTGTAAATGCTCAGATGAAGAATGTGTATAAATTTTAGGGCTACGGTAGCACACTTGTGAAAGTTTTAATCTTAGTTAATCATACAAGTTAGGTACATATATTAAAATAATCAATCAATTGTAAAATATGGTGAACATGTGGCAAGTTCTGTATTGTGTTTTTTACATTGTAATTTTTGTAAAGGATAATTCGCTATGCTATGCAAAAATCGACCTAAACGCTGTAAAATCTAGCTGGATTCCAAAGTTTTCAAATAGCTTGTTATTGTTTTCCGACGAAGTTTTAGCGGGAGATAAGATACAGAGAGCAATTTCAAATCATAGAACAAACAACGAAATTAAAATTTTAAGTAAAGATCCCATTAAAAATGAAGTTTTTCATAAAATGTGTGAAAATATAGAACAAAGGTTTACAGACGTTAAATCAAGTGTAGTTGCTTTAAAAAGTGCAGCCGAATCTAAGACTCCTGTAAAGCCAAACGGGCATATTCAAAGATGTTGTAAAAATAGGCCTACAGCCGTACTACATTATGAAGGCAGACTTCGACAGAAGGTCAACACAAACATAGCATGTATTGGATCACGAAATGGATCAGCGATACCCAAAATGGACGTTCACAAATTTTCTGATGTATTTAAGGTGAGTGTTATATCATAAAAAATCAATTCATTACTGACATGAATCCGAATGAAACTCATAAGGTTTAATCGCAAGGGCTTGGAAGATGTATATGGTAGCTGGAAAACAGAGACTCCATGTATAAAACGCAAAAGACTCGCAAGCCCATGTGGGTTAAACTAAGGAATTATAAGTCTTACATCACAGAATTGAATGGAAACCAATAGTTATACTAATGTCCTTGTAGATAAGGAACGGCTTCACCTTCTAGAGCATCTGCGTTCCTCGCCAAGATTTAGTGGGGTTCATACTGCTCAATCATTAATGTTCAGTGTAGTGTGTACATTTGTTTGTCTTGTCATTTTTCTTATGTTAATTGAATTGTTGGCTTATACCTACCACTTTTATACTTTCAAACTGTTCCTATACATATTCTATCGATTTATTTCCAAGAACTCTGGTAATTCTACTTATAAAAATATTAGTTTTGATAAAGAAGAAACGTTGTCTTACCACAAGTTATTCATGTCATCAATGAATATTCCAATTAATAAAGAAACTGATGACTACGTTATATTGGATACGAAAACTTCACAAGAATCAATATCGCCGGTTCTTCTACTGTCTATAACTATGACCAAGAATGTTTGCAACCAAAGAGGAACTACAGGCATATTATGACAGAGTCTATTCACGTAGTAGCATCAATCAAATGTGGATAATGAAACACTCCAAGGACCTCTTGAATACTTTCAATTGTCGTTCGTATTTGAACATTTCATCTATGCAAACATTTAACTTTTCTACACTTTACACTACAATTCTTCATGAATATTTAAAAACTTGATTAAAAGAAATCATTCACAACGCATTTCGTTTCAAAAAGGGTAAATACCATTACAAGTGTATAGTTTTGGATCACGAATTAACTTATTTAGTCAAGCATTAAAAAAAGGCAAAAGGTGCTACACAGGAAGTTATCTGTATGTTGAAATTCCTTATCGATAGAATATTTGTCGAGTTTGGAGGGCACATTTTAAAAAAAATCATCGGCATTCCCCCATGGGAACAAATTGTCCTTCTCCTTTCCGATTTGTTCCTTTATTAACATGAGACAAAGTTTAAGCAAAAAAATTATCATCGACAAAATAATTACAGAAGCTAAAGCCTTTAATATCACATTCTGGTATGTAGGTGATGTTCTATCAATCAATAATCCAAACCTTTCTATCTTGATTCCATTCATATACTCCAAAGAAATTGAGGTAAAGGAACAAAAGAAACAACTTCCTCTGACTCATTCCATTTCTTGTCATGTCACTCAATGGTCAACATTCTATCACACTTTATGACAATAGAGACGACTTCAATATTGCCATTATAAAGTTTTCACACCTTGATCGTAATACATGTATACCATCCGCTTCTGCGAATGGAGTTTATATTTCACAACTCATACATTCGACTTTGTATTCAAAATTTTCACAGCGTCACATCTCTGATGTTCTGATTAGATTTTGGATCCAAATATCTTTTAAACTATAGATTTTTGAACAGCAAAATAAATGAGAGTTTTATTTAGAATGAGGAGTGCTAACTAAAAATGTTACAGTAATGCTTCTTATTGTTTTGGCTGATGCTGCACTCAGATGAAATTTTGTATTTTGCCAGTTAATTTTTGGTCCTATTTTGTTGTCATTTTTCGGGTGAGAGTAGATGTACTTTATAGAAGAGCCATCCGTGCGTCAGGTATCTTACCTATAAAATCTTTCTCTCAGCCACGTTTACCTTAGACGAACCTGACAAGCATTTCTCTCATAAATTATTGTTATATTTTGCATTTTTTGTAAAATGGGTAAAAAGTCTGACTTATCTCCGGAATGCCAAAAGTTTGTAAAAAAGTTGTTTGCCGTTTTTAGTAAGGAAAAGGCAACGAAGAAGCCAATTGTTTCATTTGATAGGGTATATCAAAAGACATCTAAAGCTTTGTGTGTGTCTTACACTTCAGTGCACCGTATTATGAATGGTAAGAGGCCTTGTAAGTCAAATAGACCTAAAGAAAGAGCTCAAATTTTGGACGACTTTGATCATTGTGTTATTAAAAGAACAATCCACGGTTTATATTCACGGAAAATTGCTCCGACCTTCTCAATAATACATAAGAAAATAAAAGATTCTATTAAAATATCAAAGTCTAAACTTACTCTAACTCTCATTGATCATGGGTATACTTATTAAAAAAAAATAGGTGATAATCGAAGAGTTCTGTACGATCAAGTGTCTATTATCAATGATAGGTGTAATTATCTGAGAAAGATCAAATCTTTTAGGGAAGCAGGGTATGATATCGTGTACATGGATGAAACATGGGTTAACCAAAATCACTGTACAGATTATATGTGGCTTCCGAATGATGGATCTGATGCCCCAAAAATACCGAACGTTTGATTGTTTTGCATGCAGGTACGCGAAGTGAGGGTTTGATTGAAGGCTGCGATTTAGTGTTTCTTTCCAAATCAAAGGATGGTGACTATCATCAGGAGATGAATAGTGTTGTCTTTCTTGAGTGGTTTGAAAATCAATTGATGCCTGCTCTGAAAAATCCTAGTTTGGTTGTGTTAGATAATGCAAGTTATCACAATGTTAAAACAGAAGATACGGTGTGCCCAAAACTATCTTACACAACACAACATTCTCTTTTCTGCTACTGATACCAAAAAAGTTTTATATGAAAAAATAAAACAAAAAAAGACCCCAGTCGTTTATAAAACAGATAAAATTGCTAATTTACACGGACATGAAGTATTAAGAACCCCCGTTCGACACTGTGAACTTAACCCGATAGAATTAATATGGGCGCAAGTCAAAGGTTTCGTGGCTAAAAACAATACCACCTTCCGATTAAAAGATTTTAAAGAACTCACGTACGCCGCTTTCGCAAAAATTACAAAAGATGTGTGGACAAAAGCAGAAGAACATGTGGTCAAAATTGAAAAAGAATACTGCAAAGAAAACTGTATAGATAGAAGTGTCATAGAACCTATTATCATTGATTTTTGTGATGATGACTCGGATGACGACACGGGTTGAAGTATAATCATATTAAGTATAATAGTATCTTTATTAACTACCAAAATCCAAATATACCCAAACAAAGGTATTCAACTAACAAGACATTTAATGAAATTATGTTTAGGGAGATATCATATACAATTACAAATGTATATGCTGATAAAACGCGCCATACACACTATTTTAGATATCTACGTTTTTACTGCTAATGTACACTACTATATCTCAATATATTGGAATTTCAAGCATAGGTATATTGTCAAATTCACTATCTACTTAACACACATTCGTTGTACAGAAACAGAAGTGTAGATGGGCAGCAAGCTGTTAAAACCAAGAATTTATTCCAGTTATATAATACATTTGTATTTGATATTTTCTTCACAAATGTATTTGGAATCACCTTTGGGTGTGTTCCGTATTTTTATTTTGCTAAAAGAAATATTAAGCAGTGATGGTCATATCAATCAATAACAACGTAACGAACAACTACCTCAAATCATTGAACAGAGAAAAGGCCACGATATCTCCCAATAGAAATCAATGTCATGGGGTGGGACAGACCCAAGCATTTTATGGTATCACTGATTATACATAGATGCGCTTACATTATGTAGATAACAATTAAATAAAAAGGTAGATATCTAGTTTAGTTTGCTTCTGGAGTAGCTTTCATCAGGTACGCTCATTGTCAACAGACTGGAAAGCCAAATGACAAAAGGCATAAAAAGGATAGCCACAAATGAAATTGATGTGACACATCTGTTTACCTTTTCTTCGCCCAGGTTTAATCATAATATAATTTAAATCATTAACCTTTTTACCTACTGTATAATGTCTGTAGTATCTAGTTTGTAGACTTTGTCTAGGCATTGGTAGCAATATCGAAACTTTGTATCTAGGTTTATGATATACAAATGTATACTCCTGCTTATCATATCGTGTTTTTATCTTATGTTTAGTCTGGCTTAATGTTTCTATTGCATTCTCAGTCTTTTATCATTGTGATTTAGGAATAAGAAGCAAAATATAATAAAATTATTGGATGTTCTTCAGCTAGACATGACTCTATTAAATGTTTGAGTGATTGTGAGACCACAAGTCAATTGATTAAAACCTAGAGATTCTTGAAATTGAAACCCGGTAGCCAAAAATTACAAAGGAAATTCAATTCTTCCAGTCATGACAGAAAGGTCTTATCTTGACATTTAAGGGCTGGTCAAATCTTTCCAAATGTTCGGTTCATCTTTACTCTGTTTTGTATGACGTTTCACGTTTTATTGTTATTTATGTTTACTTGGTGGACTTCCATATCAAATGACATTTATGTCGTTTAACAGTAACTCGACGGGTGCCACTATTTGAGCAGGAGTTTCTTAACCTTCTAGAGGACAAAAGTTAGTGGGGTTCGTGTTGCTCAATCTTTAGTATTCTGTGTAGTGTTTTGTTAACAATTGTTTGTTCATTCATCTTTTTTCTTTTGGTCATTGTATTGTGGTTCTCTCTTTGATTTACAGTTTCTGATTGTCCCCTTGGTATCTTTAAGTATTCCTAATCTCAAATTTTAACATAGAATTTGAAATTTTGGAACTTAATGGCGTCTTAATTTCGTCAGATTGATCTTTTCAGCTCAGGTTCCTGATGTTTCGAATTTAACAATATCTAACTTGAAAATAATCCATTTTAATCGTTGGTTCACTTTGCCATGTCCTACAAAACAACCACGTTTGAAACAAGTACGAGCTATTAAATAAACTTAACCAATGTAACATGTCCAGTTCAAATTCTCTTTATTTGTTTTACACGTTCTTGTCTAACAATTATATTATTATATGGATGTGCTTGGAATTTAAAACATGAACGCAATTCCATATTCAGTGCTTCACGTCATGTGTTTGAATATCTATTGAACTAAAATGTTTTGAAATTTTTATTTATACATCATCTTTTTTTCTGTGATTCAAAATTATATTATTTTTTCAGAATAACTATCGGCAATATCCCAGTGTTTTATGGCAGTATTATGCCAGTATCCATGGTGATTTTATAGAATACCCAGACAGTAGCAACCATCAATGTGATAAGAATGGAAATACCATTAGTCCATTGACTGAGTAAGTACAGTATCTGATATAATGTTCAACTCGTTTGACATAAAGCTCCCCAACCTTAACCTACAACTCATTCAAAGTAGTAAGAAGTATTATATAAGTAGTAAGAAGTATTATATAAGTAGTAAGAAGTATTATATAAGTAGTAAGAAGTATTATATAAGTAGTAAGAAGTATTATATAAGTAGTAAGAAGTATTATATAAGTAGTAAGAAGTATTATATAAGTAGTAAGAAGTATTATATAAGTAGTAAGAAGTATTATATAAGTAGTAAGAAGTATTATATAAGTAGTAAGAAGTATTATATAAGTAGTAAGAAGTATTATATAAGTAGTAAGAAGTATTATATAAGTAGTAAGAAGTATTATATAAGTAGTAAGAAGTATTATATAAGTAGTAAGAAGTATTATATAAGTAGTAAGAAGTATTATATAAGTAGTAAGAAGTATTATATAAGTAGTAAGAAGTATTATATAAGTAGTAAGAAGTATTATATAAGTAGTAAGAAGTATTATATAAGTAGTAAGAAGTATTATATAAGTAGTAAGAAGTATTATATAAGTAGTAAGAAGTATTATATAAGTAGTAAGAAGTATTATATAAGTAGTAAGAAGTATTATATAAGTAGTAAGATGTATTATATAAGTAGTAAGAAGTATTATATAAGTAGTAAGAAGTATTATATAAGTAGTAAGAAGTATTATATAAGTAGTAAGAAGTATTATATAAGTAGTAAGATGTATTATATAAGTAGTAAGAAGTATTATATAAGTAGTAAGAAGTATTATATAAGTAGTAAGAAGTATTATATAAGTAGTAAGAAGTATTATATAAGTAGTAAGAAGTATTATATAAGTAGTAAGAAGTATTATATAAGTAGTAAGAAGTATTATATAAGTAGTAAGAAGTATTATATAAGTAGTAAGAAGTATTATATAAGTAGTAAGAAGTATTATATAAGTAGTAAGAAGTATTATATAAGTAGTAAGAAGTATTATATAAGTAGTAAGAAGTATTATATAAGTAGTAAGAAGTATTATATAAGGTTATGTTTCTAATGTTTGCTTTGTTTGTTTGATTGTTTGATTGTTTTCTTTTTTATTGTAGCTTTGTGTATCTGGATTAAATGTTATCTATGCCATCACATGTTTGCTAATGTGCTAACGCATATGGAGTTTTATTCTATCAACGGATTGCAGAGATAGTTCTTACATGCTCTGAAGACATCTGTTTTCATAACAGGTTTTCAGAATTAGAAATTCGCAGTGAATGTCATGAATGGGACAGACGATTATAACCTTTTCGGAATACCTCGTCTCATTTCAGTTGTTGGATGGATTGCTATCCGAGGTTTTGATCTTTTGTTCTACTGTATACATATGCTAGTGATTTTTCCTTTGTATCCAGAACGTCTCATAATTATATTTTCTTATTAAAGGTTGCACTCTGTGTATTAAGAAATTAGAATTTTTAGGTAATTTGACGTCGTGTACAAAATGATAACGGCAAAATGTAATCCTAATTAAGTACAAAAAACATAGATGTACAAATTAAATGTTAAGCACAATCAAGAAATGGCCATACTGTATGTTTAAATAGTTTATCACTGTTCTATGATATTCGTTTTCATTCCATATATTTTCTATTGTATAACATGTTAAGGACTTCCGAAAACTAGTCTTTTGCGATAACTGTTTGCAAGTAACAGATTTACGTAGAATGTTTTACGGTCTAGATGAGACTTCTATGGTAATATTTATACCGCTGAGAAGAGATTAAAACAAGAACAACCCGGATAGAACAACACCAAAACAACCAAATGCTTTTAGGAGCAAAGAATACAAGTTTTTGTAATAAAAACAATGCATTTGTTTCAAAATGGTAAACTCTTCTCGCACTTTATGGACGATAAAAAAAGGTAAATATATAACATATATAACATAATTTACTAATGTGATCTAAATGTCTAAGGTTTGTGGGGATCTCCCATCAGCACCAAACTTCTTGTTCAGACCGATAAAGCTTTTTATATTTAAATTGGAAATAAAGAAAATGACCACACCCTTCGTTAATTCCTGTAGCTATCATCACTTACTATTATTGAAATATCGTATTGCTTCTAATTTTAGAGACTGGTTTGCTGTAAAAATGACGAAAGCTGAGAAGAATCTGGTAATTGTATTCGATATTGGTCAAAATACAGGGACGACTGTACCTGGCAGTGGAGTGACATACAATGAACTTATAGTACAATCAGTGAAAGAGACATTGCAGACACTTACCCCTAATGACAAGGTAAAGATAATTACAATTACATAAAAGAACACAACAAAAAAACAACAAAAAAACAAAACACTAAAAGCACAAAACCAATTTATATTCAGTATGCCTACAATTTATATTCAGTATGCCTACAATTTATATTCAGTATGCCTACAATTTATATTCAGTATGCCTACAATTTATATTCAGTATGCCTACAATTTATATTCAGTATGCCTACAATTTATATTCAGTATGCCTACAATTTATATTCAGTATGCCTACAATTTATATTCAGTATGCCTACAATTTATATTCAGTATGCCTACAATTTATATTCAGTATGCCTACAATTTATATTCAGTATGCCTACAATTTATATTCAGTATGCCTACAATTTATATTCAGTATGCCTACAATTTATATTCAGTATGCCTACAATTTATATTCAGTATGCCTACAATTTATATTCAGTATGCCTACAATTTATATTCAGTATGCCTACAATTTATATTCAGTATGCCTACAATTTATATTCAGTATGCCTACAATTTATATTCAGTATGCCTACAATTTATATTCAGTATGCCTACAATTTATATTCAGTATGCCTACAATTTATATTCAGTATGCCTACAATTTATATTCAGTATGCCTACAATTTATATTCAGTATGCCTACAATTTATATTCAGTATGCCTACAATTTATATTCAGTATGCCTACAATTTATATTCAGTATGCCTACAATTTATATTCAGTATGCCTACAATTTATATTCAGTATGCCTACAATTTATATTCAGTATGCCTACAATTTATATTCAGTATGCCTACAATTTATATTCAGTATGCCTACAATTTATATTCAGTATGCCTACAATTTATATTCAGTATGCCTACAATTTATATTCAGTATGCCTACAATTTATATTCAGTATGCCTACAATTTATATTCAGTATGCCTACAATTTATATTCAGTATGCCTACAATTTATATTCAGTATGCCTACAATTTATATTCAGTATGCCTACAATTTATATTCAGTATGCCTACAATTTATATTCAGTATGCCTACAATTTATATTCAGTATGCCTACAATTTATATTCAGTATGCCTACAATTTATATTCAGTATGCCTACAATTTATATTCAGTATGCCTACAATTTATATTCAGTATGCCTACAATTTATATTCAGTATGCCTACAATTTATATTCAGTATGCCTACAATTTATATTCAGTATGCCTACAATTTATATTCAGTATGCCTACAATTTATATTCAGTATGCCTACAATTTATATTCAGTATGCCTACAATTTATATTCAGTATGCCTACAATTATTCAAAATCATGAAATTAACGCATCTGATGTGTGCATTTTTTTAAATTGAACTATAACCAATGGATTTTGAAAGTAACCATTCTGTTGAAATACATTGAATTGTATTGTTGAAGATAAAAATTACTTTTTAGATTGAAAAAAAAAATAACTGATATCATATCATCCTCAGACATTGACGGACAAGAGGTTAACTGAATATGATGACTTGATAAGAATAATATTACGTCGACTTTTATTGAGCATATTTAATGTACAAATTGCAGATTAATGTTGTGGCTTTTAATAGCAGCGCATACACACCAATACAATGTGCCGATGGTCTCTTCATAGCCAACCAGAGAAATAAGGATATCATAACAGACTTTCTAAACACTACAGATAACCATTCTGGTAATTTATGACTTAACATTTCATTTTGTTCTCTATAGAACATACCATTTCATTGTCTTTACCGCACCAATGGTAATTCACTTACAATCTTTGGTATTTAAACTTCAAAATTGCGCGTAAGTTGTAGTTTTGAACTAAGCACAGAAATGGGATTGTATTTCTTGTTCTGATCAACATTTATAAGTCGAAATGTATTTTCTTGAATCAGTTTACATGTGTGCAATAGACGTAAGTAAAATGAAATATAGATCATACTAATCATTGGATGACGACAATGGTATCTAATGTCTTTAAAGGAAACGTTTAAATATATCGAAAGGGAAATCAGAAGCCGTAAATCGACTGAGCAACATGAACCCAGCTAAAACCGTGGGCGAACTCAGGTACTCCGGAAGGGAAAGCAGTTCCTGCTCCACTAGTTGCACCCGTAATGTTGCTCCATTTACAAACCCGGTGATAAGTCATGAATGATGAATTGGCCGGATTGCGATTACCACAAAGGAACATATCCGTGATACAGATACAAAAAAAAATATTGCTTAAATAGGATACGTATTAAACGAGTTTAATTTACTAATGCCATATGGATACAAAAACAACAGAAGACAATATTGAAGGTTCCAAAGGTGTAAATAAAAGCCACAAATCGAAGAAGGGCAGATAATCCAATAGACTAAAGATTAACCAACACGATCCAATACTTAGTCTTATCTTAGAGAAGTTCCTGAATAAACAATGCCAGACAAGGGTATGATGTGCGGCAATTGGAGTATATTTGTTTCCGTTCAAAGGTACCACAAGACAAGATACATAATCTTACAATTAGAAAATGCAGGAAAATGTAAAGACCAAAGACTAGTATAATGTATCTTGTGAAATATATGTCTTTGTTTTCTTTGGTCTAGAGAAGAAAATCCTAAACCATTCATCCTCAATGTTTAACTAATACATTTGTAGGAAAGTACTTTTAAGTCAGACACCTTGATTACGCTACCTTTATTTAATATGGATATCTATGTTCCTTTTATTGTGATACATTACTCTATTTTTTTTCTCAATTTCAATCACTTCCATTTGCAGGTATTTCTGATTATAGCGCAGGCTTAGAAACAGCGTACAAATTGATTAAAGCTGAAAAATCTGTAAGTATTTATAAACTTATTCAACGTGATTAATAAGCACCTATATATCTAATTAAGTGTGCGTTTCTGGAATAACATACATCGGGTACGCGAAAGACAAAAAGAGGATTGGAAATAGCTTGTCTGTCTGGAAACGTTTCAAATAGTGAAAAATAACATGTTAATATCCAAATTAGAGCGCATGACGTATTCTGGTATAATCTTCATCAGGTACACCCAATGTTAAAGGACTGGAAACCCGAATAATTTAATAGTCTCTGGGAGCAAGAAAACCAAAGAATAACACGGCTAATATTACCTATAATTGAGGAAGATGGACCTTAGTTTTCACTATAATTACATAAGTGTAAATTTCAATAATAAACATACATGTATCTTAAAAAAATTACGTCATTGTCGAAACACGGACAGCTGGACCGATGCTACTATCGGGGACTAATAATGAAGCAGCCGTCTCAGTGATAGTAATAAACATGTCGAAAATATATTTGAAACCAATAAGAGTATACAAGTTCTTCTTATTAGGAAATAATTTTCACTAAAGATGATTGTTTACTCATGTTATGTACAAGTTCATTATTAGTTCTGCATTGTTTGTGAATTTCGTAGTAACAATATTTGCATAATGTTCTAGTCTAAATATCAGTATCATCAATAACAATTTGACATACTTATACTGTACCATTTTTCTATATGGGACTATTCCGACAGTGTGGTATTTTTCTATTGGATTTTATAACTGTTCCAACAGTGTGGTATTTTTCTATTGAATTTTATAACTGTTCGGACAGTGTGGTATTTTTCTACTAGTTTTAGGGACTTTTCTGACTGTGGTATTTTTCTACTAGTTTTATGGACTTTTCCGACAGTGTGGTATTTTTCTACTAGTTTTAGGGACTTTTCCGACAGTGTAGTATTTTTCTACTAGTTTTGGGGACTTTTTCGACAGTGTGGTATTTTTCTACTATTTTTAGGGACTTTTCTGACAGTGTGGTATTTTTCTATTGGATTTTAGAGCTATTCCGATAGTGTGATATTTGTCTATTTGATTTTGGAACTGTTCTAACAGTGTGGTATTATTTGTTTTTCATAGTATTATACTGTATAATTTTAGCTATTCCGATAGTGTGGTATTTGTCTATTTGATTTTGGAACTGTTCTAACAGAGTGGTATTATTTGTTTTTCATAGTATTATACTGTATAATTTTAGATCACAACTACCAAAACACTGGATATTGTGATGTTTATAACTGATGGACAGTCACCAACAGTAAACACTACCAATCTGTTTGAAATGATTGATCAAAACCAGGAAAAACTAGGACGTACAATCCTACATCTGGTATATTCACCAGCTACTAGCAACAATAGAACAAAACAAATCCTCACCAACATTGCAAAGCAACATGTACCAAACTGGCCAGTGGTAAGTTGTCTACTATTAATTTTGATGCTAAAAACAAATTTTGAAATTACTTCTTAATGGTAGGTACCAAAGAAACGGTCATTAGAAATTGACATTTTCTCTACCTTACTTTATAGTATAATTATTTATATTATTTTCACAATGTCGGATTTGTGTCGATTTAGATGGAACTATGCATAATGTATTAATATATTCTTTTTAATTGACATTCATAATCATATGTTAAATATGCACGCTCCATTTACACCTACATGTATCAACTCTAGTCAGCACTGCGTTCATGTGAATAACAGCTAATGTAAACAGTTCACTTCGCCAGGCGTCCATAGCAAATTTGACAAAATTTGTATCTTTATCTATTCATATGCGGGTTTTTTCTTCTTCTACTTCTTCTTCTTCCTTTTTTTCTATCAAAAATTACATTTTTTCTGTGTAGAATCCCCCATTAATGAATTAATAAAAAGGTATTGAAGTAAATATCATTTATGCTAAGAAATAGATGTCATAAGTAGCTATATCAAACATGTTTGTACTCATGTAATTACTTTTCAGGGTTTCAACATCAGCTCTATAAAACCTAGTGTACGACATGTGAACGAGGGTTTTGTTTACTTTAATTCTGACCTTTCACACTTTCCATTTGACGTAGCTACAAGATTTACTTCAGTTATTCCAGAAACCGCCAATACCGACAAAACCTACGCAGTTGTCGCCCCTGTAATTGAGGACAATATAGGTAATAACAGTTATTTATATTAAAAAAAAAACAAAAAAAAACAAAAAAAAACAGCACAATATTATTACTAGTATATAAGACAAACATTGAGTGATGAGATATAATATTGTAAGAAGTCGGTGTTCTCTGAGATAATCGCCGAGCGCCGATAAGTACCTTATTTATGAATGCTATTGGCTCTCAAACAAAAAAATAGCCACCTGTATCTCCAGGAATATAAACTTAAGTGGTATTCACTTTGGTAGAAAAGATCCTTTCCTCACAATTGTGACTCGATATTCATTCTAGTAGAAAATACCTTTTATCACAATTGTGACTCGGTATTCATTCTAGTAGAAAATACCTTTTATCACAATTGTGACTCGGTATTCATTCTAGTAGAAAATACCCTTTATCGTCACAATTGTTAGTTTAAACATATTTTATTAATTAATTCAATATAACATTACAATTTTCAGCTATATACAATACATAATAACAAGTAATTAATAGGATTCACAATTGTTGAAGCTATCTTAGACAGAATAATTCAAAATTAAAGCACTTTGTATGTAAATTTGTTCGTGTAAAGACAATACTGATTACAATTTATAATCTGCTAAATTTCAGATTTACACTTTTCTTAATATGTATTATCTCCAAATTATATAACAACACATTTTTTTCTTCACCTGTTGGATTTCACAAACCAATTTACCGTTTGCTGTGAGCTTTCATTTCTTTGAGAATGAAGGTTTGGGCCCTAATACTAGCTTGACATACCAATTTTTATTGAAGCCCATATACTATTCCAGGAAAGTGAAAGGTCATTTGTATGAGTCTTAGCAGTATTGATTTTTGCCTCTTGTTTCTACGACTTTTCGATTCGATTTTGTTACTGTTCTGACAGTCTGGTTATTTTGATTTTGTTACTGTTCTGACAGTCTGGTTATTTTGATTTTGTTACTGTTCTGACAGTCTGGTTATTTTGATTTTGTTACTGTTCTGACAGTCTGGTTATTTTTTTATTTTGTTACTGTTCTGACAGTCTGGTTATTTTGATTTTGTTACTGTTCTGACAGTCTGGTTATTTTGATTTTGTTACTGTTCTGACAGTCTGGTTATTTTGATTTTGTTACTGTTCTGACAATCTGGTTATTTTGATTTTGTTACTGTTCTGACAGTCTGGTTATTTTGATTTTGTTACTGTTCTGACAGTCTGGTTATTTTGATTTTATTACTGTTCTGACAGTCTGGTTATTTTGATTTTGTTACTGTTCTGACAGTCTGGTTATTTTTTGATTTTGTTACTGTTCTGACAGTCTGGTTATTTTGATTTTGTTACTGTTCTGACAGTCTGGTTATTTTGATTTTGTTACTGTTCTGGCAGTCTGGTTATTTTGATTTTGTTACTGTTCTGGCAGTCTGGTTATTTTGATTTTGTTACTGTTCTGACAGTCTGGTTATTTTGATTTTGTTACTGTTCTGACAGTCTGGTTATTTTGATTTTCTGAAAATGATATACATAATACATGTGTTATTTTGTAGGTTTGAAAATGACAATAAGTATGCCAGTAGTAGATACATCTACAAACAGTTCTTTGATCGGAACTGCTGCTGTTGACGTGTCCATGGCAACTATGTTCACAGAAATTGAAGATTTTATTCTTGGCGTCCATAGTTATGCATTTTTAATAGAGAAAAGACATGGTGAATATAACACACTTAGAGTTGGTAATCCACATCATACTTATGAATTGGAATGATTACCGTTTTATTCTGTAGGTTACTGAGTATTTCTCTGAACAAAACTGATGTCAAAATGTTTTATTGAGAAATGAGTGTAGTGTTAGTGAGGGTCTATGGTCTTATAGATTAGCAACAATCCAGTCTGACATTCCTTTCTATCTCACGAAAAAATATTAATTTGTGATGAAATAATCAATGTGGGAATTGGTATACAAGTCACTTGCAACACTTTAATGATACCTGTTTCTGAGCAGAACACAGCAGTAATGTCATGAACAGCAAACTTAAGAAATGATGCTCAACAGATAACAAAAAAGAAGAATTACTTCACACCTGAAATCACTGAACACAAACAATATTTGACGTTTATTTGAAGTTCTGGTTTAGGACAGGCACAAAAATGCGCAATCTCAGTATCCAAAGACGCTATGTAAATAATCGTATATATTATTGTGAGATAAAAGTTTAAAAACAAATCTGACATATTTTTTCCATAAAGCACCACCATCCAGATAGATAAATACCATCAAAGATATTTATAACCATAGCGAACTAAAATGCCCCACAACATGTATTCCTAATTATGCATAAAAATGTAAGCATGTTCTCATTTAGATAATAATAGCGACGCGTTTCTGGAATGACCTTCATAAGGTCTCGAAGTCAAATGATTGGAAAGCCACATACTTTAATATCTTTGGGATCAAATAGAATAGACAAAACCCACTAATGTCATACATGCCTGAGGGAAAAGAACCTTAGTTTTAATTATAAATGTTACATTTAAGTGTTGAACACTATATCATATAAGTGTCAGGTTAGAGACCTGCACAAGCATATAATTCTTTCGATTGTGTTGATAGATGCGGCTCGGTAAGAAAACAATTAAGTCCACCAATTTGAATAAATTTTATGTCATTAATTATTTTAACTAATGTATTTTTTTTAATTTCTAAAATGATTATGAAAAAACAACGTCTCTACTTTTATTTTACAGGACACGTGTTACTTCACCCAAAGTTAAAGGATCCTGCCAACACTACTCCAGACCAAACAGGGGAACAAATTTTCCCAGCTATTAATACTTTAGAACCAAACTTATCCAAAGACCAAATTCATAAATTAATGAACGATGTTGATGAGTTTGGTTCTTTTACCACTAAGGTGAAAATGTCACAATTATAAAAGACAGGTTCAACTGATAATACTTCAAAATATAACAGATCAAACAAAGACAACAAATATAACAGATCAAACAAAGACAACAAAATATAACAGACGAAACAAAGACAACAAAATATAACAGATCAAACAAAGACAACAAATATAACAGATCAAACAAAGACAACAAAATATAACAGACGAAACAAAGACAACAAAATATAACAGATCAAACAAAGACAACAAAATATAACAGATCAAACAAAGACAACAAAATATAACAGACGAAACAAAGACAACAAAATATAACAGACGAAATAAAGACAACAAAATATAACAGACGAAACAAAAACAACAACATATAACAGATCAAACAAAGACATCAAAATATAACATATCAAACAAAGACAACAAAATATAACAGATCAAACAAAGACAACAAAATATAACAGACGAAATAAAGACAACAAAATATAACAGACGAAACAAAGACAACAAAATATAACAGATCAAACAAAGACAACAAAATATAACAGATCAAACAAAGACAACAAAATATAACAGACGAAACAAAGACAAAAACATATAACAGATCAAACAAAGACAACAAAATATAACAGACGAAACAAAGACAAAAACAAATAACAGATCAAACAAAGACAACAAAATATAACAGACGAAACAAAGACAAAAACAAATAACAGATCAAACAAAGACAACAAAATATAACAGACGAAACAAAGACAAAAACATATAACAGATCAAACAAAGACAACAAAATATAACAGATCAAACAAAGACAACAAAATATAACAGACGAAACAAAGACAAAAACAAATAACAGATCAAACAAAGACAACAAAATATAACAGACGAAACAAAGACAAAAACATATAACAGATCAAACAAAGACAACAAAATATAACAGACGAAACAAAGACAAAAACATATAACAGATCAAACAAAGACAACAAAATATAACAGACGAAACAAAGACAAAAACATATAACAGATCAAACAAAGACAACAAAATATAACAGACGAAACAAAGACAAAAACATATAACAGATCAAACAAAGACAACAAAATATAACAGACGAAACAAAGACAAAAACATATAACAGATCAAACAAAGACAACAAAATATAACAGACGAAACAAAGACAAAAACATATAACAGATCAAACAAAGACAACAACATATAACAGATCAAACAAAGACAACAAAATATAACAGATCAAACAAAGACAACAAAATATAACAGATCAAACAAAGACAACAAAATATAACAGACGAAACAAAGACAACAACATATAACAGACGAAACAAAGACAACAAAATATAACAGATCAAACAAAGACAACAAAATATAACAGACGAAACAAAGACAAAAACAAATAACAGATCAAACAAAGACAACAACATATAACAGATCAAACAAAGACAACAAAATATAACAGATCAAACAAAGACAACAAAATATAACAGACGAAACAAAGACAAGAAAATGTGACTTAATACAGTTTATCAATAATATCTAAATTATGATTAGTTTAAATAAACTTTATCTCCAAATCTAAAATATTTCATTATCAAACTATTTAGCACTGAACAAAATAATGCTTTAATTGTTAACACTAATGTAAATAATATTATAAGTTTGCAAGATCAAGCGAACATTAGCTAAACACGCATTCATGGACGTGCATTCTACATGTAACTCATACATAGGAAAATATGTAATGCGGGAAATTATATCTTAAAAGAAAATCATGACATTTACAACACCATGATATTTATTGTTTTAGATGATTCCAGGTAGGAGTACATTCATGACAAATGTCAATGTACCTTTAAAAGACGCTACAATATTCTACAAAACACTGACAGGTACCTGGTTTGTTATGGTAATAGTAATGTTCCATACAGATGGATCCCTTCTAGCATTACATTCTATACCAAAAGTAAGTTTTTCAACGGTGTGCAAACTATTTTTTCTGATATTTATTAAGGTTTGCCACACTTTGAAATTAAAAAAACCTGCAGTTTTACATCTGTTCGGGTAACGTTGTTAGTAACTTTTTGAAAAACATAATTTGTATAAAATGTTTTCAAAAGTACATTATATATCATAAATGTGTATTGCGACACTGTCTATTATACTATATTACGCCAGTAATGTTTCAATCTGAATATAGTTATATTTAAATATTCAAGTGCAACAAAATTACGGCCATGAAACAAAAAGAATAATAACTTTTTTTATCTTTAGATAGATAAAACAACAAGCAGCGTTATACTTGAAATAACTTATTATTAAATTATTATACAAAATGTGATAACAGAATAGATAATTATTCTTCAATTCACTGCAGGTGAATTAAGCCATTGAGGGTATCGCCCACCCAGTGATCAGTGGTTTGAGCAGAGGGTATCGCCCACCCAGTGATCAGTGGTTTGAGCAGAGGGTATCGCCCACCCAGTGATCAGTGGTTTGAGCAGAGGGTATCGCCCACCCAGTGATCAGTGGTTTGAGCACTCTCATAATTTATTAGATATATTTACTACTCAATTTACACTTTACCTAAATAATGCAACTGTAATTAAGGATTGATCGCAATTTTTGTTCGGTTCATTCGAAATAACCTCAATCAGGTTGTACACACCGTGTAACCGCGTAGCGGGTTACGCAAGAGTGTGTACAACCTGATTGAGGCTATTTCGAATGAACCGAACAAATAATTTCGATCAATCCTTATAAATTAATTCAAACTTTTTTTGCTATGATATTGAAAAATATATTTATTTTTTCAAAATAAGGCAAATAATCGGAAATAAATTTAAATAACCCCAAAGGTGCCTCATTTAATGAAAATCGCCGGATGACAACGGCACGCGACGCCTTGAGAACGACGTCTATTTTCAGATTCAGTAAATATGAAAATAACCTCAACTTTTTAAACCAATCAAAACACGCATAAAATGACATGTGACTCTAAAATTAATTTATTCAAAACTATAGTTAATCCTCCTCAGGCATAGGTAACCTTAGCCAAAAACTGTTGTTTATTTGGATTCCAATTGTTTGAATTTGAGCGTATACATGGTGAAGAAAAGTTTGAATAAACATATATCGAATAAGTTCAGACAATGTAATAATGGGTAAAAAACATAATGACAAACAATGGCCAACAAAATACTACACAGAAAACAAAAGATTGAGTAACATGAACACCAACGGCTGAACTTATTTGTAGCAAAAGGCATAGGCAGTTCCTGTTCCACTGTTAGCACCTGTGGGGAAACTTATGTTGGAAATCAAACAGAACATATCCGTGGTCATCTGTGAGACAGACGAATGTTCATATATTAACGTGTCGTAGCACTACATTAGTTATCGACATTTTTAATACACAGGAAGCTCCGGAAAGAGATATTGGTCGCCGTATTTTCATGAACAAAAAGCCTTATTGCTAGAACCACAGAATTCATTCTTATTCCACACGGGCCAGTATCGAAGTTCACTTCAATGATTGCTTAATGACAGTGACTATTTAGCTTAAGCTATTATGTACCATGATTGTTGTTTTATGAAATATAAACCAACACTACAAGTAAAGGTTTATTTTAATCGACATTGAATATTTTTTTATTCAGAATTTTCAAATCCCACATTCGCCATACCATCGTATTGACATAAACCACAAGTTTCCAGTATGTTCAATAGACGGACACGTTGTAGCACCAGCTATAACAACTGTTAAGGTAAATAAGTGTACAACTGCCCACTGAGCATTGGGTTTTATCAACATAAGTCTAAACATCATAGTTCATATTTTGCTCCGACTTTCAAAAAAAAATATTACGAAATAATCATAAAGACCAAAGAAATTGAAATCAGCAGTTGAAAATTTGTGTTGTTTGTTTGACCTCTTTATGGTTATCAAAATCGTGGCATTCTGAATTTATTTTAGTGTTTTCATTGTTTCTCATCATATTCATACTATTTCAAATTGGCTTGATAACTTTTAGGAAGGAATAAGCAATTAAGTATGCACAACGCAGTATTTTATCAAAATATCAGCATCCAAAAACGCCATGAATGAAATTAAAAGCCATTCAAATGAATAACGTGCTTTGTTTATTGACAGCTTTCCCCGTTTGTATTTGTGAACTCGGAAGTGTATAAATTTACAGAGGAGACACAACCACGTGTTGGAGTTATTTCTTATTTTCTTACTGGAAGGAATAATGCAGACTTCATTAAAACAGGCAAGATTTCCCCTTCATGACTAATAGTGCCAGTACTCATCTAACATGTGTTTTCTTCGTAGGTAGTATTTTCGGATGAATCTATAATTGTTTGTTCAACCTGGCAATTACAATACCAATATCTTAATTAGACTTACCTATACTGTGATATAGTATATACAGCTATATTTTATAATATTTGTTGTGTTTGTATTAAAAAATAAAATAATACATAAGTTGATACTAACTGAAATAAAAACTCCTAAATAAAAAATCTAAAAAAAGATTTGAAGGTACTAGAGACGCAATCATCAGAAGGACAGATTATGCAATTTCTAAATGTAAAAAGACAAAAAGGCAAACGATGGTCGACAACACACTACACAGAAAACTTAACATTTAGTAACATGAAACTCACTACAAATCTGTTGTTCACTCAGGTGTTCCGGAAAGGCATGTCGATCCTGCTCAACTAGTGGTTCTCGTCGTGTTACTCTGGTTAAAAATCAGATGAAAAGTCATGAAAGAAGAATGAAGGACCGGATTGTGACTCAGACAAACGGAACATATCAGTGATAATCTTTTACAGAGGTATTTCCTAACGGCAAACGAAGTCATGATGGTGAAGTTAAAACTCTTGAAGTGATGAATTCAACTTAACCACTAGGAACCCACTAGGAACTAGTTCAGTAGCTTCTTTTATTGAAGATATATTTTGGATTTCATTCCTTTAAATTAATAGTATACTATGAGTAATCTGTGATTTAATGAAAGTAATAATTATATATGTCTGATTCAGATTTAAAGGCAGAGATTTGGCATTCGTTGATAGAAACGCAGTACCTAACTGATTATTGGAGAGGTTCTAAACACCAAGTTATAGAGAGGTATATTGTTACTTATATTGAGACATTTACATTGTCTTCCAGTTTGCTAACCTTATAGATGGGTAATTTGTATTTTTTATATTGAATTTAGACACTGAAAAACTGAAAAACTAGTGAAATTGAGATTCAATATTCGCTTTCAAAACGTATAAGGAAAACGAAACTTGGACAAATATATGGCCACATGCATCATATGATCTTACGTGCCACATTACTTTGTAGGTATGGAAAATTTTCTGACAAAATGATTTGTGTTACTATTTTTATTTATCATTATCTGAAGAAAATCAACAATAACAAAACAAGATTTAGTTTGTGTGTAGTTTACATATGCATGATTTAAACATTTATATTTCGCAACAGAAATGTAACGACCGATTGATAGGGTTGCTGAATTTTAGTCACACTTGACTTGACAGAGAAAATTATTTTTCCAGAAATATTGGACAGTACCACACATTGTCAATTCCAAATATACTTTTTGATATTAAGCATGATTTCATATCTTTTAGTGAAAATATGAATTATAAAACTAATTTTCAATTTTAGATTTTTTGGAGCACCTAATGGTGTCTTTAGAATGTATCCTGGAGTAGCTCTCAGTAATACTTTCGATCATGTTCAATATCAGTGGTAAGATTTGTTACAGTTATATATATATTTAATGTGTAGAATTAAGGGGAATCTTACGAAATATTTCAAATTTCCGCTTTAAAGATCTTATAGTTACTACCATGAATTGGAACACTGTACTGAATTTCAGTATCGTATTTCATTGGAAGTCTTTATACAGTGTAATACAGTGACTTTTGATATGACGGAGCGTCGTTAGTAGATCAATGTTCTAGAATGACGGAGCGTCGTTGGTAGATCAATGTTCTAGAATGACGGAGCGTCGTTGGTAGATCAATGTTCTAGAATGACGGAGCGTCGTTGGTAGATCAATGTTCTAGAATGACGGAGCGTCGTTGGTAGATCAATGTTCTAGAATATTACAGTGACTTTTGATATGACGGTACGTCGTTGGTAGATCAATGTTCTAGAATGACGGAGCGTCGTTGGTAGATCAATGTTCTAGAATATTATAGTGACTTTTGATATGACGGAACGTCGTTGGTAGATCAATGTTCTAGAATGACGGAGCGTCGTTGGTAGATCAATGTTCTAGAATATTACAGTGACTTTTGATATGACGGAACGTCGTTGGTAGATCAATGTTCTAGAATGACGGAGCGTCGTTGGTAGATCAATGTTCTAGAATATTACAGTGACTTTTGATATGACGGAACGTCGTTGGTAGATCAATGTTCTAGAATGACGGAGCGTCGTTGGTAGATCAATGTTCTAGAATATTACAGTGACTTTTGATATGACGGAGCGTCGTTGGTAGATCAATGTTCTAGATTATTACATAAGGCTCTATTTTACTGTTTTTCTATTGGCCAGAAGCAATACACGTGACATTCCATTTTCTAACATATTGATTAGCAAAAAGCAATTTCTGTGCAATAAATAACCATATTGCACTCTCGTGCAAAATCAATGAATGAAATTATGTGGCACGAGAGTGCAATATGGTTTTTTATTGCACAGAAATTGCTTTTTGCTAATCAATATGTTAGAAAATTTCATAAAATTTGAAAATCATAAATTTAAAAAAAGAAATTTAAAGTTCAAATGTTTTTTAACATATTTGAAAATTTCAATTTTTTTTTTAAAAACTAAAAATTTTCATAAAATATCAAAACTTTCCAAAATTTCATACTATTTAAAACAAATTCAAAATGATAAAATTTTCCAAAAGTTTCAAAAATTTCATAGTTTTCATAAAATTTCAAAATTAAGAGTAAAATAGAGCCGTATGTAATAAAACAATTACTACACTTGAACTTGATCAATATGAGGTTTTATGGAGCAGAGTACAACAATATTGAACTTGGCATTCGCCTCGTTCAATATTGTTGTACTCTGCTCCATAAAACCTCATATTGATCTCATTCAAGTGCAGTAATTGTATAATATTGCTGGGAACCATAGTCCTATTTGGTTGGAAATTCACTCACTTTTGATGTACACAAATATTAGAAACAACCGAAGGGGCAACGAAGAATGGACAATCCAGAAAAAACTGGCAACATTGGGTACATAAGACACATGACGAAGACAATTCATCGTCATTAGTGGACTGTTTTCTGGAGAGATTGAAATTAAAGACAAATGAAATAAACGGTTGCATTCCAGGTGAATTTGATAAATATTCAGCAGTATAATTAATATAACTGAGAAGGAAGGATACAATATTTTAACATTTCTAGTAATTTTGTTGTAGATCAATAGGATACTTTTGGTCATGTCGTACCATACTGTTGTAAGTAGAATAATACTGTAATACAAACCAATAACATATGTAATTATACATGTACTTAAATGATATGTAATATTATTCCAAATTACCATATTGCATATTTTAGATGATTGAGTATGCAAGGCATACTGACCCAGACTTTATTTGCAGAACACAAGATTTTTATCATTAACTCAAACTATTTATAGGTACAAGAAAAGTGTTGCTAGATACAAAGATTTGATTTTTACCTCTGGAAAAATAAGTGAATTTACACCCAAAGATGTTGTTATCTTCACCAGAGCCATTGCTATAGAAGATAAGTGTGTAATATTTAATAACAGTTTTTAACGTTCCAGGAAGGTTCGACGATATCAAAGGTGTTAATAAACCAAAAATACAATACTGTCAGAATTATTCCAAAATCTAATTGAAAATCGCAGAGGCGAAATCGATACACCTAACACACATATACATGGCCATTTATCTTCATAGCTTGGCACAGACACTTCAATACAAAATGGTGAGGTTAAACTAGTTTTATGGATCCATACCTCCTCTCTTATAGAAATGATGCGGCCATGGAAGTGTTTTCCAAATGTGAGCAGCGTTGTTGTAAATAACAATGAGTTCTAATGTTTAACTTTGTGCATACCAGAGCAGATCTAATCACTGCTATCCCCAAGCTAAGGGAAAAGCTTCCCTCAGGTCTATGTAAAAAGTTAATACTATTCAATTGAGACTGGTTATTGTCAGTAAATACAAAATTGCCAAACACTAGCTCGTTAAGGTTATTTGAAAAAAACATTTTCATTTATGATAAATACGGCAGCCATATTTGTTGCAATACATTTGTCATGATATTGTAGTATTGGACAAAATGGCATCAAGCAAAAATCACTCGCTAACGCACTTTTCTGTTGGATTTCGCAGCATGTGTTATTTATAACACGAAATGGATATCAGAGAACATCAATGAATATCCATGTAAATATCAAGTAAAAATCGGAAGTTGAGCAACATTACTGGCTGTTATTAATTTTACAACCATGAACCGTGAACTAAGTAAAATTAATACTTCAAACTGAGTGTGAGGCATGTCTTAGCCTGTAGATGAAAAGTAACCTCAACATCTAACTGGAACTGGTTGTATCTGTTCTTTTTGTCAATGTTTTGTTAAATATGCATGGAAGTAGGTATAAAATATTTCCATTGTTGTTAAGTTGCTAGATAATGATAAATAAATTAATCTTAAGAGTCACATGTCATTTAATACGTGTTTTTGATTGATTTGAAAAGTTGAGGTTATTTTCCAATGTACCGAATATAAAAATAAACGTCGTTCTCAAGGCGTCGCGTGCCGTTGTCATCGGGTGATTTTCTTTAAATGAGGAACCTTTGGGGTTATTTAAATTTATTTCCGATTATTTGCCTTATTTTGAAAAAATGAATATACATGTATAAATGAATATCATAACAAAAAAAGTTTGAATTAATTTATAAGGATTGATCGAAATTATTTGTTTGGTTACTTCGAAATAACCACAATCAGATTATATACACCCTTGCGTAACCCGCTACGTGGGTTACGCGGTGTGTAAAACCTGATTGATGTTATTTCTTCATGAACCGAACAAAAATTGAGATCAATCCTTAAAAGGTTTAGATGATTTCCTATGTTCTGTTTATTACCTTTGTATTAGGAGTAAGCCTGGTGCTGATACAGCTAACTTACGAGGAGTTGTAGGAGCTACCATGACACATAGTCAACTGACAGCGACAATGATTAATAATGTAAGTCTTACAAACAAATTGATGTATATGGGTGACACTTATAAACATATATTTAGCTTATGAATAATGTCATTAAAATGTTTGTTTGATCTTTTATAAAAAAAATTCTTCTTAAAATATTTATCAAAAATTTAGTCAGCAATCAACTTTAATTTTTTATATTGTGCATTTATTAAAAAAAATTAACTAAAGCAATAATGGACTACTATATAAACAAACCAGAACACGAACCACACCTGAAAAAGGCAATCTAAAAAAATTACAACCACAGAATACGATGGAAATCTAGGTCTAGGTCCTGGCATTAAATAGGCACAAAAAGACGGTGGGCTTAAAGAGGTCGATGGGACCAGCACTAGTATGCATAGCTAGATCTGTAAGTGCCAAACAGATATAAAAGAAACATTTAAAAAAAAATCTGCATTATTTTGAACTTTTCTGCACTTCTTTTTATCATTTCAGTTGGCAGATTGTTCTGGCAAAGGTTTGGAATGCCATTTACTAGATGACCAAGGGTAAATATTTTATGTAGCAATTTGGGTAATTGAATATTATACCTTTTTTCAGAGAATACAAGAATTGTGTTTTTATATTCTAATATCAGTTTACCATCATACATACAGTTTAACGAAACCAAATCCTTAAAATAATATTTGCGAGATAGTATGCAATTTCTAATACAATATAAAAAAAAGTTCTTGGTTATTTCTTATTAAATATTTGATTTAGAATCTCGCACATAGCGAAAAAAAGGTAAAAAAAAATCAGTTAATTTCGAGGTGTAGGTCAAGGTATGAAGCAGACCTATAGATGTATATGTGGTATCCTTTATTTCAAGATCAACGGGATAGATGCGATCACCAAAATCACCAAACTTAGTGGGTAACTTCTTTTCATTTTTCTTGAGAAGTATCTGTATGAACTCTGTATCGTACGAATAATGGATCAAGTCGGCGATAAGAAGCTGGTACCCATAGAAATGTCGACTATGTTGAAAAACACGTCCACCAAGAATAACATAAATAGTCAATCAAAGACTCGAGCATTTTGATGGTATCAGTTTCAGAGAACTTTTTGGTAGAATCAGAATGGTTTTTTTACAGAATAAGATTGTCATAACATATTTGCCACTGGACTTTAAGCAACCAATACCACTAATCAATAGGTCAATCGGAAGGTTAAAATATGTCCTTATGTTATTTTCATTCCCACTATTTAATGCATAGAAACACATTTAGACGTTACTTTTCTTTTTTTCAGGTTCTTGTTAACACATGGCACAGCCGACGTGAACGGAAAACACACGATACATTTGACACGAAAATTTCCATGGTTGGCCACGCAGCTGATACAGAAAAAACTTCTCCAGGTAAAACAACAATAATTATTACGTCCGTCGTGCGCCATGTGTACAGTCAATGGACATAGGTATTTCGTCACCCTCGATTTTACGCTATATATTTCATATAAAACCACATTTTTCAAAAAAATTATTGTGAAGTAATTTCTAAACGGATTTTGATCATTTTTGCACCAGAAGAAGCAGAAATATTTAAAGATTATTTTTTTATTTTAGCATGATTTTCCATTAGATTGCCTTTATTTTCTTATGACAATTTTTGTTTTCTGACGTCAAATTTGCTATATATTTTAACCAAAATAAAATCGGAAAAATCAACATTTGTGCTTAAATCACCAGAAAACAAAAACCATGCAGATAAAAATTACTATCAGATAAACAAATAAAATTCAAAGAATTCTGCGTGTCTTGAAATAAATTTCATAAAAATTTGCCCAGAGATATTTGAAAAAAATGTGGTTTTACATGAAATATATAGTAAAAAATCGAAGGTGACGAATACTTATGTCCATGGACTGTACATACATTTGTACTTAATTATGATGGGCGTTAAAGATTGTTTTCATTTCCTGGGCAATTTTATATTCGGAATCCATAATAGATATTGCCATACATATTAAATATATTCACAATAATAATAAAAGATAATTCGGTTTCACAATTTGAAATCAGAATCAGATGTGTCTATGTTGTTTGTATGTTCTAAGGAAGATAGATAGATCTAGCTAAACTTATATCAACTACGTAACAAGTAATAATTTGGATAGATACATTTTGGTCAAGCTAATCTTATGGACAGCATAAACTTTATCAAAATACAAATACAGTATATGATCATATCAGAATATTTGTCGTTTATTCAACAAATATTATACATATGACAACTTCTTTGTCCCAACGATTAAATATATTATGCATGATGTTGAATATGAAAGTGTTCTTTATAACAACTCAGTCATATGTTTTATGTAGAAGACACGCATGACCGCATCAATTCACTAGGAGGTTTGGGTCCATAAAACTAAATTAACCCCGCCACCTTTTTGAAGTACATGTACCAAGCCAGTAATTGGCTATGCATGTGTGTGTTGGGGGTATCGATTTCGCCTCTTTTTCTGAAATTTTTCTATTTGATATTTGAACTGTTTCGACAGTGTGATCTTTTTTTCTTCATTTTATCCACTAATATCATGTTTTGCAATTGACATACAAAATCAAACAAAATGCAAAGATATTGTGTGTATAATTTAGCCAGTGTGGTGTACCAGCATGTCGGAAGGAATTCACCAATTATCGTATTCGATACAAGTACCTGCGGAAGGAGAAATTGACGACAATACAGATGATTGTAGGATGTTTGTGATTGGTGCAGTAACTGGAACAAATCTTTTTCTATTGGTTGTTAATGATCGGAAGTCTCACAGTTGTACAGACACAGAGGTATGTTCTGGATAATTTGTATTTTAGATTGTATTTCTTTTTCATTAAGCTATGAGTTTCGTGTATTTTTGCTAAATTAAAAGTCAGATATTTGATCTGGCTGTTACTGGTAATATATCATGTTGATATGTTTCTGTTGCTGATTTTCATCTTTTACAATTCCAATAGGTGTGTGAATCTTGTGGACCAACTTACAGTAAATGTAATCAATGTATAGGAGAAACCAAGCCTATTTGCCAGTGTCTTTGTTACTGTGATGTGGATTTTGATCAATGTTCTAGTCAATTTAATGATTCCAGCTCGACATATTTCCCACATCAAGCCTGTTATTGTAAGTTATTATAATTGTTTCAATTTGAACCATATGGTATAGTATTTCGTCTATTATCATAAAAATCAAACTAGTTATTCCCTTGACTATTGATGTGTAATCCAATGTTATTCCCTTGACTATTGATGTGTAATCCAATGTTATTCCCTTGACTATTGATGTGTAATCCAATGTTATTCCCTTGACTATTGATGTGTAATCCAATGTTATTCCCTTGACTATTGATGTGTAATCCAATGTTATTCCCTTGACTATTGATGTGTAATCCAATGTTATTCCCTTGACTATTGATGTGTAATCCAATGTTATTCCCTTGACTATTGATGTGTAATCCAATGTTATTCCCTTGACTATTGATGTGTAATCCAATGTTATTCCCTTGACTATTGATGTGTAATCCAATGTTATTCCCTTGACTATTGATGTGTAATCCAATGTTATTCCCTTGACTATTGATGTGTAATCCAATGTTATTCCCTTGACTATTGATGTGTAATCCAATGTTATTCCCTTGACTATTGATGTGTAATCCAATGTTATTCCCTTGACTATTGATGTGTAATCCAATGTTATTCCCTTGACTATTGATGTGTAATCCAATGTTATTACCTTGACTATTGATGTGTAATCCAATGTTATTCCCTTGACTATTGATGTGTAATCCATTGTTATTCCCTTGACTATTGATGTGTAATCCAATGTTATTCCCTTGACTATTGATGTGTAATCCAATGTTATTCCCTTGACTATTGATGTGTAATCCAATGTTATTCCCTTGACTATTGATGTGTAATCCATTGTTATTCCCTTGACTATTGATGTGTAATCCAATGTTATTCCCTTGACTATTGATGTGTAATCCAATGTTATTCCCTTGACTATTGATGTGTAATCCAATGTTATTCCCTTGACTATTGATGTGTAATCCAATGTTATTCCCTTGACTATTGATGTGTAATCCATTGTTATTCCCTTGACTATTGATGTGTAATCCAATGTTATTCCCTTGACTATTGATGTGTAATCCAATGTTATTCCCTTGACTATTGATGTGTAATCCAATGTTATTCCCTTGACTATTGATGTGTAATCCATTGTTATTCCCTTGACTATTGATGTGTAATCCAATGTTATTCCCTTGACTATTGATGTGTAATCCAATGTTATTCCCTTGACTATTGATGTGTAATCCAATGTTATTCCCTTGACTATTGATGTGTAATCCAATGTTATTCCCTTGACTATTGATGTGTAATCCAATGTTATTCCCTTGACTATTGATGTGTAATCCAATGTTATTCCCTTGACTATTGATGTGTAATCCAATGTTATTACCTTGACTATTGATGTGTAATCCAATGTTATTCCCTTGACTATTGATGTGTAATCCAATGTTATTCCCTTGACTATTGATGTGTAATCCAATGTTATTCCCTTGACTATTGATGTGTAATCCAATGTTATTCCCTTGACTATTGATGTGTAATCCAATGCTATTACCTTGACTATTGATGTGTAATCCAATGTTATTCCCTTGACTATTGATGTGTAATCCAATGTTATTCCCTTGACTATTGATGTGTAATCCAATGTTATTCCCTTGACTATTGATGTGTAATCCAATGTTATTACCTTGACTATTGATGTGTAATCCAATGTTATTCCCTTGACTATTGATGTGTAATCCAATGTTATTCCCTTGACTATTGATGTGTAATCCAATGTTATTCCCTTGACTATTGATGTGTAATCCAATGTTATTCCCTTGACTATTGATGTGTAATCCAATGTTATTCCCTTGACTATTGATGTGTAATCCAATGTTATTCCCTTGACTATTGATGTGTAATCCAATGTTATTACCTTGACTATTGATGTGTAATCCAATGTTATTACCTTGACTATTGATGTGTAATCCAATGTTATTCCCTTGACTATTGATGTGTAATCCAATGTTATTCCCTTGACTATTGATGTGTAATCCAATGTTATTACCTTGACTATTGATGTGTAATCCAATGTTATTCCCTTGACTATTGATGTGTAATCCAATGTTATTACCTTGACTATTGATGTGTAATCCAATGTTATTACCTTGACTATTGATGTGTAATCCAATGTTATTACCTTGACTATTGATGTGTAATCCAATGTTATTCCCTTGACTATTGATGTGTAATCCAATGTTATTCCCTTGACTATTGATGTGTAATCCAATGTTATTACCTTGACTATTGATGTGTAATCCAATGTTATTACCTTGACTATTGATGTGTAATCCAATGTTATTCCCTTGACTATTGATGTGTAATCCAATGTTATTACCTTGACTATTGATGTGTAATCCAATGTTATTACCTTGACTATTGATGTGTAATCCAATGTTATTCCCTTGACTATTGATGTGTAATCCAATGTTATTCCCTTGACTATTGATGTGTAATCCAATGTTATTACCTTGACTATTGATGTGTAATCCAATGTTATTACCTTGACTATTGATGTGTAATCCAATGTTATTCCCTTGACTATTGATGTGTAATCCAATGTTATTCCCTTGACTATTGATGTGTAATCCAATGTTATTCCCTTGACTATTGATGTGTAATCCAATGTTATTACCTTGACTATTGATGTGTAATCCAATGTTATTACCTTGACTATTGATGTGTAATCCAATGTTATTCCCTTGACTATTGATGTGTAATCCAATGTTATTACCTTGACTATTGATGTGTAATCCAATGTTATTCCCTTGACTATTGATGTGTAATCCAATGTTATTCCCTTGACTATTGATGTGTAATCCAATGTTATTCCCTTGACTATTGATGTGTAATCCAATGTTATTACCTTGACTATTGATGTGTAATCCAATGTTATTACCTTGACTATTGATGTGTAATCCAATGTTATTACCTTGACTATTGATGTGTAATCCAATGTTATTCCCTTGACTATTGATGTGTAATCCAATGCAAACATTTATAAACACCAAAACTACATGTATTGTAAACTCAAAACTATTTTCAAACTTGCCACGCTCTTACAAATACCAACACGAAGCCACGCTCTTACAAATACCAACGCGAAGCCACGCTCTTACAAATACCAACACGAATGAAATCTAATCAATACCATGAATCAATGTGATGACTGAACGTGTTTGAAATATAGATCATTTTGCGCAATAAGAGTAACACGACAGGCGCCACTAGTAGAACAGGAACTGCTTACATATGCCTGAGGGTAAAAAAAAACCATAGTTTTGATTTAGTGCACATGAGACGTTTCTGAAATTATCCTCATCAGGAACGTTCATAGTCAATAGATTGTAGACTAAAATGTCTAAAAGGATAACAAACAAAATTCTAATATAGAAAGAGACCAAAACAAAAAGGACAAAACATACACCCTAATAACAACATGCAGCACATGATATGTATATGATAATGTTTTCGCTTTTAATGTCTTGTTACAACATATTTACAGACAAACCTTTGCACCTAAAATTTACTGAAATCAAAGCAGGACCTGTCAAACTGTGTGAGAAACCTTGCCAAGCCATGTATGTACTTTTTTGTGAAGATATACTAAAATGATTGCCGTTATGTAAATTATTCACTTCACTGCAAATAGTTTTTACTTTCATCAAACGGATGCAGCAGGTTTATTCTTCTTCCGGATGATTATTATTTTAGAGTTGGGAAATCTAAAATATAACATGCACGTATCTTCTCTATTAAGAAGAAGATAACATCCACGAGATTAATAAGAGTATCAGAACAGGGAAACGATTTTAGACAATCCTGACAACATATGTTTAGCTGATATCTGCCGAATCATAGCTATAATTAGTTCCTGACAACAGATATTTAGCTGATATCTGCCGAATCATAGCTATAATTAGTTCCTGACAACAGATATTTAGCTGATATCTGCCGAATCACAGCAATAATTAGTTCCTGACAACAGATATTTAGCTGATATCTGCCGAATCACAGCTATAATAAGTTCCTGACAACAGATATTTAGCTGATATGTGCCGAATCATAGCTATAATTAGTTCCTGACAACATATATTTAGCTGATATCTGCCGAATCATAGCTGTAATTAGTTCCTGACAACAGATATTTAGCTGATATCTGCCGAATCATAGTTATATTAGTTCCTGGCAACAGATATTTAGCTGATATCTGCCGAATCATAGCTATAATTAGTTCCTGACAACAGATATTTAGCTGATATCTGCCGAATCATAGCTATAATTAGTTCCTGACAACAGATATTTAGCTGATATCTGCCGAATCATAGCTATAATTAGTTCCTGACAACAGCTATTTAGCTGATATCTGCCGAATCACAGCTATAATTAGTTCCTGACAAGATATTTAGCTGATATCTGCCGAATCATAGCTATAATTAGTTCCTGACAACAGATATTTAGCTGATATCTGCCGAATCATAGCTATAATTAGTTCCTGACAATAGATATTTAGCTGATATCTGCCGAATCATAGCTATAATTAATTCCTGACAACAGATATTTAGCTGATATCTGCCGAATCATAGCCATAATTAGTTCCTGACAACAGATATTTAGCTGATATCTGCCGAATCATAGCTATAATTAGTTCCTGACAACAGATATTTAGCTGATATCTGCCGAATCATAGCTATAATTAGTTCCTGACAACAGATATTTAGCTGATATCTGCCGAATCATAGCTATAATTAGTCAGCACTAAATTATCAAAAATAATCCTGTGTTTATTTTCGGTTGTAATAAGGGGACAAAAAAATAAGTAAAACGTCTAGAGAAAACAAACCTTTTTGTGCTGCAAACCTGCAGCTTTCCGTCTAGCACGTTGAACCTTTCAAAAATGCGTTTGAAATCATCACAAAAATGTAAGAAAACAGTGTTTTTATATTATGTCTTTTAGTAATGTAATTAACTGATCATTTGGTCTTTGAAACATTTTTATGTGTCAATACTTTATATTGTAGAATATAGTTATGACGCACTAAACATTGATTACATGTTTTCACCACCTAGTTCGTATTGCTTTCTGAGTTTTTGATTGCCTTACCTGCTTTTTTAAGTTCCGAGTTGCCTTTCTCGTTTCTGATTGTCCGAAAATGTTATTTTCTTTTGTGACCATCGGCAGTACCCCACGGCTGATCTCCAGCTATAGACGAGTGGAGAGGGAGAGTATCGTAGATTTCAGATTGTGTCTTTTATATTGTTTCCAATTATTAGTAGTTTACCTCTATCATGAAATTGTCATTGTCCATATACTGGACGAATTATTCGCCTTGTCATCGAATTTTTACAACTTTTACATACATTTGGCTTCTTGGTAGTCTATGTTTCTGATATGTCTAGAAAGACATACATGTAAATGTATTATACTGTAATATGCTAACGCCATCTAAACATGATGACCAATGAAAGTGATTACTAAGTCTAATTTGACTATTTCCCTATTTTATAGAGAAGAGGAGGATAAGTGTAATTTGGCATCAAATTGTATATGGAATACAACAGATGTGTTTCCCTTGTGTGTTTATAACATTATTACGACTACAACTGCTAGAATACCACCAAGGAAACCTACCAAACCATTTAAAACACCGCCACCACATTTGACAGTTACTAAAACGGTACCAATGCCCACTAAGCTGCAAACATCAACCAATAAGATACCAATGGTTTCAACTAAAAAGCATCCGGTTACTCATAAGATACCTCCAAGACCAACAAAGAAACAACAAACACAAAAGATACCAGATCTACCTACAACGATTCAAATAACAAGCACATCTTCAGAAACTTCGTCTGTTTCATCAAGACATACTTCAAAATCTGGACTTACAATAATTCCTATTACCCATTCATACAGAAGCAATAAACAGTCAGGGTATGTAGTTTTTACTTATTATAAATTTATATTAAATTGCTTTGCCTAAAAGCTTGACGATATAGCTGTCTTCTGTTTTATGTGTAATATTTAATGCCACATTTTGTGTAACAAGTAATGCTTCGGACAGTAACAGAGAATGCAGAAAATAAGTAGTATCAGTTAGTTTTAAATATTTTAATTACAGAATAATTATTCTCTTTCTCAACATATCATTTCTAATTCAGATGGTACACATTCAAATACTGCTAACCATTTTGCAAATATGCTATTTACGAAGTGTGAAGAAAATATTTTTTTATCCAGGGAAAACAACATTGGATTAATTGTGGGACTGGTACTTGCTGTGGTAATTGTGATAGTTTTGGTTTTGTTTATTGTGTTTAGAATTTTCGGGAAAACGATTCAGAAAGCACTTGGAAATAGTAAGTATTTAAATACCGTGTATTTGAAGTCATAAAATCGCAATTACTCATCATCTTGGAAGACATATATATATATATAAGTAAACGTCTGTTTATTTCAAGGTTCAAAAACTTAATGACAAAATGGTATTTATGTCCAAGAATGAGAAGGTTTCAGGTTGTACTACTATAAACATTAAATAAAAATTAGACAACTCCCCAGTCAACATGAAAAAAATTAATACTATAAAACGATCATCGGACATAACAGCATACTGTAAGCATAGAAATATTCAACGTGGATTATATAGATTGAGACAAATGATCGAACATTATACAAATACAAATTGAATGTGACCCCCACCCAAACAGTGGTAAAAAATTCTCTCGAAAAATTACATTTTTCTAATGATATTGCAATTACTTATTGAACTAATAAAAGATTGACGATACCAAAGGGTTAATGAGAAGCCGTAAATCAAAGAAGGACCTTCAATACAATGGCTAAAGGTCTACAACAACGATCTACAAAACGTTACACAGAAAACTAAACATCGAGGAACACGAACCTCACTAAACACTGGAGGCAAAATTGTCATTTACTAAATGCCGCCATCAAGATGCCTGACTTTACAAAAATAATAACGAATGCAAACACTAAGATAATATCCAACCTCCCGTTCGCATTTCAGTCAAAGTCATTTAAAATTATAAAATGAACCTGTATATTAGCTAGTGTTAAGACGGATATTATATTTATTTTAGCTACCGCCGGAAAATATGTTCGTCGAAACAGTGTAGTTGATCGTATGATGTTTAGTAAAGTCAATGATGAAGTGGTGATGTCAAAAGCTCCATATAATACAGATGTGCCATACGGTCAGATGACATAATGACATTAAAATGGACATGTTTGGAATATAGAACATGCGTTTGTGTTTTATTTCGTATGATTACTAAACGTAAATTATAAGGTGACGTACAAATACAATATCTATCTTATATATCAACAATTTTAATGGGCTGTTTTAGGAAAATAAGGATTTTAAACACTAAATTGCTTGATATTCCTTAATTATTAGACAACTGGAAAAATCTTCAATTTTGATTTTAGTAAATGTTTCATAGAATAGAACATCATATGGAACCAATTTGGTTTCTGTTTTAATGCAATCATATTACAATAAAAATGCTTGTTGGATCTTTTATTTACAATACATTATCATATATTGCTGCTAACAAGGAAGCTACTGAACCAAGGGTTTCTAGTCGTTAAGTTGAAGTCATCACTTCAAAAGTGTTGTGGTCGCCACCACGACTTGATTAACCGTCACAAATGACTAGAGATATGTTCCATTTGTCGAAATCACAAATCACAATTTCTTCATTCATGACTTATCACAGAGTTTGTAACAAGAGTAGCACAAAGAGTGCCACATGTGGAGCAGGAACTGCTTACCTCTCTGGAGCACCTGACTTCACCACCCGGTTTTCATTGGGGCTTGTGTTGCTCGATCTGTAGTTTTCTATGTATTGTTTTGTAGATCGTTGTTTGTCCTTTTGTATTTTTGTCTTTTGGTAGTTGTATTGTCTGTCCTTCTTCATTATATCCCTTCTGATTACCCCTTTGGTATCTTCCAACTTTTCTAACCGTTTCTCCTACGTCTTGGTGCATGCACGTGTCTTAGCTTCAATTATAAAGCATTCTAACATAACCTCCTTCTTTCGCTTTGTTAACAAACGAGCGAGTTATCCATTCGGTATAATCTCATTAGCACATGCGCCGGTGAATGTGTCTGACTTTTCCATTGGCAGCATAAATTGTGTGCGACATTTTCCGCAAACGTAAATATAAATTACCGTCATCTAATCAAAGTATACTACCGTATTTGTGCTCTTAGACATATCAGAATCGAAATAAATCATGGAAGCCAGAATGTGTTTTGAGTTTTAACATGGATTGGCGGATATTAGTAAATTTTATCCCTCGCTTCTGGCTCGGGATTTATTTCTTAATATAAACGACGAGGCTACCAGATCATGATGAATTAAAATTCAAGATGTCGAACGTTATTTCAATATTTTTGTCGATTGTTCTTTTTAAAATGCTGTTTACGATCGAACTAATGTATGTATATTATATTGGATGTATCTGTCAAAACTAAAACAACGTATTCTGGATTGCTTTGTGATAGTGTATCTCATATCAGTATACAAACAAATCAACAATAAGAGGAATGCAATTCGTTCCCATTTGAATTCCAACAATTTGACGAATTATGTTGTCTATCAAAATATTAATAACATAAGTCATGTCTTGACAAGTCCAATTTATATTACAGTATTTATATCTTTTATCATAACTAAATAATATTTATTTCCGTCGTTACAGCATATGTAATCACAGCCTGATTGGTTGAATTACCATATAATTAATAATTAATTAACAAGAAGATGCTGTTGCTGCAGCCCTGCACTTTAATGGAAGAAGAAGAATATTGTCTTTGATGAGTTATGTGGTAGCGTGGTATACAAAATAGAAACGTCATAGTTACTGGGAATTAAGCTTACAGTCAAAGAAACTGTTCTGTTATGTGTTCGTAGAACTATCACATAAATTGATAACAAGCTGTTTGAATGTAGTTAAAGTGTTTTTTAAGAGAACATATTTGTTGTGGTAGAAAATTTGCATTAAGCGAAATTTGAAAGGTTGTTTATGTAATGTATGCAGCCAGTACATAGTAGGAATATTTCTAAAAGGAGTTATGCGTTTAGAAGTTAAGTTGATTTATTAAAACTAAGGTTCTCCTCCCTCAGGCATAAGTGACCTTATCCGATTATGGCGATCCTGTTTAGGCCCTTTGGTTTACTTACTCCCAAAACCTTTTAAATTATTTGACTTTCCAACCTTTCGATCGTACCTGAAACGCGTTGTGCTCACTATATTTGATATAGATCTACGTTTTAATGATGATGATATCTGTCTCTGAAATATATGTATGTCGGATGTCATGCCGAATATTGAAAAAAATCATGTCATATTTGTTTTCTGTCTGTTTAGTTTAAACAGATTTTATTTGCTCAAATGTGCAAAAAGGATAAGACACAAGTTAAACAAACTTATGAAGTCTTCTCCTATATACAATAAGTTACAACATTATTTGATAGAGCATGCATGTATATAAATATTTCTTACATTAATATGTGTAGATTGAACTAAAACAGAGAATGAAGAAAGGAATGAAAGAGAGGGTTAGTGGTGATGATGTGTGCTAATGTTGTTTTGGTGAACAACTAGACAACAAGAAACCTTTCAGACCTCTTTATATATTCAAACACATGCTTAAAAATAATTTCGTTCTGTTCACACGGGAGTGTAGGATTACCACAGGTCAAAAGTGTAAGGTCTAAAGCACAATAATTAGGTAGCCAGTTGAGATTTTGAAACAATGTATGTCTTATATTTGAATAATGGGAACAATCGAAGAAGAAATGATAGGAGTCTTCGCGATTGGCACCACAACGACAAGACGGATCTGAGATTATATTTATCTGTCTGTTGTCATGGTATGAACTCAATCAGCTTCTTCCGTCTGCAGGTATTACAGTGTTTGGTTTTATTTAATCGGATGCAGTTCCATCACTTTATTTTTCATTGGGATAGTTTACTGAATACAATGCATATGTATCTACGAATCCACTCTACTTGAAAATAGTTGTAGGTTTGTTTTTGCCTTTAAACAGGCCTATTTTTTGTCACTATTTTGCATTATAATAATTGTAAAAGACACCTGTTTCATTGCTACATGTAATAATTTACATATCTTCTATTCTCACCAATACTAACACGATGCTGACTTGTATATCCTGCTACTCCAATTTAATATATGATGTTACATCTGCCTTATCAAATTGAATTCGTATAACGGACAAATCTATCTACAACTAGTAAGGCGGCCATTTTGATCCGTTCGATACCACAATACTGAAACTATTGCACTGAAAACAAGAAGGATGATGACGGATGCTGTTAGAATCCCAGTAAGGTCACCTCCAAATCTAAAACAAAATAAATAAAAGACAATGATAGAAGAGAACCAGGTGATATTAAATACAAATATATTGCTCAACTCATGGATTTTTTGTTGATAATAATTTTCTTAAATAGCAATTCTTTAAATATACGATAATGGAATTTGAATAAACTGAATTGTGAAATTGAGAACACAATTTAACCCTATTTAAATATACGATAATGGAATTTGAATAAACTGAATTGTGAAATTGAGAACACAATTTAACCCTATTTAAATATACGATAATGGAATTTGAATAAACTGAATTGTGAAATTGAGAACACAATTTAACCCTATTTAAATATACGATAATGGAATTTGAATAAACTGAATTGTGAAATTGAGAACACAATTTAACCCTATTGCTTTATGGGGTCTTCTGTATCTTGTCGTATAAAAGATTACACCTTTAAATAATGAATAATGGTATTAGTTCATTAATATATATAATTTCATCGTTTCATTAAGAGAGGAGGCTTGGCCTCATAAAACTAGTTCGACTCCGCCACTAGTTATTGAAGTGCTTGTACAAAGTCAGGAAAGTGAACGAGAACGGTTATGTGCATGTGTGTTAAGGGAATCGATTTTGCTTATTTCTATGATTAGATTAGATTAAATCACATTTACAGTTCATTGTCAAGACAACATTTGTCTCCACAGCAGCCAGCAGGACAAGACTGTTTGAATGTATATCCGTCAAGGTAACACTCTACCATATCAATGAATGATGTTCTGCACAGTGCATGACATGATAGCTTTAACCAACATTATACAATGATCAGTGTATTTCTACAGAATGTGGCCGATCTTACTGAAAAAAAGTGTAAAATTCATAATTGGAATTGAGCAATGTAATCTAAGAAAATGCATAGATTTCAGGATAAAGATCAATGTAGAAGATGTACACAATGTCATTTCTAACCCCTCTCCCCCTGAAATGAATCTGTAAATATTGAGCACAACACAGAAGGAAGACAAAGAAAACAAAAAAAAACACAACACAGAAAACTAAAAAGAAGAGCAACACGGACTCCACCAAAATACGGAGGATGAACCCAGGTACTCGCGAAGGGTATACAGTTCGTGTTTCTTATAAGACACCCACAGTGCTACTCATAGTCAAGTCCGGTAAAAGTCTTATCACTGATAGAGGACAGACAACATTACGTAAAAGATCCTTTGTCATTTGAGAAATGTATATTTCATAAAGGTCAACCAGTTTGTGTTGATGAATGTAGATCTTTTAGTAGAGTTGACTTCAACCTATGAGAAACGTAATTAATCGTATTGTATTTATATAGGTAATTCCCGTAATAGCATTAAGGGAAAAAAATACATTCCTGACTGAACATTTTTATCAAAAGTTGGTTAACATTTGGTCAAATGATTCTGGTCACTTAAAGCAAATAACACTTTGGAACATTTTGTGAAAAGACAAGAAGTCACAAAATATTGGCATATACATTATCATATTATTTGACTAAGGGTGATAAGGTCGGTCAGAATGTGTTGGACATACTAAAGCAAGTGCTGTTTCAAAGGTTCAATATTGGGGACAATTATGCCTAGTAGTGAATAATATTTAATGCAGGATCATATAATCAGAATTGTATTATCTAATATTCTCAGTCTATATGCTGGAGGCAGAAGTAAATCAGAGGGTTCCAACAGGAAATCATTAATTCTTTAAATTATTAATTGACATTTTCATACCACTTAATTAAATGTGGATAATTGTCAACCTAGGATAATCCGTGAAAACCTCATAATCATACGATTGGAAAGCCAATTGATTTAAACGTTTTCCGGCACAAGTAAATCCACAGGAAACAAGAACAGGAAACCACTGACCATCTGACATTTCTTCGAATAAAAGATTTTTATTGACAGTAACATCTGACCCATTTTACAACATGTCATGTTGTATATCTAAAAACTTATTTTACAGTACTGTTAATCAAACCTAGTTAAATAAGAAGTTAATTGAACCTTTTTGTTGATCAACTAAAATCAGCACTTATGGGGTCACCACCTCAGTGATCATATTTCTTATCAAATTCTTTAGAAGAAAGTTCACTGTCTGAAGTATGGCAACAGATTTGTTGCAGCTTTTACTGTTTCGATGAGATGAGAGGGCCCTATGTGAAAATGAAGTAAAATATTGCTTTGCAAAATGCTGACTTGATTGAACACAAACTGTTTATAATAACTAGATGAGCGATACGGGCTCAGCAGGTGAGTCTAGTTCTTTTGGTCAATGATCAGTGCTTCTATGTACGGATTACTCCTTTGGTATCTGCAAACTGTTCTTATTTAAATTTAATTACATAAAAGCTACATGCAAAGTATATGTGAAGTCGATAATAGGGCATGAAATTTATGTGGTGCTCCTTTCGTCTTTAACGTGCACGGAAAACTCATCATTCATAGATGTGCGCACTAAATTGTATATCTACGTTTTTAATTACTATAACTAGGTGGATACCTCTGCTGGTGGACTTTAGTCCCCGATGGTATCATCTGCCCAGTTGTAAGTGCTTTGGCACTGACATGGTTTATTAATATATTTATTACTGAAAATTACAGTTGCTAAATAATGTAATTATTAATAAAACTAAGGTTCCCCTCCCTCAGACATAGGTGACCTTAGCCTAAGGTTCTCCTCCCTCAGACATAGGTGAACCGTAGCCTAAGGTTCCCCTCCCTCAGACATAGGTGAACCGTAGCCTAAGGTTCCCCTCCCTCAGACATAGGTGAACCGTAGCCTAAGGTTCCCCTCCCTCAGACATAGGTGAACCGTAGCCTAAGGTTCCCCTCCCTCAGACATAGGTGAACCGTAGCCTAAGGTTCCCCTCCCTCAGACATAGGTGAACCGTAGCCTAAGGTTTCCCTCCCTCAGACATAGGTGAACCGTAGCCTAAGGTTCCCCTCCCTCAGACATAGGTGAACCGTAGCCTATGGTTCCCCTCCCTCAGACATAGGTGAACCGTAGCCTAAGGTTCCCCTCCCTCAGACATAGGTGAACCGTAGCCTAAGGTTCCCCTCCCTCAGACATAGGTGAACCGTAGCCTAAGGTTCTCCTCCCTCAGACATAGGTGAACCGTAGCCTAAGGTTCCCCTCCCTCAGACATAGGTGAACCGTAGCCTAAGGTTCCCCTCCCTCAGACATAGGTGAACCGTAGCCTAAGGTTCCCTTCCCTCAGACATAGGTGAACCGTAGCCTAAGGTTCCCCTCCCTCAGACATAGGTGAACCGTAGCCTAAGGTTCTCCTCCCTCAGACATAGGTGAACCGTAGCCTAAGGTTCCCCTCCCTCAGACATAGGTGAACCGTAGCCTAAGGTTCCCCTCCCTCAGACATAGGTGAACCGTAGCCTAAGGTTCTCCTCCCTCAGACATAGGTGAACCGTAGCCTAAGGTTCCCCTCCCTCAGACATAGGTGAACCGTAGCCTAAGGTTCCCCTCCCTCAGACATAGGTGAACCGTAGCCTAAGGTTCTCCTCCCTCAGACATAGGTGAACCGTAGCCTAAGGTTCCCCTCCCTCAGACATAGGTGAACCGTAGCCTAAGGTTCCCCTCCCTCAGGCATAGGTGAACCGTAGCCTAAGGTTCCCCTCCCTCAGACATAGGTGAACCGTAGCCTAAGGTTCCCCTCCCTCAGACATAGGTGAACCGTAGCCTAAGGTTCCCCTCCCTCAGACATAGGTGAACCGTAGCCTAAGGTTCCCCTCCCTCAGACATAGGTGAACCGTAGCCTAAGGTTCTCCTCCCTCAGACATAGGTGAACCGTAGCCTAAGGTTCCCCTCCCTCAGACATAGGTGAACCGTAGCCTAAGGTTCCCCTCCCTCAGGCATAGGTGAACCGTAGCCTAAGGTTCCCCTCCCTCAGACATAGGTGAACCGTAGCCTAAGGTTCCCCTCCCTCAGACATAGGTGAACCGTAGCCTAAGGTTCCCCTCCCTCAGACATAGGTGAACCGTAGCCTAAGGTTCCCCTCCCTCAGACATAGGTGAACCGTAGCCTAAGGTTCTCCTCCCTCAGACATAGGTGAACCGTAGCCTAAGGTTCCCCTCCCTCAGACATAGGTGAACCGTAGCCTAAGGTTCCCCTCCCTCAGACATAGGTGACCTTAGCCTAAGGTTCTCCTCCCTCAGACATAGGTGAACCGTAGCCTAAGGTTCCCCTCCCTCAGACATAGGTGAACCGTAGCCTAAGGTTCCCCTCCCTCAGACATAGGTGAACCGTAGCCTAAGGTTCCCCTCCCTCAGACATAGGTGAACCGTAGCCTAAGGTTCCCCTCCCTCAGACATAGGTGAACCGTAGCCTAAGGTTCCCCTCCCTCAGACATAGGTGAACCGTAGCCTAAGGTTTCCCTCGCTCAGACATAGGTGAACCGTAGCCTAAGGTTCCTCTCCCTCAGACATAGGTGAACCGTAGCCTAAGGTTCCCCTCCCTCAGACATAGGTGAACCGTAGCCTAAGGTTCCCCTCCCTCAGACATAGGTGAACCGTAGCCTAAGGTTCCCCTCCCTCAGACATAGGTGAACCGTAGCCTAAGGTTCTCCTCCCTCAGACATAGGTGAACCGTAGCCTAAGGTTCCCCTCCCTCAGACATAGGTGAACCGTAGCCTAAGGTTCCCCTCCCTCAGACATAGGTGAACCGTAGCCTAAGGTTCCCCTCCCTCAGACATAGGTGAACCGTAGCCTAAGGTTCCCCTCCCTCAGACATAGGTGAACCGTAGCCTAAGGTTCCCCTCCCTCAGACATAGGTGAACCGTAGCCTAAGGTTCTCCTCCCTCAGACATAGGTGAACCGTAGCCTAAGGTTCTCCTCCCTCAGACATAGGTGAACCGTAGCCTAAGGTTCCCCTCCCTCAGACATAGGTGAACCGTAGCCTAAGGTTCCCCTCCCTCAGACATAGGTGAACCGTAGCCTAAGGTTCTCCTCCCTCAGACATAGGTGAACCGTAGCCTAAGGTTCTCCTCCCTCAGACATAGGTGAACCGTAGCCTAAGGTTCCCCTCCCTCAGACATAGGTGAACCGTAGCCTAAGGTTCCCCTCCCTCAGGCATAGGTGAACCGTAGCCTAAGGTTCCCCTCCCTCAGACATAGGTGAACCGTAGCCTAAGGTTCCCCTCCCTCAGACATAGGTGAACCGTAGCCTAAGGTTTCCCTCCCTCAGACATAGGTGAACCGTAGCCTAAGGTTCCCCTCCCTCAGACATAGGTGAACCGTAGCCTAAGGTTCCCCTCCCTCAGACATAGGTGAACCGTAGCCTAAGGTTCCCCTCCCTCAGACATAGGTGAACCGTAGCCTAAGGTTCCCCTCCCTCAGACATAGGTGAACCGTAGCCTAAGGTTCTCCTCCCTCAGACATAGGTGAACCGTAGCCTAAGGTTCCCCTCCCTCAGACATAGGTGAACGGTAGCCTAAGGTTCCCCTCCCTCAGACATAGGTGAACCGTAGCCTAAGGTTCTCCTCCCTCAGACATAGGTGAACCGTAGCCTAAGGTTCCCCTCCCTCAGACATAGGTGAACCGTAGCCTAAGGTTCTCCTCCCTCAGACATAGGTGAACCGTAGCCTAAGGTTCTCCTCCCTCAGACATAGGTGAACCGTAGCCTAAGGTTCTCCTCCCTCAGATATAGGTGAACCGTAGCCTAAGGTTCCCCTCCCTCAGACATAGGTGAACCGTAGCCTAAGGTTCCCCTCCCTCAGACATAGGTGAACCGTAGCCTAAGGTTCTCCTCCCTCAGACATAGGTGAACCGTAGCCTAAGGTTCTCCTCCCTCAGACATAGGTGAACCGTAGCCTAAGGTTCCCCTCCCTCAGACATAGGTGAACCGTAGCCTAAGGTTCCCCTCCCTCAGACATAGGTGAACCGTAGCCTAAGGTTCCCCTCCCTCAGACATAGGTGAACCGTAGCCTAAGGTTCCCCTCCCTCAGACATAGATGAACCGTAGCCTAAGGTTCTCCTCCCTCAGACATAGGTGAACCGTAGCCTAAGGTTCTCCTCCCTCAGACATAGGTGAACCGTAGCCTAAGGTTCCCCTCCCTCAGACATAGGTGAACCGTAGCCTAAGGTTCTCCTCCCTCAGACATAGGTGAACCGTAGCCGATTTTGGCTATCCTGTTTAGGTCCTTTGGTTTTATTTCTCCCAAAACTTTAAATTATTTGGCTTTCCAATCTTTCGATTTTTAGCATACCTGATGAAGGTTATTCCAGATAATTTGATATCTACGTTTTTAATCACGATCAATTAAATATATCATGGATAAAATTCAAGATTAGGACTCGACGTTCTTTAGAACAACGCTGTTCACCTGGATATTTGTGAGGGTTGACATTTTACTCACATTTGGAAAACGCTTACTTGACGGCCGCATTCTCAGTAAGAGGGAAGGTTTGGGTCATAAAACTAGTATTCTTTTTATTGATGTGCGTGTACCAAGCCAGTAAAGTGAGCGGTCATGTATACAGGTGTGCTAGGGGTGTCGATATTGTACCAAGCCAGTAAAGTGAGCGGTCATGTATACATGTGTGCTAGGGGAATCGATATTGTACCAAGCCAGTAAAGTGAGCGGTCATGTATATATGTGTGTTTGGGGAATCGATATTGTACCAAGCCATAAAGTGAGAGGTCATGTATACATGTGTGCTAGGGGTATCGATATTGTACCAAGCCAGTAAAGTGAGCGGTCATGTATACATGTGTGCTAGGGGTATCGATATTGTACCAAGCCAATAAAGTGAGCGGTCATGTATACATGTGTGCTAGGGGTATCGATATTGTACCAAGTCAGTAAAGTGAACGGTCATGTATACATGTGTGCTAGAGGTATCGATATTGTACCAAGCCAGTAAAGTGAACGGTCATGTATACATGTGTGCTAGAGGTATCGATAGTGTACCAAGCCAGTAAAGTGAGCGGTCATGTATACATGTGTGCTAGAGGTATCGATATTGTACCAAGCCAGTAAAGTGAGCGGTCATGTATACATGTGTGCTAGCGGTATCGATATTGTACCAAGCCAGTAAAGTGAGCGGTCATGTATACATGTGTGCTAGAGGTATCGATATTGTACCAAGCCAGTAAAGTGAGCGTTCATGTATACATGTGTGCTTGGGGTATCGATATTGTACCAAGAGCGGTCATGTATACATGTGTGCTAGGGGTATCGATATTGTACCAAGCCAGTAAAGTGAGCGGTCATGTATACATGTGTGCTAGGGGTATCGATATTGTACCAAGCCAGTAAAGTGAGCGGTCATGTATACATGTGTCCTAGGAGTATCGATGGTGTACCAAGCCAGTAAAGTGAGCGGTCATGTATACATGTGTGCAAGGGGTATCGATGGTGTACCAAGCCAGTAAAGTGAGCGTTCATGTATACATATGTGCTAGGGGTATCGATGGTGTACCAAGCCAGTAAAGTGAGCGTTCATGTATACATGTGTGCTAGGGGTATCGATATTGTACCAAGCCAGTAAAGTGAGCGTTCATGTATACATGTGTGCTAGGGGTATCGATGGTGTACAAAGCCAGTAAAGTGAGCGTTCATGTATACATGTGTGCTAGGGGTATCGATATTGTACGATTTTTCAATTACATTTTTTAACTATTCCCTGGTATTTTTTTCTCATATAAGTATATTATTAGTTATACATTTTCATCGTCGTTTAGCCTAGTTTTATTTAAAAAGCGTACATGTCTAATAATAGTTAAGGTATTCTAAGAAAGTCAATGATTTGCTCTTAAATCGTCGGATTGACAGATATACATTGTACCAATGACCTATTGTAAAAATAAGAAATTTCATCGAGTTTACGATAACTTGCCTCATTGTCAGTGTAAAATCTCCGTTGCTTTATCGTAGTAAAGTATCCAAAAGAAGCATATTTTTTGCGTGAATGGCCCGTTATAGATATGCACCGTGACATTATTACTTTCTTTAATATGCCAAAGGTATCTAAGATAATCAGATTTTCTTACCATATACCTAAACTACTTTGACAGTATATTTTTAGAAATACATAACGTGTTTTCACATCGAATTATAAAGTAATCCTTTAAAAGCAATTTTATAATTGCTGTATTTAAAAAAGATTAGAGAATTAATCCAATCGGAACCATTTCAATTCATTTCACTTGTAAGACATGTCATGTTGTATGTTCATTTTAGAAATGTTTGATACCTATTTTTAGATTAAATGTTTTGATATTTTTATTAGAATTTCGCTATATATGTGAACGGAGCTTAGAGGAATAAATAAGCTGAACAATAAATCGAGATTAAACTCGGATCTGATTATTTTATTCTCCAAACCTTGATCAACGTGTTGTGCTGATTGTTTTTTCCCCCCTTCATTTTTAAAACCAATATTTTTTTCTAGTTTTCGGTACCCTCGTGGCGCTTCGCGGTAAAAATAACGCTACCGATAAATTAGAAGTGGTAAATAACAAACCCATAAGAGCAGCGCCCGGGGGAGTAACGATAAACTAGAACAAAATAAACTATACCGATCAAATATTATAGCTGTCTATCGAATCACCGTTAGATAATTACAGCGATTCACGTTTTTTTGAAACCCCATAATTTGCAATAGCTTTCTCTTTTTTTTTCTCTCTCCAAAAATACATGTGTTAAAACTGTTGCGGTTCACGAATTTTGCTTATCTTCAACTATAGTGTATTTTGCAATCTGTGTCCATACGTACCACACAAAATATAAAGAAGAAAAAAATGACTGCGAAATTTTACACCATAAACGTTATTGTAATATATATAAACTAAATCAGTGTGTGACTAAAACATACAAACATGAAAACAATTTATTTTTACCTATCACCACTAACGTTGTGAGTTCGAATCCCACTCAGGTGATATTATGTGATAAGTTTGTTAGTGACTTGCGGAAAGTCCATGGTTTTCTCCGGTTTCCTCCACCAATAAACTTGACTGCCACGATATAACTGAAATATTGTTGAAAATCGCTTTAAACACAATAAACCAAGTCTATTTTTTATACAAAGCTACAATATCTCTTGTAAGCAAAAGTATTTAAGAGTTATAAAGATCGTCTAATGAAGGAACTTGTATACATGTGTTTTGCTTACAGCTGTGTCCTATTATATTTAATACTTACACAATAAATGGTGTGCTTCTTACTAACATTTTGGAGAGATGTGAATGGGAAAATGAGTCCAAACCACTCAACATCTATCCATTTCTAAGGTTGTACGTTATTCCGTGTATACTAATCTTGTGGTTTGCAATTTCTTTGTTAAAAAAAATCAGCTTTTACTTTGACTTATTTTACAAACAAAACTCTTTTAAAGGTACTCTAACTTTTAAAGGTACTCTAAATTGTATTGTTTTTCATATGTTAAGTAGACTACTAAGTATTTAAAGTTTTTGTTCATTTACAATATTAAGAGAAAATTGTCATCATTGTGTTCTAAATTATCCCATATATAATTACTTAATTAACTTAACACTATACAAGTTTCTAATGTGCATGAACCTCATTGAATGTGAAAATTTATAAAACTGTGAGATCTGAAAGAATTACCCAATACATTTTTTTTTATCTAACTCACATATTTTTAACTGAAATCCACATGCAACTGAAGACGTAAGCCAATTAATTTTGTCTCTTTGACTTTCTTAGCTGTTTGCAAAACACACTTTATATGATTAGTCCATCTAATGACAGTATTTATGTAATAACGTTGTATCCTAACACTGCGCTCGCTATTTGAATACAACTACTTTTTATTACATATTACTCATCATATCTCTGGATCTGTTTGCAATGTCGTGATCTCTGGATCTGTTTGCAATGTCGTGATCTCTGGATCTGTTTGCAATGTCGTGATCTCTGGATCTGTTTGCAATGTCGTGATCTCTGGATCTGTTTGCAATGTCGTGATCTCTGGATCTGTTTGCAATGTCGTCATCTCTGGATCTGTTTGCAATGTCGTGATCTCTGGATGTTTGCAATGTCGTGATCTCTGGATCTGTTTGCAATGTCGTGATCTCTGGATCTGTTTGCAATGTCGTGATCTCTGGATCTGTTTGCAATGTCGTGATCTCTGGATCTGTTTGCAATGTCGTGATCTCTGGATCTGTTTGCAATGTCGTGATCTCTGGATCAGTTTGCAATGTCGTGATCTCTGGATCTGTTTGCAATGTCGTGATCTCTAGATCTGTTTGCAATGTCGTGATCTCTAGATCTGTTTGCAATGTCGTGATCTTTGGATCTGTTTGCAATGTCGTGATCTCTGGATCAGTTTGCAATGTCGTGATCTCTGGATCTGTTTGCAATGTCGTGATCTTTGGATCAGTTTGCAAAGTCGTGATCTCTGGATCTGTTTGCAATGTCGTGATCTCTGGATCAGTTTGCAATGTCGTGATCTCTGGATCTGTTTGCAATGTCGTTATCTTTGGATCTGTTTGCAATGTCGTGATCTCTGGATCAGTTTGCAATGTCGTGATCTCTGGATCAGTTTGCAATGTCGTGATCTCTAGATCTGTTTGCAATGTCGTGATCTCTAGATCTGTTTGCAATGTCGTGATCTTTGGATCTGTTTGCAATGTCGTGATCTCTGGATCAGTTTGCAATGTCGTGATCTCTGGATCTGTTTGCAAAGTCGTGATCTTTGGATCAGTTTGCAATGTCGTGATCTCTGGATCTGTTTGCAATGTCGTGATCTCTGGATCTGTTTGCAATGTCGTGATCTCTGGATCTGTTTGCAAAGTCGTGATCTTTGGATCAGTTTGCAATGTCGTGATCTCTGGATCAGTTTGCAATGTCGTGATCTCTGGATCTGTTTGCAATGTCGTGATCTTTGGATCTGTTTGCAAAGTCGTGATCTCTGGATCTGTTTGCAATGTCGTGATCTCTGGATCTGTTTGCAATGTCGTGATCTTTGGATCTGTTTGCAATGTCGTGATCTCTGGATCTGTTTGCAATGTCGTGATCTTTGGATCTGTTTGCAAAGTCGTGATCTCTGGATCTGTTTGCAATGTCGTGATCTCTGGATCTGTTTGCAATGTCGTGATCTTTGGATCTGTTTGCAAAGTCGTGATCTCTGGATCAGTTTGCAATGTCGTGATCTCTGGATCTGTTTGCAATGTCGTGATCTCTGGATGTTTGCAATGTCGTGATCTCTGGATCAGTTTGCAATGTCGTGATCTCTGGATCTGTTTGCAATGTCGTGATCTTTGGATCTGTTTGCAAAGTCGTGATCTCTGGATCAGTTTGCAATGTCGTGATCTCTGGATCTGTTTGCAATGTCGTGATCTCTGGATGTTTGCAATGTCGTGATCTCTGGATCAGTTTGCAATGTCGTGATCTCTGGATCTGTTTGCAATGTCGTGATCTTTGGATCAGTTTGCAATGTCGTGATCTCTGGATCTGTTTGCAATGTCGTGACCTCTGGATCTGTTTGCAATGTCGTGATCTCTGGATCTGTTTGCAATGTCGTGATCTTTCGATCTGTTTGCAATGTCGTGATATCTGGATCTGTTGCAAAATCGTTATCTCTGGATCTGTTTGCAATGTCGTGATCTTTGGATCTGTTTGCAAAGTCGTGATCTCTGGATCTGTTTGCAATGTCGTGATCTTTGAATCAGTTTGCAAAGTCGTGATCTTTGGATCAGTTTGCAATGTCGTGATCTCTGGATCTGTTTGCAATGTCGTGATCTTTGGATCAGTTTGCAATGTCGTGATCTCTGGATCTGTTTGCAATGTCGTGATCTCTGGATCTGTTTGCAATGTCGTGATCTTTGGATCTGTTTGCAAAGTCGTGATCTCTGGATCAGTTTGCAATGTCGTGATCTCTGGATCTGTTTGCAATGTCGTGATCTCTGGATGTTTGCAATGTCGTAATCTCTGGATCAGTTTGCAATGTCGTGATCTCTGGATCTGTTTGCAATGTCGTGATCTTTGGATCAGTTTGCAATGTCGTGATCTCTGGATCTGTTTGCAATGTCGTGATCTCTGGATCTGTTTGCAATGTCGTGATCTCTGGATCTGTTTGCAATGTCGTGATCTTTGGATCTGTTTGCAATGTCGTGATATCTGGATCTGTTGCAAATTCGTGATCTCTGGATCTGTTTGCAATGTCGTGATCTTTGGATCTGTTTGCAAAGTCGTGATCTCTGGATCTGTTTGCAATGTCGTGATCTCTGGATCTGTTTGCAATGTCGTGATCTTTGGATCTGTTTGCAATGTCGTGATATCTGGATCTGTTGCAAATTCGTGATCTCTGGATCTGTTTGCAATGTCGTGATCTTTGGATCTGTTTGCAAAGTCGTGATCTCTGGATCTGTTTGCAAAGTCGTGATCTCTGGATCTGTTTGCAATGTCGTGATCTTTGGATCAGTTTGCAAAGTCGTGATCTCTGGATCAGTTTGCAATTTCGTGATCTCTGGATCTGTTTGCAATGTCGTGATCTCTGGATCAGTTTGCAAAGTCGTGATCTCTGGATCTGTTAAAATGTCGTGATCTCTAGATCTGTTTGCAAAGTCGTGATCTCTGGATCAGTTTGCAATGTCGTGATCTCTGGATCTGTTAAAATTTTCTCCAAAATGTATTCACAATATGTGCTTTTCAGAAATAAATACAGTTAGTTAATATGTGCATCTAATTCCTCACAGCGGACCGACAAAGTCAGGTAATGAAAAACACTGAACGTCATTTTTTTCAGAATACAGAACGTATGTATCATTGTATTATAATGCATATCTTTAAAAAACAAAAACAAAAACAAAGCATAATAAAACTCAATAAACAAAGCATAAATTTGACTTAATATGCAATGTGGATTGATTTCAGGAATAAAAACATGTTCCGAGGCTGTATTATGAAATTAAAGTGAACGAATAGTAATGTCGCAACGTCACCCATTTTCGACGGTCTCCTGTTTTCGACGGTTTGTTTCACGTGATTAAATCTCTCATTATTTTGATCGCTTCATTTGTCAGAGGTTATATTATGATGCTGAAATTGCATGGATGAACTCAAGAAATCTGATCTAAAAATGTCATCTTTAAATGTAAGAACTACGTACCACATCTATTATTTCACGTTCAAATTGTATTTTTTCGTAATTCATTTTTTCGTCACCTTAACAAAACTTTAATCATTTAAAAAATATATCTCATACAGACCAATTTTGGTTTCATCGTACGCTATGACATTGATAATGTACATATTGAGGTCATATCAATTCAGAAACTTATTAACATTAATTGTCGAAAACTGGTCGAAATTTTGGTATCAACCTTAAAGAAGTAATAGATAGATTTATTTGGACAATAGAACTTTTTGTCATATTTGAATTTTTTTTAAGCACAGTGTATAACCGGACAGTTTTCAAAAACGGAAGTTGCTATACTGTCCGACCAGGTAATGTTAGTTGCTTGCAGAAATTTCAACATTTTTGGATGATTATCCGTGATTTATTCTTTGAAAGTGGATCAACCGAAGCAACTAAAATATAAAAAATACTGCAAAGGTATGTCATTTATATTTCTGATCAAATAACAGTGCCCTATTTGAACATTGAAACTGGAAATCGCCGTTTAAACATCGGTGGATGGTATGTTTTCGCTCGAAGAAAGGGGTTAAAAACCTTTTTTTTCTCCACGAATTCCTTAAATTATGTCAAATATTTTCTCACTATCTGATGAAATAGACATCGACGTTTTCAATGCAAGGAAAATATGACCGTAAACGCACTCATTTTCATAACGACGGGTGCATTTAACATCGTTCTTCATTGTACGTCACTGTACGCCTAATTGCTAACGAATTAATTTCAAATAGGTAAACATCATAAAAATATTCAAAAACCACAAGAAATAAGGTTTTGTAAATAAGTAATGAAGTGAGTGATTGTTATTTAACGCCAAACGAGCAATATGAAGAACTTGATATTTCCAAGAACTCTGGTAAACCTTACAAAAATACTAATTTTGACAAAGAAAACATTTTGGCAAATCACAAGTCATTCATGTCATCACTGAATATTCCGATAAATGATGAAAATTGTGAATTATCTACTTTATATTGGATATCAAAATTTCAGAAGAATCAGTATTTAAACAGGTATATTCTTCTACTTGTTCAACAATAGAACTATCTACAAGTATGACTAAAATTTTGCATGCAGTCAAAGGAGGACTACTATCATACTGTGACAAAGTATATTCACGTGGTAACATCAATCAAAAGCACCGCATCGGTGGCGTAATGGTTAGCGTGCTCGCCTCGAGTGTGGTAGATCGTGGGTTCGAGCCTCGGTCGGGTCAAACCAAGGACTATAAAATTGGTATTTGTTGCTTCTCCGCTAAGCACGCAGCATTACGGAGAAAGAGCATAGATTGGATGGCTCGGAATCAGAATAATGTGTCCGAATGGAGTGACATTTCTACCCGCGGACTGTTGTTTTAGTGAGCTAGCACTATAAAAATCCAACTCAGTGTGTTGGTCTAGAATAAAGCGGACCTCATCATCATCTCATTGATAATTAACTTGTTCTCGCCATAATATAGCTGAAAAATTGCTGAATTGGCATTAAACAACAATCACTCACTCGCTCAATCAATCAAAAGTGGATACTGAAAGAAGAGGATAATTTTAATTCTCGGAAATTTCATCTAGCCAAATATTTGACTTGTTTACCTTTACACTTTCACTTCTTCTTTAAAGTAAATTATTCACAACGCATTTTACTTTAAAAAATGGTGGCAACGCTACAAGTTTATAGTATTGGGTCACGAATTAACTTATTTTGTCAAGCACGAAACGAAAGGTAAAAAGTGCTACAAATAAAATGAAGTTATCAAAATATTGGAGTTCCTTATCGATAACATATACTTGTCGAGTTCGAATGGCACATTTTTCAACAAATAGCTAGGCATCCCTATGTGAACAAACTATGCCCCTCTCCTCTCCAACTTTTTCTATACTAATTACTCCTATGAGTCTGAGTTTATACAAAAACTTATCAAAGACAAAAAAAAAGTAGAGAGGCTTAAGCCTTTAATCTCACTCCCAGGTATATTGATGATGTTCTGCCAATTAATAATACGAACTTTGCTAACTGGATTCCATTAATAGAGATTTCTCGATAACTGACGAACGAATGTATCTTCCCGTAACATAACGAAACAATGTTAATTTACGTAAAGATCTTTTGAGGGAGACCTTATTGCAACATTTGTCTTCAATTTTTCATTGAGTGTAAGTGATTAGATATATATTTTTTTCATTTCGGTGTTATCTGACAGCACATATATTTAATATCAAACTTTATAAAAATAATTAGGATATTATAAGCACATACAAAAAATCAGTATATCAGCACATATATTTAATATCCAACTTTATAAAAATAATTAGGGATATTATAAGCACATATATTTTAACATCAATCACTATGAAAATAAAATAGGATATTATATGCATATATATTTTTATATCATACTTCATGAAAATAAATTAGAATATTATAAGCACAGATATGGTTTTTTTTAATCATACTTCAAATTATCTTATAAATAATTAGCTTGGAGTGAACTGAATTATCTTATGATTAATTAGCTTGGATTGAGCAATTAAAAAATACTCTTTAAAATTATGATAATTCTAAATTTATAAATAAATATTATTAAAAACTTTTCAATTTAGATTTTAAGAAAATTGCTTAATTGCATGAGTATCATATAATATTTTTAATTCATACATTTTAGAAAGATTGTTTATTTAAATTATTCTAAAATTTTACATTTTCATCTTTTTTATTTACAGATTTTTGTTTAATTTTACCAGATTTTTATTTTATATATCAATTTTTACAAAGTTTAATTATTTTTTTTTCAAGTTGTTAAATTTTAACAGACTCATTCTTATATTTTTAGATTGTTTTTTGTTTAGTTTTTTTTTTTTATAATAGATTAAACTTTTGAGACCTTTTTACAAAAGTTTAATTTTTTTTCAAGTTGTTAAATTTTAACAGACTTATTCTTATATTTTTAGATTGTTTTTTGTTTATTTTTTTTTCTATAATAAATTTCACTTTTGAGACCTGCATTTCCAAATTTACTTACCTGTAACTGTCATTAATTGTTATATAAACACCTGTAATATAATGTTTGTTGGCATACCTTGAATATGATATTTCAAAATGTTGGCATAGGTTGAAGACACCGAATTTACAACTACCTCATCCGGAACTCCTCGCGCCTTTCCCCAAGTGAAAAAACAAGCTCGGATATGATGTATTGATATGCGTTAAAATGCTGGTTATTCGGCCAGGGTTGTGAAGAGGAAGAGAAAATAATCCTTTCCCCAAAAAAATAAAAAGTATATTATAAAATAATTTCATATAAAATTTTATCTATATTATTGCCACCAAGTAACCATTAAAAATATAAAATATTTTGATACAATCATTAACCCTCTATGCTCAAAACAACTGCTCAATTTAGTGTTGGTGGAAGACTGTGGAGGTATATAAAATAGCTAAAATGTACATTGAATATGTCGTTTATAGTCAATTCTTAGCATTATCCGTCTAATTATGATGTCATTATGACGTCATAACGCACCCAATTTCACGGAAGTTTTATTTGAAACCTCCATACCGTACAGATGGCTTCTTGGGAACAATATTTAAAGAAAATTTATTACGATCCATCTAATCCTGCTAGTTTTGCCGGTCCAGATAAATTATATAGATTCGTCAGAAAGGATCGAAAATTTGTACTCAGTAAATATAAAATCAGAAAATGGTTACAACGACAAGAGCCCTACAGTCTTGCATTCGGAATTCCTTGGACTCTTCAATGAATAAGGTACATCACGGATTTTGACATTTTGGGATAGATCAAGGTAAGGAAAATGTATTATATTGACTGTTTTTGTTTTAATTTCAATGTGTTCTACATATGCATAGAACCAGGAGATCATATTCTTTCCAATTACAGGCATAAGATAACAAAATATGCGAACCTCAATGAATTTTAGCGATAGATTCCAAGTGCAATTGTCGATCGTTTTCTGTTTACAAATATGAAAACCCGTCGTCTGCAACATTCAACAACTGCGCATGAATAATTTTCTTCCAAAACACGAGTAATTTAGCGGGGTATCTATTTATAAAAGCATTTTTTTAATTCATGTTTTGAAGGAACAAATAGGGGACATATTTTTTATTTCGATCGTAATTGCGTCCGGTGAGGCTATTATCTTTTATTTTGAATGAATTGTGTAGCCGATTTGTTATGGCGTTCATTTTACCTACGTCGCTCTTCCATCGAGAGTTTCGTAGAAAGAGATTTTTTTATTAGAATTTTATTAAAAGTTTATTTCGATTTTGCATAGAGTAAATAATCAAAGAATTGGGAATTTTTCATTGAAATAGATTTCTTTTGCATTTCTAAATTATCAATTGATCTATTTTTTAAACTTCCGGTGAGCAGATTTTTGGCTATCAATATAGAAGGAAAAATCGGACAGCTTACCGTTAGAAAGACTTCGTCCTTTACAAGTTGTATTTTTCAAAAAGAAAGCATTTTTAGTACATGGCAAATAAAGAAATAATAAGGAAAGTGACCCTTTTCGATTACTATGTGGAACCTGTGTTAATATAATTAAAACTAAGGTTCCCCTCCCTCAGGCATAGGTGATCTTAGCAGATATTGGCTATCCTTTGGTTTTCTTGCTCTCAAAGACTTTTAAATTATTTGGCTTTGAGCTAATGAAGGCTATTCCAGAATCATGCGCACTAAATTTTATATCTACCTTTTTATTGTGAGTATTAAACTTCACTTTCGACATATAAATCAAATACAAAATGCATAGTAAGTAAAGAAACAGGCTTGGTCTTAAAACCGATCCGGGCATTAGTCATCAATCAAGTCGGTCCATTGTTCATTAATATGTTGCTTATCTGAGCGACACACGGGCATTGCGCAAAATGCCCATATCGCCAGTTCGCCCTCAGAGCAAGTCCTCACCTTTAGTTGCTGCTTCGATATATAATACGTTTATGCAGAAAATGTGGTTATAATCAAATTGAAAAGAACATTTCCAGCATTGCTTTCAACAAGAGTCCAGTAATAAGGTCCACTGTAATTTTCCAAACAAACGTGACAATAATAAACTCTGGAACTTTACACAATACATGTTATACACATCAATGAAAAATGGCACATAATCAGTAAGTATATATTACTCAAAGATGAAGAAAACGAGAAAGACAAACAATCGGAAAAAAACTGTAAACGGAATGAAACTTATGAGCCATATGTGAGAGGACCATCAAACTCATACTTTATGAAATCGAAAAAGGTGAAACCAGCGAAATGTTGCCACAATACCTAAAGTTAATAGGACAGGCAGTAGTACACAGACATAGAATAAAAGCACAATCCAAGCTTCCAAAAAAGGAAGAGGAAACTATTTGACTACATTATAAGATTGTTAGCTCCCTACACTGAGTACTTTAGTACAGGTAAGGTGTTGATTGTCATGGGAGTCATCACATTCATCAGCGTCATCGGCATCCGTTTGTTAGCTCCCTACACTGAGTACTTTAGTACAGGTAAGGTGTTGATTGTCATGGGAGTCATCACATTCATCAGCGTCATCGGCATCCGTTTGTTAGCTCCCTACACTGAGTACTTTAGTACAGGTAAGGTGTTGATTGTCATGGGAGTCATCACATTCATCAGCGTCATCGGTATCCGTTTGTTAGCTCCCTACACTGAGTACTTTAGTACAGGTAAGGTGTTGATTGTCATGGGAGTCATCACTTTGATCAGCGTCATCGGCATCCGTTTGTTAGCTCCCTACACTGAGTACTTTAGTACAGGTAAGGTGTTGATTGTCATGGGAGTCATCACATTCATCAGCGTCATCGGCATCCGTTTGTTAGCTCCCTACACTGAGTACTTTAGTACAGGTAAGGTGTTGATTGTCATGGGAGTCATCACATTCATCAGCGTCATCGGCATCCGTTTGTTAGCTCCCTACACTGAGTACTTTAGTACAGGTAAGGTGTCGATTGTCATGGGAGTCATCACATTCATCAGCGTCATCGGCATCCGTTTGTTAGCTCCCTACACTGAGTACTTTAGTACAGGTAAGGTGTTGATTGTCATGGGAGTCATCACATTCATCAGCGTCATCGGCATCCGTTTGTTAGCTCCCTACACTGAGTACTTTAGTACAGGTAAGGTGTTGATTGTCATGGGAGTCATCACATTCATCAGCGTCATCGGCATCCGTTTGTTAGCTCCCTACACTGAGTACTTTAGTACAGGTAAGGTGTTGATTGTCATGGGAGTCATCACTTTGATCAGCGTCATCGGCATCCGTTTGTTAGCTCCCTACACTGAGTACTTTAGTACAGGTAAGGTGTTGATTGTCATGGGAGTCATCACATTCATCAGCGTCATCGGCATCCGTTTGTTAGCTCCCTACACTGAGTACTTTAGTACAGGTAAGGTGTTGATTGTCATGGGAGTCATCACTTTGATCAGCGTCATCGGCATCCGTTTGTTAGCTCCCTACACTGAGTACTTTAGTACAGGTAAGGTGTTGATTGTCATGGGAGTCATCACATTCATCAGCGTCATCGGCATCCGTTTGTTAGCTCCCTACACTGAGTACTTTAGTACAGGTAAGGTGTTGATTGTCATGGGAGTCATCACATTCATCAGCGTCATCGGCATCCGTTTGTTAGCTCCCTACACTGAGTACTTTAGTACAGGTAAGGTGTTGATTGTCATGGGAGTCATCACTTTGATCAGCGTCATCGGCATCCGTTTGTTAGCTCCCTACACTGAGTACTTTAGTACAGGTAAGGTGTTGATTGTCATGGGAGTCATCACATTCATCAGCGTCATCGGCATCCGTTTGTTAGCTCCCTACACTGAGTACTTTAGTACAGGTAAGGTGTTGATTGTCATGGGAGTCATCATATTCATCAGCGTCATCGGCATCCGTTTGTTAGCTCCCTACACTGAGTACTTTAGTACAGGTAAGGTGTTGATTGTCATGGGAGTCATCACATTCATCAGCGTCATCGGCATCCGTTTGTTAACTCCCTACACTGAGTACTTTAGTACAGGTAAGGTGTTGATTGTCATGGGAGTCATCACTTTGATCAGCGTCATCGGCATCCGTTTGTTAGCTCCCTACACTGAGTACTTTAGTACAGGTAAGGTGTTGATTGTCATGGGAGTCAACACATTCATCAGCGTCATCGGCATCCGTTTGTTAGCTCCCTACACTGAGTACTTTAGTACAGGTAATGTGTTGATTGTCATGGGAGTCATCACATTCATCAGCGTCAT